>LPNX010568154.1:156217-224668 GCA_001517045.1 Pseudotsuga menziesii
GCGGGTTTGACATCAAGACTGGGATCCTTCTACTGACAGCCGGGACATATTTTCTAAAGCTATGGATTCACAAAAAACTATCTTGACTCCCTTCAACTATTTTGAATGGAAAGCAAAGATGGAGATCTTGTTGAGAGAAAAAGGCCTCTACAGGGTGACTATGGAAATAGAAGCAGAGCCCAATGTAGCTGCAGAGGAGATCAAATGGCACAATCGGAGAGATGAGGCCTATGGCCTCCTATGTCTCAGTATTTCTCGAGACCTCCTTTTCCATCTCGATGGATTAACTTCACCGGATCAAGTATGGGAGAAGCTTTCTGATATTTTTGGAAAGACAGATGACATGAGGGGACATCAAATCGAAAATGAGCTGATTTCTCTGAGTCCCAGTAGCTTTGAATCCCTGTAGCTATATTTCTCCAAGTTCAAAGCACTAGTTTTGCAGCTGAAGCAGTGTGGTATCGAAAAGAAAGATGATCAGCTCATATTGGCCATCCTATCAAAGCTAGGACCTAACTACTCAGTCTTTGTTTCAACCTTCTATGCCATAAAACTCACAGCTCGAACCTGGAAGATGCCTAGCCTTGCATATTTCATGGAATCTCTCACACAAGAACAAGACAAGCTAGTGATGATGGGCACCATCAAACCATCCAAAGATCAAGCTTTGATTGCTGGAGATTTGAGGGTGGATTCAAAAAGAAAAAAGAAAGCTAAAAAGCCACCTGAGCAAAGAAGAGACAAGAAGCAGTCTCCAGAGGATCAATAAGGTCCCAAGAAAAATACCCAGAAGAAGAAAAACAAAGGTGAAATGACAAGTGATCATACTATTCGAAGGGAAATCACACTGAAAGCTCTTGTATGAAAAAGCAGATTGATATGCTGACCAATCTCCTGGAGAAGAATGGCATCTCCCTTCCAGAAAGCTCAAAGAAGAGAGAAGGAGGATCAAGTTCCAATGACAAAGAGAGAGTTCATGCTCTAGTTGTTGGCACATCAAGCTCGCCCAGATTTATCATAGATTTTGGAGCTTCAAAACACATGGTTTCGACTAAGGAGGCCTTCTCCTCACTGGATATGTCGAAAGGACCATCTATTGTACTGGGAGATGACTCTCTCACTAAAAGTAAAGGCAAAGGAAGGATAGATCTTGATCATGGTAATTTCAGCAATGTGTTGTATGTCCCTGGTCTCGCCTCAAACCTCCTATCAGTGTACCAGATGACCCACACTTGGTCTTCTAAGAAGGTCATATTCTCCCCCGATGAAGTTGAGATCACAGAGATTTCAACTGGTAGAGTCATTGCAAAAGGAGTTGCGAATCATGCTCAAAAGGTATACATGTTTTCACACTTCCTACCTTACTCAAACCCCTCTGCTCTTCTTATCCATGCTAATGAAGCCAGCAAGCTGTGGCATGAAAGATTTGTCCATCTAAATTACAAGTATCTGTATGATCTTAGTGAGAAAGAAATGGTCATAGGGCTGCCCAAGATAAAATTTTCCAAAGGATTCTGCCAAGGATGTATCCTAGGAAAACACCCAGAGCATAAGTTTGAGAAAGCTAGTCATGAGAGAACCTCTGCACCCCTCGAGCTGATTCACAGTGATGTTGTTGGCCCATTCCCTCATATGTCTATGAGTCAGGAAAAATATGCATTGACCTTTATTGATGATTTTTCTAGGTATTGTTGGGTTCACTTCATGAAACATAAGTCTGAAGTTTTTGGCCTATTCAAAGTCTTTAAGGCTTTGGTTGAAAACCAGTGTGGAAGGAAACTCAAGGTCCTCAGATCTGACAATGGTGGTGAGTATGTCAAGTCTGAGTTTATTAACTATTGTGTAGATGCAGGTATTCAGATGCAGCATTCTATCCCCTACACACCATAGCAAAATGGTGTTGCTGAGAGGAAGAACAGATCACTGAAGGAGATGGCAACATGCATGATGGAGGACAAAACTTTTCCACCAAAGTACTGGGATGAAGCTATCAACTATGCAGCATATATCTAGAATAGGGTGCCTCACAAACAGCTTGATGGCATGACTCCCTTCGAAGAATGGAGTGGGCACAAGCCAGATGTGACCCATTTCAGGATTTTTGGCTCAAAGGCATGGGCTAGAATCCCGACAGAGAAGAGGAAGGCTTTGCAGCCCCAAAGCCAAGAGTGTCTTTTTGTTGGATACTCTAAATATTCAAAAGGGTACAATTTGATAAATTTGAGCACAAAAAAATCCTTCATTGAAAGGTGTGTTCAGTTTGAAGAAGAACCCCTTGCAGAAGTGGAAATTGGTGAAGCCTCTTCACCACCTGAACCTCAAGAAGTAAGTAAAGAGTTTGTTGAACATGCTGAATCTAATTTTTCTGATGGATATGAGTTTATTGCAGACCCAAACAGCCCCACAAGGCCTAAATGGGAATCCAAGACACTACATGTAGCAGGTGAGCTAGCTGGGGATCCCAATGACCCAAGGAGGACTAGATCTCAATTTGAGAGTGGTTTGTGCAAGAAGGATCCTATGTTTGTTGAAAATTGATATTTGATGGTGGATTCTGATCCTCAAACATATGAAGAAGCAGTAGGAGATCCAAGATGGCAAGCTTCCATGAAGGAGGAGTTTAGTTCACTCCAGAAGAGCAACACATGGGAGCTAGTGGATCTTCCTCCAGGGAGAAAACTAGTACAGTGTAAGTGGGTCTATAAGACAAAATTTGCTGCTGATGGTTCACCACTGAAGTACAAGGATATATTGGTAGCTAAATGATACTCATAGGTTCATGGCATCGATTACAATGAGACCTTTGCCCCAGTGGCAAAGATGGATTCCATCAGGCTAGCTCTAGCCATTGAGCCTCAAGGCAATGGGAGGTACATCACATGGATGTAAAATGTGCCTTTCTGAATGGATATCTCACTGAGGAGATATATATGAAGCAGCCTCAAGGTTTTTCTACTAACCCTTCTCTTGTGTGCAGGTTGAGAAAGTCATTGTATGGGCTAAAGCAAGCCCCCAAGGCTTGGTATGCCAAGATAGATAGCTTCTTGCTATCTCTGAATTTTGTTCGGTACAAATCAGATCCAAATGTCTATTTGAAGTCTGTTAATGGTTCATTAATGATCATTTTGTTATATGTTGATGACCTCCTCATTACAGGAAGCTCACAGGCTGAGATTGCTTCCTTAAAAGGAGCTATGAACCAAGCCTTCTCCATGACAGATTTGGGGCTCTTAAGTCAATTTCTGGGGCTTGAGATTGCTCAAACCAAAGCTGGAATAAAGGTGAACCAGTCCAAGTATGCCTTGGATTTGCTGATCAAATTCAGAATGCAAGACTGCAAAGCAAGCAAAACTCCTTTCCTTTTAGGAGTGAAGCTGGAGGAAGATGATTCTCCACCGATGGTAAGCAATACACTGTATAGACAATTGATTGGATGTTTATTGTATTTGAAACATACTTGAACTGATATTTGTTATGAAGTAAGTGTGGCTTCTAGATTCATGGATCAGCCTCATGAGATCCATTGGAAAGAAGCCAAAAGGATCCTTAACTTTGTTCAGGGAACAAGGACACATGGGATCTTCTATAAGGAAAAATCTGATCTTGATTTGATTGGATTTACTGACAGTGATTGGGCAGGTGATAGCATAGATAGAAAGTCCACTTCAGGGTATGTGTTCATGCTTGTAGAAGGGCCAATCAGCTGGTCAAGCAAGAAACAGAGTGCCATTGCACTCTCATCTACAGAAGCTGAGTACAGAGGAGTTGTTAATGCAGCAACTCAGTGTTTATGGTTGCAGGGTTTACTTGGAGAGTGTGGTTTCGAACCTGAGTACTCAACTACTATCTACTGTGATAACCAGAGTACCATGCAAATATGCAAAGATCCAGTTCAGAAGTAGAGAACCAGACACATTGAGATTCACATGCACTACATCAGAGAGCTTTTGCATGATGGCACCATTCACCTACTCTTCTATTAATCTTCAGAACAAGTAGCTGATATCTTCACCAAAGAATTCTGTGAGAAGACCTTGAGAAATATCAAATCACTACTGGGGATTGCTGATCATGCTGTAAAGGCATGAGTGGAGACAAGATTCTACAATTTTGTTTTACAGTCCATGTTTAAGGGAGGATTTTCCCAAGTTGGTTTTGCCTCTTTCCTTGTTTATTTGGACATGCAGTATGTAAAAGGTGACTAAGCCTTGTTGCTAGGCCCTATATTTTTGATTTATTACTCATAAAGTCAGGCTTAAGGGGGGGTGTTAGAATAATCAACCCATAGTTTACCCACTTAGACATTAATTCATTTATTTTTGTCTTATTTGCCTAGTTCATGTGTCCCACCTTGTGCAAGTTGTTAATTTCCTATCCATAGAGGTCAAAATTTCCATATTTGAATCATGTAGCGCTTGGGAAAGCATTAGGAATCAAATCTAGTTTATTCCTGGCCTCCTAGGCACCCTTCTGCTTTTTCTGCTTTATTGCATGCTTTTTCAGTGTTTTAAGGCACATAGGAAAGCAAGACTAGGTGAGGTGAACTAGTTTTTTGTCCTCTTAATACTCCACTCTTTTCTCCATGAAAAAGCATGTATGAGCTACCATTCCACTACTCTTTATCTTTCCCATGCGCCCTTTCCAATTCGTGAGCTCCATGACATATTTGGGATCAGCTTTTTACACCTATGGGGGATTTGCCTATTTTGAGTAAGCCTGCTTTATCCTAGTTTTGGATGCTTCCTTATGCATTCGACCTCTTGATGTATTCTATATATTCAGCAACCTATGTTATTACAGGGTTGGCTATTGTACACTCAGTTAATATAATTCTGTGTTACAGCTCCATATTCAGTCTCCATTGTTAGCAATTTTGCATGATCAATTGATAATTGTTGTGGGTAAAATTAATCTACTGCTGGCATGAATTTCTACATTAATGATAGTATGGAAATATTTATGGATGATTTTACTCCCTATGGCAAGGATTTTGAGGAAGCACTGGAGAATTTAAAGAAGGTTTTAATTCGCTGTGAACAGACTCAGCTCTCATTAAGCACTGAAAAGTGCCATATGATGATGAGTGAGGGGGTGGTATTGGGGCATTTCATCTCTATCAATGGAATTCAGGTGGACCCTTCAAAAATCAAGGTGATAAAAAATATACCTACCCCTTCAACTCAGAAAGAGGTGCGAAGTTTTCTGGGACATGCTGGATATTATCGAAGATTTATAGAAAACTTCTCCAAACTTGCTTCTCCTTTGTTCTCTCTGTTAATGAAGGATGCACAATTTGTGTGGAGTGAAGCATGGAAGACGGCATTTGATAAGCTTAAGGAGAAGCTATCCATGGCTCCTATCTTAAGGGGACCTAATTGGACCCTACCCTTCCATATTTCTTTAGATGCCTCTGATATTTCCATTGGAGCAGTTTTAGGACAGCAGAATGGTCAAGTACCTTATGCCATCTATTATGTTAGTAAAAACTTAGCCCCTGCTGAACTTAATTATACTGTCACTAAAAAAGAATTCCTAGCTATTGTTTACTCCATTAATAAATTTCGACATTACACTACTAGATACCCTACATTTGTGCACACTGACCACTCTGCCATTAAATATTTAATGAACAAACCTGTCACCAATGCCAAAGTGACCAGGTGGCTCTTGTTATTGCAAGAATTTGATATTACCATTATAGATAAACTTGGGAAAGAAAATGTCGTCGCTGATTTTTTATCTCATTTCACTAACAATGATGATAGTTTGCCTATTGAGGACTCTTTTTCAGATGAACATCTATTCGCACTTTCAACTCATTCCCCCTGGTATGAAGAAATCGCTAATTATTTGGTTGTAGGAAAGCTCCCACCACATATGTCTAAACAAGAAAAGAGAAAAATCATCCAGCAAAGTGCCAGGTATTGTTGGCTAAAAGGTCATCTCATCTACACAGGACCTGATCTTGAAATTAGAAGATGTGTAAGGGAAGATGAAATCTTTCATATATTGAAGGCCTGTCACGATGAACCTTGTGGGGGACACTTTGTAGACAGGAGAATAGGGCACAAAGCGCTGAGAATGGGCTACTATTGGCCAACTCTTTTCAGGGATGCTAAAAGGTATGTTCAATCCTGTGACAGCTGCCAAAAGATGGGCCCGCCCAATAAAACAGATCAGATGCCTCTACAACCTCAAGTAGTAGTTGAACCATTTGATAGATGGGAACTGGATTTTGTTGGCCCTATCAACCCTCTTTCCAGACAGAAAGCTTACATTCTAGTTTGTACTGATTATATGACCAAGTGGGTAGAGGCTGTAGCTTTGGCTAAGGCTAATGACCAAGCGGTGATTGATTTTCTGTATAGTGAAATCTTTACCCGCTTTGGGGTACCAAAGGAAGTAGTTACCGATGGGGGACCACAATTCATGTCACATCAATTTGAATCCCTGCTCCGGAAGTATCATGTGCAGCATAGGGTGGCTTCACCTTACCACCCCGAAGCCAATGGTCAGGTGGAGAGTACTAATAAATTTATTGAAGCCATCCTTACCAAAACAGTTAAGAGCCATCGAAAGGATTGGGCTGATAGGCTTCCGGAAGCACTATGGTCATATCGCACGACTTGGCACAACACCACAGGTTTCTCTCCTTATGATTTAGTGTATGGAAAGAGTGTCATATTTCCAATTGAGTTTGAAATCAAAACCCTGAAGACAACCACCGAAATGAATCTGGATGTAACAGAAGCCCAGAAGAGAAGATTGAATCAACTAAATGAATTGGATGAGAGGCGGTTAGCTACAGTGGACCAGACTGTGTTTCTTCAGCAACAGAGATCCAATTAGCATGACCGATTTATTAAAAAGAAAATATTCTGTGAGGGAGACTGAGCATTACTATACGACTCCAGGTTCAAAAGGGATTTTAAAGTTAAATTACGTACAAGGTGGCTAGGTCCATACTTGGTCGACAGGGTATTTGACAACGGCATTGTCTGCCTGGTGACCATTGATGAAAACCGCATACCATTATTTTCTAATGGCCACAGACTGCGACTGTACTGTAAGCCTATTTCAAAAGATGCATTTATTTCACAAATTGCCACCGATCCAGATTATCAGCTGGCACCAAGGAAGGAACTTCTCTCTTCTTTTGCCAATCCTTAAACTGTAAATCGCATCTAAATTACTGTACATAAATAATGGTTTTTTTTCCCTAATTCATTATATATTGTTTTTTTCCCTTTTTTGGATTTGATCTTCTCATTTGTTGTTCTTTTTCAAAATTTGCAGGGAAGCACCAGGGGAATGACCAGAATGGGCCTGTCGAACGGGAGTTGTTTTCCTATGCCTTCCCATGCCGCATTTCCTTTTCCTTAAAATAAATTTCCCGGCGGCTGTGACAACTTTCTCAGCAGCTGCGACATCTTTCGTGGTGGCCGTAAATCTTTTTTCCAGCAGCCAAGAACCATTTCCCGGCGGCTGCGACATCTTTCCCGGCAGCTGCAACATCTTTCCTGGCGACCGTAAATATTTTTCCCGACAGCCGAGAACCATTTCCCGATGGCTGCGACATCTGTCCTGGCAACCGTAAATCTTTTTCTCGGTAGCCGTGAACCCTTTTCCGGCGGCTGCAACATATTTTCCCAGCAGCCGTGAACCTTTTTCTGGTGGCTGCAACATATTCTCCTGGCTGCCGTGAACCTTTTTCCGGTGGCTGCAACATATTTTTCCGACAAGCCGTGAAACCTTTTCCGGTGGCTGCAACATATTTTCTGGTGGCTACAACATATTTTCCGCGGCCGTGATTTTTTTCTGGCAGCTGCAATTCCACTATATTTGGACGATGTCTCTAGCATTAAGGGTCGCCTTTCTGTTTCACAATCTATAGTGGTAACTCCTGTGATTTTGGAAAATTGCTTCCTATGCTAGATATGGCGTCGATTCCTCCTCGTGTCGGGGAGCTGGTCCTTAAGGTGATGGTCTTTTTCATAATTCTGACCATGTGGACACGAGGGTTTTTGTTTCATGGGTGGAAATAATTATGGTGGTATCTCGGTTATCATGATTAAATTAATGACTACGCACGAGTTCGGCCTTCGCAATGTCAGCAACCGCGCGTTCCACCATTCTCCGAAGGATATCCAACGCACAGTTCCACAAGGTATGGCTTTGATTTATCATGTGATTAAGTATTGATATGATTTAACGATATCAGTCATACCTTTATTCGTATCACTATTATGGCCTAATTAACTCTTTCCCCTGTGCGACGTAAAAACTAATAACCGCCACCTTCCCCAATTCGGAATAAAATTTCAAACGTTTTTTTGTGTTGAACTTTCCAAATTTTCCCATCCCCTAACATCTCCTCTCAGCGATTCATGCAGCCTCTGCGCTACAACCTCCATTTTCGGGCTCTGTAATCTGTGGGACAGCTACCTTAGTTTGAACTCAGGACCATGGGGATTCCAGCTCGTTACGAACCTTAAAATACATAGGAGCTTAGGAAAAATGTTGCGGTTTTTGCCATATTTCAAGCCGCCGGGTGGACAAAATTTTTCGAACGTTTGGACAGATTCAATCGTGAAGTAGCCTTACAATTCACTCTAAACCTTACAGAAACTTACTCAGAGGTTTGGGGGATGCGCATTGAAGTATTCGAGGCCATTGTCTCTGAGGTGACTTCCATCCCTCAGGTGGGAAGGGCTTGGTTTGGACGTCGAGTCCCTATTGCTACGGTATTAAAAGCCTTTTTAATAGAGGGGGAGCAGGTTCAATCATCCAGAAGAGGGATAGCGCTGCACTCATTGCCGCAGCCATGGGACCAGGTTTACATCTTCCTCAAGAAGTACATCACTTGTGAAGGTAGGTACCAAACTGTTTATAATTATGAACTGCCTTTACTTTCTCATCTCCGCCATAGGACTTTGTTGAATATTCCATATTATCTCCTTCATGATTTACATCATATGGTGGGATTCGTCCAAGCTGAAGCATCCATTTGCCTCACTAACCCACCATGGTCTTATCAAATTAATAATTGTAAGAACCCTTGGTCAGTATAATATAACCTGGGAGCAATTCACAGCTAGGGCTCAGGTACCTGCTCCCTTACCGGGTGTCCCAATAGAATAGGAACAGGCTCATCCACAGCAAGGGGGACACGAAGCACGACAGGAGGACCGGAGCCCCTCCAATGTAGTTAGGGGGGGGATGGAACTGGATCAGAAGAAGAGCAACCAGGGGTACAAACAGAGCAATTGAGGGAGAGTGTAGATAAAAACCTTATGGAAAACCCAGATAACAGCATAGCCCTGACAGCAGAAGGTGAAATTGGAGCAGCACTAAATGCTGCGACAATTGAACCTGAGGGTGACAGAGCCATGGCAATAGAAGAAAATATCGAGCTGGTAACCATTGAATCCTCACCTGAGTGGGGAGGAACTTTAATTGAGGAAGAACAGCCGGAGGAGCAAGAAAACACTAGAACAGGGGATATTCCTTCAACCTCAGCTATGAATCCTGACATCCCAGCTCTACAAAAGAAAACACCACAAAGGAAAAGAAAGAGATCAATTGATGAACTTAAAATAACCTCACCAATAAGAAGGAAAAGAACTAGATCAGCTACAGCAGCAGAGGCAGCCAGAAAAATATGGGCAACCCTAGAGGCATAGATTGAGTTCCTTATCCTTGTACCGAGGCCAATGGATGCTCCACAAAGGCCAGTCGAAGAAGAACCCCGAATTGAAGGACTTCTGGCTGAGAATACACTATTAAAAGAGGAAGTACAAATACTTAGAAGGGAATTGGAAACTTGGAAAGAAACCTGCAGGAAACAAGGTGAAAGGAAAATGTACATATTGGTGGAGGCTGTAGATCAACTGGAGGGATCGAACTCTACCGAGCCTAGCAAGGAAGATGAGCGAGTGATATGTCCTACCTATGGGGAAGTCTTCAAGGAGGCAGGCCACAATATTATAATTCATACCTGTACAGCACAACAGTCTGCACCTACAATAGAGGAAGCTGCAGAAAAAGAAGATGCTGTCACACAAGAAACAACATCTTTAAACATCCTTGTTGAATTTGCCACCAATTCTGTGACAGAAGAGCCAAAGGATGAAATCATGTATGATGAGGGGGATGAAGATTGCACTATAACCCCATAATGCTCCCAGGACACAGAGATTATAGAAGCTGATCCACAAAGGCAAGACATTGATGAACTTGAACAGGGTGCTGTAACACAAGAACCAGCATCCCGGAGTGTACTTGTCCAATTGGTCGAGCAAATGGGAGAAGAACCTAGGATGAAGGACACTCTGGAGCTTAATAAAGAACTCTACACTATAACCCCAGAATGTTCCCATGATACAGAAATTATAGGAGAAGAACTGCAACAACAGGAGGATGAAGAAGTAAGCCAGGATGTTGTTACACAAGAACCAACATCCTTGGAGGTTGCAGCAAGGAATCCTGAAATGAAACTAGAAGATAACCCTGGAATGGATATCATTCCTGATATACCTTGGAGTGAGGATGAATAGGTATAGACACAATCCTCAGGTGACACCGAAATCATTGAGGAGCAGCTGCACATTGAGGAAGACATCTAATATCAAAAGCAAAAGGACAAAGAAGACACTGTTACACAAGAACTAGTGTCTCTTGGAATGATGGACGTGGATGTTGAAGAAAGTCCAGGAGGAGTGGCTATCACACAAGAACCAGCAAATCTCAATTTAGCCTCAGCTGTGTAGGGTGGCCAAGAAGAAGACACTGTCACATAAGAACCAGTGTCTCTAGAAGTGACTAATGTGGCTGTTGAGGAGAATCCAGGGGAGGTTGCTGTCAGACAAGAACTAGCAACCCTTGAACCAATTTTAGAAATGTAGGGTAACCAAGAAGAAGACACTATTACATAAGAACCAGTGTCTCTAGGAGCAATGGATGTAGCTGTTGAAGCGAGTCTAAAGGAAGTTGTTGTCACACAAGAACCAACAACTCTCATAGTAAACTTAGATGTGCAGGATGCACAAAAGGAAGACACTGTCCCACAAGAACCAGTGCTTCTACCCCTTATAAACTTCATTGATTTGGACTCGGATCAAGAAGAGCATCATAAGAAGAAAATCTTGAACCTTGCAGCAGAAGTCTCAACTCTGAGAATGGAGGTGACCAAATGGAAGAGCCAAGTGGAGGAGTACCAGAACGGGATGATTTCTCTCAGCAGGCATAGAAAAATCATCAGGGGATTGGAAGAGAATTGGGAAGAAGAATGGATGGCCCACAGAATTCAGGAAGAAGAGCTACAGAGAAATTTGAGAGGATTGAAAAATTTCCAATCCATGCAGCAAGAGAAAGAGCAGATGTATGCTCTCTCTCGAGAACTTCTGGTCACCAGGAAGCCTTCTTCCTCTTATCCAGTATTCCTGTTTGAACAATTTGTCTGGTTTAAATTGAAGGCTGTGAAGGAAGGGAGGTCGTTTGAAATAACAACCTCAAAAAAGTTCTTGGAGACATTCTTTGGAAGCAATTTTGAGGATCAAAATTTGTTGTGTGAACTATACTTGCATGAGATGGCTTTCCCTTTGGACCGCCACTCAAATCCTGTCCCATTTGCAGGGGATGTTCAGCTGAGATATTTTGCCTCTTTTGTGAGAAATCATGCTCAGTGGGAAAGGTATTTTCAAACCCTTTTTCATAATGAAGCTCACACTAACATGTGGATTCGAAGTGAGCCCCAGAATCCTGGTATTCTTTTGGCTCGATACAGAAATTTCCTTTCAAGTCCTCCCCAGGCGCAGCATATAATGAGACTTCAGGAAGAAGTGATATCCACTTGCACCAACTACATTTCTAGACACCAGCAGGTAGCATTGGAAGGGAGTAAGCACAGATGGCAGGCTGCCTCCCCTGCACTCAGAAGCCGAGACCCCTACTGTTTCAATAATTTCAAGCAGGCACTTTCCAGGGTCAAGGGCTATGTGGGAAGTATCAGGAAGTGTGGGGTTAATTGGTTGGGTTTGAAATTCAAATTCCCCCTCATTTGGTGGCCACCAAAACCGTATAACGTGGATTTCTCCTTAACTAGGATAGAGGAGCAGCGGTGCTGGAAGTATTGGATTACTCACAGAGGCTTTTTAAAGAAATATGAGGTGCCTGAGTTTCCTTACAATTTTTCCTCCCTCCACGAGCAGAGTTCAGTACAGGATTCAGATTCCGAATGATGCAGGTTGTTGCATGAGGACATGCAACAGGATATTTGGGGGGAGATGTTGAGCCCAGAATTGGTCCCTTTTAACCATCCTCAATCACATTTTCTTCCCCTGTCCTACACCATTCAGCAAGCTAATCAGACCTGTTGTCCCCACTTTACTCTCCAAACTGCCAAGGTATGACTGGTCATTGTTTTATCTTGTTAATGCTTATGATTGTGATAATTAAAGTTGTTTATCTCTAAAATGTGCTAACATGTTATGATTTATGAAGGTAGTTTTAGATAAGTGGACTGCAGGAAGATGGGGCTGAACAAGTCTCGAAAGGAGGGATATTCGCCACTCAATATGATCCTCAGCCCTTCTATCATCACCCAAGGCACATGATTCTAATGTGACATCTTAGACAGAGCGGTGACAAGGCAGCTGTAATAGAATGTGCCATAATTGGAAACCCTGGGTACACGGCTGCTCGAGTATATTTGTGATTAGAAAAGATCGTCACTCCGGGGCCAATCAACATCTTTCCCATATTTTCTATGTCTTTACCATGCCACGTTTGTAACAACTAGTGTTATTTAGGGCACCTGAAGATCAGAGATATTCATGGCTTCCCTATAATAGGATTGGATGTTATGATCTACATGTATAAATATGGAGAGTTGTCTCGACCCAGGGGGTTGTTGAACATATAATTCATTCATTGTATTAGCAATGGAAGCAATTGTGTAATCATTCTCTTTTTAATATAAGGAGTTGCCCTTGATTTAAGAAGCTTTACGTTGTTCAGCTGGCATCTCTGTGTGAAGGCTGGGCCCGCCTTCCACAGAGATTGCTGTGTTAATTTAGGATTTCCTAATTCATCCGTTGTGTGATGTCTTGTTAATTTTATTCCTTTTGTACGCAGTTGTAGTAAGCGTGGATTTACAGTATAATTGTGGTGGCATTTCCTTGAGATTTATGAGTGGTACAGAGTGACAGTCGACTGAGTAGGTGACTATCTGTTATTCAATTCATGTGGTAGTTGTACACAGCTTTGTTCATCCTACAGTTTTAGCTATTATCCCACAAATCCTTGCAACTTATCTTTACTGTTACGATTGTTTAACTTCATTCCTGTATTTCAATTTCTTAGAGTAGCTGAACTCAATCCTTTGCAATTGAATTCCTAGATTAACATTCGATTTATGCTTGTGGCTTTCAAGAGTAATCAGATTGAATAGGTGAATTACTTGTTTAGGGATGTGAATAGGACTTCCTTTTATCTGCAATTGTAATTTGAATCTTATGTTATTTTTCCTTGATGCATGGTAGAAAGTAATTGAGATTGTAGTATTTAGAAGGTAAATGGGATTACGCGGATTCTTGGGATGAGCATAGTTGCTAGAGGATAATAGCATTTAATTGCAGTGACTTTGTGTTTAAGCATATACTGTGCATTTATCCTTTGAAATACAAGACTTTCCTGGGTTGACAACAAATATTGTACACTCTGTATGTTGGTAGTAATTTAAATGGTCGTGAAACTGATGGTTTTTTTTACTAAATATGGAAGTAAAAGATACATGATGTAATAAATTTGAAATTGATGTTGTCACTTAATTTTCCTTTTTCAAAACTAATGAATTTACCTATTTGACTTTGGAAACAAATATAAGTAATTTTTCCTTTTGAAAAATAAAAAACTATGCACATGCATCTACCTAATGCAACTAGACTAGTGTGCACATACTTTGCATTTCTTTTTATTTTCTTTTTAAAATGAAATAAGAGGAAAAGATTATACAGAAAATGCAAGTCAGATATAAAATCTTGTACACATCAGACTCAAGACCTATGATCTCATAAAAAAAACTTGAGGCAACTCAAGAAGTTTAACAATAACCAACCTAGAAAAAACAAAAATGTCTTTACAACAAAGTTGTTCGGACTTGGAAAAATGGATTCAAGTCAATAATTAAGAAACAATGCATGAAGTAGAGCCTGAAATCAACAAGAGTTGAGATACATAGACTCTACATACACTTCAACCCAATCATAAACGAAGAGGTAAGACCTAACCAAGTATTTCACAAACATTCATTCCAACTAACCCAAAGAGGCTTGCAAATCATCCAAAAAGAGACCAAAATACTAGCAATAACCCAGTAAAGTTCCAGGAAAATTATTGAAATTCTCAAAATTTCAAAAACAAACTAGAAAAAAAAACCCTAGCTTGCAAATTCCAAGTTACGGGATATACACGACTGTACAGTAGTACAACCGTGTATGATACACGACTGTACAATAGTAAAATAATGTATTCTATGGAAATGTGTGGGTGAAAGCAGCCTACACTTGTAGAAATTATAGATCAATTCTATGTGCAATGATGCTAAGAAGAAGCACAGGAAATAGATCTTGCTACTAAGAATTTTCACAAGCATACAAAGGAAAAATAGAGAGAAGAAACGAGACTGAATCACATGAATGAAGAGATGAATATTGGTGTGTATCCTTCCATTGAATAATGATAAATAATAGTGTACATAAATAGTAAATCCCTCATAGGAAAACCGAATTGTATGGAAACAACTCATAAAGCTCAAAAAGGCTGACTTACCAAAATATAGCAAACCCCCATATGTGGCAAAAGCACTTCCCAAATCTATCAAGGACCTCACGAGTTGGCAAAAGAATGAGTGAGTTGTCAAGGAGATGGAAAAAACATGATAATCCTAGAAAATGGAGAAAAACTAATGGATTCTGGGTTGGAAACAAAAGCTCCCAATTTCCTAGTTGACTAGCTTTTATCTTATCCATAGAAAAGCAGGAAAAACAGAAAAAGCATAATAAAGCAGAATCTACTGTAAAGTCCTGTATACTAATTCTGGATGGTCAAAAGGTGATCAAGATCAACCCAAAATTAGAAATAAATCATTCCTAGGATATAGATGGCATGTATTGACTTTAAGGTGCAAGTGGATGCCAACTAATTAAGCTAGTGGGTGAATAATTAATCAAATAATGATTAATTATTTTATCCTAAGTTATGAGTGGGTTTAGTATATTCCAACAGCACTCGTGGATTCTTCCAGAACATTTCAGAAAACAAAAAAACAGACTCAAAGAACCTAAGAAATTGGGTTGGAATTTAATGGACATTTCCTCTGCAAGCCAAAATAGGACCAAAAAGTGGCAGGTTGGAAGAAAAAGCTACAAAAAGAGACCCCAAAGCAAAGATAACGACCCAGTGGAGTCACCATTTACATTGTTAGAGAATTTATCCTATGACTTGGGTATGAGATAACCAGCATACTAAGTTTACATACATACTATAATAAGGTGTATTTAGACACAAATCAAACTTGTATATTATCATAGAGTGGAGCAAAGTTTGAGGAATAGAATAGGGATGCCTTTTTTTGAAGGTTGATCATAGATTTCATTTTCTCCAAAGCAATTCTTTGATCCACCACTCTAATGCCTCCAAAAGAAAACTACCCTTCTCAAAATACTTTCGGACATCACAAAATCATAGAAATAAACATATAACAATATTGAAAATCAAATAAAAAACACAATCAAGATTATAATTCATTAATAATTGAACAATGCAAAACGAAGTTTGGAAGGAAATAGATCTATTGATTCATAGAATTTTTGAATGAATTACATTCACTTCAGTTTGTCATGACCTTATTGAAACCTGGTTCTAAGGTCTCTTTCTTCTCTCCTCTATAAGAAATCATATGACATAATTCTATCCCAAGGATGCTCCCCCTTTCCTCTAGCCCCTCTCCTCTTTTTATTGTCAATTGGGATGAGGAGTTACGTGGTTAGGGTATTTAAGAAAGGTGGGGTGGTTTCCATATCAACCCCAGCCACCTCATAACCAATTAGATTTTTATTTTTAATGATTTTTTGAGGAATATGCAAATGCAACATGAGTAACCTACATATGGCACATGAGTTTCCTTAAGGAAACTCACATATGCAACTTTTAAGGTACATACATGGATTGACTATGGATTGCTCACGTATAACACACAAGTTGTCAATGGGAAATTCATCTATATGCTCAAAACTCATAATAAAAAGATGATATTACTAGAGGAGGAATCATATGATTTAAGAAAAAACCTCTTATAGCCATAACGCCCTTGAATCCATTTTGTCCTCTTTGTGACGACAATTGAGTGTCATCACTCAGACAGAGAAGTGTGATTTTGAGGAATAACACTATGATGAAGGAATGTCTATTGTGAATGAATATGATTAGATGTGTCGAGCATATAATGATATAATAATGGAATGTTGATTAATTTGTTGTAGAATCTATATGTTTTACATGTTGTTTATGTGTGTCGCGGATTGATATAATGTATTCTCTAATATATGCGTGATTCTATTTCCTGGTTTCTGTCGAGTGGCATGATGAATGTTGAGATACAAAATTCCCCTTCCATAACTGTAGAAACATTTTTTTGGAAGTCCCCATAAATATTTCAGGTGAGGCCTCATCTACGTTGCAGGTGTTGCTAACAGAGTTATACCTTGTCGAGGCGATATCTTGGGCTTTGTTGACGAACGAGGGATCTGAACCTGGGTCAACTAAAAAGATGCCAAAAATTATACAAGATGAAGAAAAACTACAACATATTTTTTCTAAGTAAAATTCATGTAAATACTAATTCAAAACTAACACATAATCTCTCACACTTAACATTTAATGGGACCTGATCCAAAAGAAAGGAACATAAAGCAAATCAAATAGATATTTGAATCATATCACTTGTCATTAAAATGTATAATACTATGAATACTATGAATTTTTTCTCACAAATTAGTTATGACAATAAAAATTATTTTCATATTGTAATGTCCCAATTTGAAAATTTCCAAACAAAGGTAGAATTTTGGAAAAATTGTCTTTGCTAGTCTTGACTCTAGGGTAATCGAATGGCTCAACAAAGTCTCAAATTTGGTATGGAATGATGTGGGGATTCTTAGGACTCTTAAATGGAATCTTTTATATATTTATGGTAGGTCATAGACATATTCAACTCAATTTTGACATGATGACAATAAAGGTAAAATTACTAGCAATTTATGATGCAATCCCCCCTAGGGTGTGAGCAGTAATGGCTCTCCAAATCCTATGCAACCATCCAAACTTTTCAAAAATATTATGGGGACTATACTTATACTTAATTTACTATCATTTGGTGTGGTTAATAGTGTTATCTCTCCAAGAAACTCCTCTAGGTTGCAGCTCGAAGATGTCTGGTAACTTAAATGTTTTTAATGGTTTTTCTAAATGCATCAAGTTAGATGACCTACAAGACCTCACTCTCCCAAAACACGCATAAAATGAAATCAAAAGATAAGGCTTCTAACCACCAATTTTCAAAGGGTTGATAATAAGGTGAATAAATGGAGAACTTACTATGCTGGAAGATTCATACATAAAACAATCACATATGAATGGCTAATCATAACAAGGAAGAATACTTGCAATTCAAATAATCAACACATATATAGGATGACAAATATCTGGCATTAGATAAAATGAATAAAACTGAATCAGACATTCAAGCACAAGTACAGAACAGAAAAGATATGGAAGCTAAACATATAATGGAAAAAGAGCTTATATTAAATGATGAATAACATGAGAAGCTTGATAACAATAAGGGTCTAAAAGTATCTGAAGTCAAACCTTTACTTAAAAATAAGTATTATGCTTTATAGCCTTTACAAAAATATTCAGATCCTGAAAAGTTGGATCTGATTTACTAAAAATAGATAAAATCAATGTTTTTTGCAAAATTAGGTCAAAACCCCTAATTTAAGTACTAGTCTATCTAACTCTAACACTTGTTCACTCATTGAACTCTTTGATAACTACATTGATTACTGAAGTAGATTTGTAACTTTTTATCTAATATATAAGCCACGGTTGGTCAAAAATAGGTAGGGTTTGTGACCCATTTCTCCTTGATCGCACCCTCAAAACTGGAACAGACCCCCTCCACTGGTGCTTCTCATCAATTTTCAGGTAATTGCATCCATGAGGTAATTGCATCTTCCAAAACTAGTTCTATGTGTCAAAATATATTTTTGCAACCTTTTTTTATTTCAGTGGTTAAGGAAGCAGAATCCTGGGTCTGTTAGCTTCTAAAAGCTCTGCTTTTGGTGGATAATGAACCGCTGATGCGTCCGCCTAAGCCACCGAAAGATCTGTTTCTGCAAAATTTTAATCAGCCTTCCAATCATCCTTTTTCAACTGTTCTCCTATTCTTCTAGTACTTCTTCAACCTATGTAGGGTTTGACAAAGCAGCAACATCATGAGCTGCCTTAGGACCCTGCAAGCTTATTGTTGCCTCTGCTAGGGTTTATAGTGCAATATGAGCTTGAGGGCTAGGGTTTGAGTTTTTCTTCTACAACCTCATCAGTCTGATCATTCTATAGAGTCTGTAGTTGTCCTTCATTAGTCTCATATTCCTTCTTTTCAGTAGGGCATACATCCCTCTCATTTCTATAAGAGAATTGTGCAACTTAGCATTATTCTTGGTTAATATTTCATTATTTCTTTTTATCTCTTTGTCTAAGATCTCCATTTCATGTATTTTCCCTAACAGCTGGTTGATTCTCAAAGACCTATGTTTTCTTGAGGAAGTCTCTGCCATTGGTTTATATTGAACTTCCCTTGGTGTTGGTGAGGGAAAATCCTCTTGTTCTACTGCAACCTTTTTATGTTGGATTAACTTCTTTCTCCTTTTCTTCTTCTAAGTCTGAGTAGGGTAGGTTAAGTATATTTTCACTTTGTGCTGGAGCCTCCTTTTCCCTTCCACTGAAGTCTGGATTTCTCTTGGCTTGGTTGGTTTTAGAAGTTGGAGATGGATAATCCATTGTCACTGGTGAGATGGCCCTCCTCTTCCTTCTGCCACTCCTAGGAGTGGTGGAATTATTTGAGGGGGACTTTCCTTTATCTTCTAGCTATAATCCTGTTTCAAACTCATTCCATAATAAGAAATATGCCCATGCTATGTTTCTCCTTTGCAGCAATTCTTGGACAATGAGTTGTATCAGGCCATGGTGAGATAACCTTCCTGTGATTTTGGTGGGCTGGGCCTTTACCTGGTATGCCATCTTGGTTAGGATCTTGTGGAGGTATAAAGGTAGGTTTAAAGGGCTTATTCCTATAAAATGATTCATCAATTTAAAGTGGTATATCATCACCCTATTATACCTGCCTTCATAGGCTATGTAAGCCAATATTTCTTTCAATAATCGCTGCCACCTCTCCTCTAGCCAGGTGGATGGAATGATTTTCTTCCATACTATATCTTTGTGTTCAAGTTTTAAGTATGACCTGAATTCCACATCCTTAGTAATGGTGGTCTTGAACCATTTATCCCTAGTTCTTGGGAGTTCTGCGACTTCTGCAATTAGGGTTTCATCAACTTGGAACTCTTATTTTCGTATCAACACCTTAGAGCCATCAAAATAAAGAGAAAATGCTTCTGCAACTTGCTAGTGTGAACCCTGGATTTTCTCGTAGAACCTATAACATCCTACATCTTTGACGAATTGGCAAACTTTTGGATGTGACTCAAGATAGCTGATGTCCCCTAGTTCCTGTCTAAGGGCAAGTCCTCCTTTCTTCATCTCTGGGATATGCTTTTTAGTATCTACAAAAATCAAAATTAGAACTCTGTGAAGGAAATGAGCGTGCTGGTTTTAGGGATGGCATTGAGAAGTAACGATGCATGTAGAGAATGTGGAGAGTACTAAGGATATGGTGCCTATTTTGATGGGTTAACCACTTGATTGGTACTTGAGTAAGATCATGGTGGATTATGGTGATAACCATGAGATATCCAGCATAGTAATCATTTTTAACTGGAACTTGATGCTTCACGGAGGTTTAACTGCCGTTGTGGGACAGGTGGAGAGAAGGCTAGGGTTTTGATCTCTATAAATCACTTCATATCAATAATGACCTTTTATCCACCAACTTATGATTTTCTACAGTCCCCTAGTATTTTCGGTGGTTAAGTGCTAGATCATGACGTGCCTCATGCTAACAATGTTTGATTTTGATGGATAGCTAACCGTTTTCCCTTTTTTGGCCTTTTCGGTGGTTAAGGGAATCTAGGGTTTAATTCACAAGCTACCGAAAGATGGGATTTTCAGTGGCTAATGAACCATTGGTATGTTCTCCTAAGCCACCAAAAGTATCCTTTCCAAAATTTATTGAAAACGTGTTTAATGAGCTTTTAGTGGTTTATGTCTCCCTGGACCCACTTGCTAAGCTGCCAAAACCTAGGCTTTTCGGTGGCTAATGAATTGTTGGTAAGTTCGCCTAAGCCACCGAAAGCTTCCTTTCCTTAGTTTTATAAAAACGACGTCAACAGGATTTCGGTGGTTAATGCGGTCCTGATTCCGAATCGTTAGTTTCCAAAAGCTAGGCTTTTCTGTGGCTAATGAACTATTGAAAAGTTTTCCTAAGCCACCAAAAGCTAAACTTTCAAATTCTATTAAAAACCAGAACACCAGGCATTCCAATTTTGTTAATCATCAAAAAATCTTTCATAATATACCCTGAAACCTTCACTACTACGAAAAATAAATTGGCTGAGTTTGATCTATTGAAAATTAATTTATTTAGGAGATAACAAATAGGTCTGCAAAAGAGAATTAAATTTTCATATTCAAATTCATAAATTCAGTGATATTTGCTTAAGGGAAATGACATATACAAGATCAACTTCGACTCATAAATGGTGCATATAATGGTTCAGAATAGAGAAAGACAAATTATACCAAAAAAATCATTTCAATATATCACTAACATCATATAACATTGATCCATTGTGAAATATACATCAGATATACAACTTCATTGAAATGGGAAATCATCACATGGAAATTAGTCACAACAAAGAATGGAAATGTGGAAATTTGCATATGTTTTTATTCTGATTTCTAATTACATAGAATATGGGTGACATATTAAAGAGCCATGAATCATTCACCCATTCTTTTTCATCAACTAAACTCAATGGGGTGCAACTACCATTCACACAAGTGCACCTTCATAGAAAAACATGGAAATATTGAAGTGGGAATTGAGATAATGGGAGGAGAGATGGGACACGAATAATAGAAGCCTCCTATATGCATAAAAACACTCCATGAATCTCCAAATTTGAGGTTATGTTGGCCTCTCCCATATACAAATTGGATGATAATTTCACTCTCTTGAAATTGACTCACTAGCAGGATAAGTGAGCACTCATCGTGCAATGGACAAGCTAATGCTCTCCAACATGCCAAAGGAAAAATAAAAAATGATAAAAATCCATTTCCATTTCTCATGAAATGTTTTTATAACCCTCCTAAGGTCCTCCAAGTTATAATTCACTCCCATAGGATTCCTCCAAATCATCCTTGATGTTTAGTAACCTCCATGCCACTTGGCCTTCTCCTCAACCCTTCATCTTGCTTCAAATTTGAATGGCTTCCACCTATCTCAAGTGCCATATTGGAGGATATTTTTAGCCCTTACATGTCATATTATCATAGGTCTACTATCAGGTCTGACATTTCATATAAGATTCCATCATTGTTGTCATAAAATGTAGGGGATCTAGCTCCACACAGCACCTAGTTTCTTCCTATACTCTTCCACTTCTATGGGGAGTTTATCCTCCTCACCCATTCGAATCCTTGGACTCATGATATTTCATTTGACAAATATTCACCTTCTAGGAACATTCCATCACTCATAATTTGGAATTTTTGGTTAATTCATGACATGGGTAAGGAAGAATCTAGCCACCCAAGGCCTCTATGGACCTCCAAATGTCCTTATGAAGCAATGTCAATTTATTTTCTTCCTATGTATTATTTGTATGACCTAATTTAATGTGTAAATGATAAACTAAGGTTATCTTGGGTCCCATAGCTCCCTTATTGGAATATTTAATGCCTCCTCCCCCAACCTAGGGAACTAGTACGTGGGTGAAACATTGTCTACTAGTAGACTTATTGGGATGGGGACATGGTATTCCTCCACAACCAATATGTAATGTACCCAAGTTGGAATATAGGCACATTAGACCAAAGCTCAATCAAAGTGGATAAGTTATGATACCATTGTGATGTTCCAACCAAGGATGGTCTGAAACACCTACTCCAAAATATCTGAAATAATGCCTCTAGTATGGTGCTACATATCTAATAAAAATTGTAGTAGGATTATTTCCCACTTTTGGGTTGCAAGGAAGACACACTAACTCAAGGGTGGAAACAAAGAAGCTAGAAATGGGGATTCATAATGCTACAAGACTTTAGAAGTTAGGGAAAGGTTAGGGAAGGTTTTTCTATTCTCTAGAATATTAGGGTATGTAACAGGAATGTCTGCAGAAAAATACGAAGTTCCATTTGGTTCTTTGGGACTCCGGGAGTGGAATTTAGCAATTTGGGATTGTGCGGTTTCCTTGTCTTCAATATGATTTTAACCAAGTCAAATGGGATCAAATTTCTGATATGGAGGTTGTACATGGAACAAGGTTCTATCTAGCTTCTATATCTGGTCTCATATTTCCTATTGGATGAGAAAAAGTCACCTTTTTTATCAAAATGCCAAAACTAGTCAGATTTGGCTAGTGAAAGAGCATGGGCAGGGTGGAAATAAGGAAAGGGGAAGGATATGAAGGTTAGGATGGGGTTTTCTATAGGGTATGTTTGTAGGTGGACTATATAAATGTATAATATTTTTTAGGAAGTGACAAGGGAGTGTTTGGGTGATTTGAGAGTGAGATAGGGTAGCAAGGGTGAGGAGAGAGAGAGAGAGAGAGAGAGAGAGAGAGAGAGAGAGAGAGAGAGTTTCTAGACTTCCAAATGGCACAAGAGTCTTACAATTTTTTGTACAGTTGAAATGTATAGATTTCAATTATCATATTCATATATTATACATGAATATGGAAACACATTTTTCATTTACCCAAGAATTAGCATTTTTAGACATGAAATGGTGCACATTGAAATAGAGAGAGATGGAATGCTTCACTAGTTCAAGAATCCACTACACAACAAACTAGGACCATTTATGTTTCGAAATCAGCTACCACTGAAATATACTGCAAATATTTTGAGTACACTAGCATATGTAGTCTAGATCCTTTTTCCATATTTTGGACACAATAGGTAATAAAGAGACGCAAGTGGAACCAAATGGAGCCTCTTATTATTAGAAAAGGCTATAATGGTCCATGTGCATCAATAGAGTTATGCTAAGAGAAGCAATGATAGCACAACATGTAATATGAAGCATGAACCCAAAAATATATAGAAATAATAAGAGATAATGTGTGATACAAGACAAATAAATCCTCCAATTGGGGGTAGCACGAGTATGAAATCCTAATCCCACAAGAAGCAGTTGATAGGATCACCAAATATATGCAAAATGGAACAACGAAAAACATCAGTATTGGATCAATATAGCTCAATGAGAAGAGTCAAATTGTTAACTCCACTTCACCAATTCCTTGGTTACTTAGATGCAGAAGGGGCCCATCACCCAACTGTTGTTAAGGTGAGGATCACCCAAGACTAGGTAGCACCAAGCTTGCCATCCAAAATAACAATATTCATAAGCATGCCTTTTCCAATCTCATTTTACTCCTTTAATACTTGAAAAGTCTCCAATACCATGGGCCAATGAAAACCATGTTTGTCACATGCCCCAAATTGCAAAAACATTTTATGTTTTAAGAGACATTATGTTATAATTTTATTATAAAGTTTGTAATTAATGACCAAGTGGGGTCAAGGATAATTGCATGTAATTACTTAATATTTTATTAATTAATAAATGAAAGATGGGACATCATCTTAAGTAGGTTGTTAAATGAGTGTTTTACTGGTCACCTGGTGGAATAGGCTGGGTTGAGAGCAGATTGACACTTACTAGCATCCTTAAACTACTTCTAGTTGTTGCAGGAGGCAACTTTCCTATTTTTGTGGTCATGTTCCCCAAGAAAGTGGAACAAGAGTAGGTGGCTCATTAATTGAAAACTGACCCAAAAGACCTAGGCATGCTAATAAAACTTCCCATTGAATTCAGCTAAGGCTTCTCATTCATTACTTGTGAAAATTCTGAGTGAATTTAGTGCACAAGAAAATTCGATGGAGGGGACTAGCAGAATTTTTATTTGAGTGAAAAGTGTTGAAATTCTAAACTAGTGCAGCTAATCTAATCCGAGTTCATACTGTTACAAGAAGAACATATTACTGCTGAATAATCAGTAGAGTTGCAGAGGATTAATAAACCAAATCTCTCACCCAGTACTTCAACCAAGCGGACCAGTAGACAAGCTTGGGGGTCCTAATATTTGCAGTTCAGCAATCTCCAAGATTTGGTTGGGAGGAATAGGTTCCTTAAGCTGTTGCCTCCTCTGTTACATTTCCAGGTTCTCCATGTTTTCTTCTAATTTAGCTATGCATACTTAGGATCAAGAATGAATGTAGGAAATAATATGTTATGTTTCTGTTCATATGTTATTAGAGTTATTGAATGAAATCTTTTACTGTGAAAAGATAGACAATTTCTGGATTGGATATGGATTAGGATAAATAATTAGAGCGATTTCAAATTTTACTGATGGATAAAAAAATACCTAACTGTATTTTTCCACACCTTCATGAAGGTAGTACTCTAGTACAATAGGGTAGATTAGACTCTGATGGTTAAATCAAAAGAATAATGCAGGATTAGGGTTAGTACTTTTATAGATTCCTTGTAAGAATGTTCAGGAGTGCCTTAGTTAGAATGCACTTGTTTAAAGAATTTAGATATGATCTAAATCCAAGAAAGGTCTTTTAAAACCAGTACACAGTCTATGTAATGGTGATCCTATTTTACACAGTAAATAAGTCATTTTATTTAAGCCTAATTATTTAAATATACATAGTAATTAAAAACATTATAAAAACAAGAAAATAAAATAGCAGGAATAACTTAAAAGGAACAGTAAAATGAGGGCTAGTAATTGCTTAGATAATTTCATTACTAATCTAAGTAAGAATCAAACTTTAAATATATCACAATCAAATATTAAACTCTATAAATATTTAAAAATAATTAAAATTTTACAAATACCTGATTTGGAGAAACTGTCGAATATAACCTTCATTTTCCTCTCTTTTCCCAGAAGAGGGTTAATACAGTTTTACCCATATTTACTTAAAGCATAAATTCTTCTTTTATAAAAACACATTTATCTATTTTTATAAATACACAGATTTAAATAAATTCTTTCACAGAAACAGTATTGAAAACTATCTGTGAAATAATAAACTAGACTAATTAAGTAAAGACCTTTAAAATTTTCCAACCCAATTACATATTAAAAACTCAAGTTGTACTAATCAACCCTTCTTTTCTTTATTCCTGAAGTAATTGTTTTACTGACAGAAAAACTCAATCTCTATTCTAAAACCAACTTTCTGAACATATTCCTCTTTTAAACAAGAAATCGAAAATTAACCAAAATAGATAAATCTCACAGCCTACCATCGTTTTCTTTAAAACACAGTATATGTACATTACTGATTTTATAATATTTAAAATAGTAAGATTTAGAGATTTTTCAAAACATAAAAAGTTTATAAACCCTAACTAAACCTAATTAAAATTTCACAAAGATCATGGCTTCAATCATGTAAAAAAATCAAATACTATGGATAACCGAGTTACGGCCATTGGCCCTTACAAGTTTTCTTTGCATTAAACTGCACTGTGTGTAAAAAATAACTGTAGGTAAAAGACAAACAATTCATGGCCATACGGACTTCCCCACAATTCCAAGTCATTGTAACCACAGCCAGGAAGTATTTCAAATCCAAGCGAATGGTTTCAACCAAGACACCATACACCCATCGCAGGGGGAACCTTAGGTAGGACCGAGGATTTTTGTTTGTTGAAGGAGCATGAAGACCCCTCTTTGTGTTAATGTAATTGTAACTTCGGAATGTATTCACTTGTATTTCTCATCTATTGTAACCTGATGTTTATTCCAGGATGTTCTTGTGTCATGTCATGCCCCGATGTTCCGATCGGGAGAATCAATAATGTAAACAAGTCATGTCAAGTCATTGTGGGTAACCCTTATATTGTCTAAGGGTTAAAGTCCCCACAGTTCTGGGGCACTAGGGTTATTAGAATCTCCTAGTGAGGTCGGCCCTAGTAGGGTTTTAGTCATGTCGAGATTAGTATAAATAGAGAGCTAGAATCTCTATTTAGAACACATCTCATACACACTCAAGTGTAGTGCATAGTTGAGGAAGAGAAAGACACTGTGGCAAGAGGAAAGAGCTTACTACTGTTGGGAGATTGTCTTACTGTTTTTGGGTTTCACTTTGGTGCTGATTCTATCTCAAAGGAAGTTGCAGGGTTTTCTCCATTTATGGTTTCCCCAAGGAAAAACACTGTGTTCATTGTCTATTGTGTTTGATTGTTGTGCTTGTTGTTCTCTCAGTTAAAGATCCTAATGATATGCTAGCTTAATGTTGAAAAACTAAAATGGTATCAGAGCTAACCTGAGAAGAAGACACTGTGCAATTGCAGGAACTAGGGCTTCCTATTTTGTGGATCTCTCTCCATAGATTTTCAAAAAAGTAGGGTGGAATAACTCTCCTCCCTAGGGCACATCTTTCTGTTGAAGCAGAATCCAATTCTAAGGTTTTTTAGTTTTGGACCCAACACTACTGCCGAAAATTAGGGATTTTCACAAAAGTGGATTTTTTTAGTGAGCCCAGGCCTAGATTGATCTCCTCCCCAAAATCGAAGTTAGGAATCAATTTCAAAGCATTTGGTTGGATGGAACTCTGGAAAAGAAAAACCGTAATCTGCTCCTGAACCAGTACTGCAGGATTTCAACTTCAAATCCAAATCTAAAATATTAACTTGGTAAGATATAAATCATTTGTATTTCTATTTGAGGTTCTCAGTTAAGATGTCTCATCATACCAAGCTTGATGAAAACCTTGAGGGAGCTGATAACTTCCGAGCTTGGAATTATAGGATCTCCCTGGTCCTAGAAGAAAATGAGTTGGACTCCTATTTCCAGGAGGAGGTTCCAGTTCCAGAGGGAGATGAGTCCAAGGCCTTACATAAGAAGAATTTGGTTATGGCAAAGAGGATTATTGAAGATTCTATCTAGGATCACCTCATTCCACATGTGTCCTCCCTCAAGACACCTAAAGCCATGTTTGATGCCCTAACCAAACTATTTGAAGGGAAGAAAATCAATTGGAAGATGACTCTAAGGAACCAGTTGAAGAATGTGAAGATCCAAAATGACGAGACCATCCAGTCATACTTCACAAGGGCCTCCCAGATCAACGAAAAACTAGAAGCTGTAGATGAAGAAGTGGAGAATGCAGAAATTGTGATGACAACATTGAATGGCCTCCGTAGGTCATGGGATTCTTTCATCCAAGGAATCTGTGCTAGGAAGAAGTTGGTCAAGTTCAGCAGACTGTGGGAAGAATTCTCTCAAGAAGAAGCTCAGATAGCAGCTCCAAAAGAAAATATGGGAAATGAAGATCAATCTCTCACAATAAAATCCAAGAAAGGAAGAAGGGAAAAGCATCATCACCGAGTTAATCATTCTCATCAGAAAGATTCATCTAAACTCAGATGTTATACATGTGATGAAATAGGACACTTTGCTAGAAACTGTCCCATGAATAAGAATGGATCCAAGAAGAAGAGGAAATCCAAAAGAAAACATCATGCTCACACTGCTAAGGATGATGATCCTCCAAGGAAGAGAGTAAAGCAAGAAAGTGAAGAATCTTCAAGTGAAGATGAATATATTCTAATTTCCACTCTCATGGGAATTGTCACTCATGGAAGGAAATATTGGTTTATTGACAGTGGGGCTTCCAAACACATGACAGGTTTCAAGGAATCCTTTGAGAAAATATCCGAGCATAATTCACCCCATAAGATGAAACTTGGGGATGACTACCAATATCCTATAAAAGATAGTTGTGAATCCTCTTACAAGCTAGACTCTCGAAAGTCTATAAAAATGAAGGATGTTCTATTTGTACTAGGATTAAAGAAGAATCTTCTATCTATATCGGCACTGGATGCAAAAGGCATGAGGGTTGCATTCATGGATGTTCAATTCATCATGTGGCCAAGAGGAAAGACTATTGATGATGCAATAGTGATTGGAGAATAAGAAGGAGGTTTATATAAGCTGAAGGGCCATTCAGAACAAGCTATGGTCCATGACACAGTAGATCCAAATGAACTATGGCATAGAAGGCTTGCACATGTGCATTACAGAGCACTACCACTTGCAAGCAAAGCTGTTGAAGTTATTCCAAAAATTCAAGCAAAACATGAAGGAGTCTGCAAAGGATGTGCGAAAGGGAAGAATACAAAGAAGACATTTCAAAGTAGTGAGAACAAGGAAAAATGAATCTTGGAAATCATCCACTCTGATGTATGGGGACCAATGTCATCAAGTTCACTAAGTGGGTATGTATACTATGTTAATTTCATTGATGAATTTTCTAGGAAGACATGGATTTACCTCATGTAGAACAAATATGAAGTGTTCAGCAAGTTCAAGGAATTCAAAGCCTTGATTAAGAACCACACAGAAAATAAGATCAAGACCTTTTGATCAGATAATGGTGGAGAATTCACATCAAATGAATTCAAATACTTATGCAAAGAATCAGGGATTAAAAGGGAGTTGTCCACTCCTTATAATCCACAATAGAATGGGGTTGCAGAAAGGAAGAATATAACTATCATGGAAGCTACAAGAGCGATGCTTCATGAACAGGATCTTCCTATGCATCTATGGGCAGAAGAAACTAGAACAGAGGTGTATGTACAGAATCCTACTCAACACAGAGTAATCGAGAACAAGACTCTTCAAGAAGTCTTCTTCAGCAAGAAACCAGAAGTTAGCCATCTCAGAATATTTGCCTGTCCAGTGTACATACATATACCAAAAGAAAAAAGAACAAAACTAGATCCTTTAGGAAAGAAGGGTATATTTGTGGGATACTCTGAAAGCTCAAAGGCTTACAAAATATAATTCCCAGGTTACAATAAGATCAATATTAGCAGGGATGTAACATTTCATGAAGACACAACTTACAATAAATCAAGGAAGAGACTTACTGAAGAACCTGAAGAATCAGAAGCTCCCAGAATTCATGATACAACCATGAATGAATAAATTCAAGAAGAAGATGGAGAATTTGAAGAACCACAAAGACCTATATATCCACCTTAGGAGAAGAATCCTCACAAGAGGAAACCTGCTTGGGTACGATAAATTATCCAAGGTGCAGAAAGATATGCGGCTCCAGAAGAGAATCACTGAGAAAGAAAGAGAACCAGATCCTGCTCCCGATATGTAGCCTTACTATGTGATGTTATCGATAAAGAACCTTCCAGTTATGAAGAATCAATAGAACGAAAATAATGGAAGGATGTGATGATCGAAGAATATCAATCAATCATAAAGAACGGTGTTTGGGATGTTGTCCCAAGAACAGAAGGGAAGTCAGTTGTAACTTCCAAATGGATCTACAAGATCAAGCATGCTGCAGATGGTAGCATAGAGAAATATAAGGAAATATTTGTGGCTCGTGGCTTCTCATAGAAGGAAGGAATAGATTATGAAGAAACCTTTGCTCCTGTCACCAGATACACTTCCATCAGATCGGTACTTGCTTTGGCTGCAGTAATGAAATGGAAGATACACCAAATGGATGTCAAGACTATTTTCTTGAATGGTGGAGTAGAAGAAGAAGTGTATGTAGAACAGCCACTCGGTTTTTAGACATATGACAAGGATTCTCATGTGTGCAGACTAAAGAAAGCCCAGTACAGTTTGAAACAGGAACCCAAGACATGGTACAGCATAATTGACAGCTTTCTATCTAGTTTAGGCTTTACCAAGAGTAAAGCAGATTCCAACCTTTACTACAAGGTTGAACATGGAAACCCAGTGATGCTTCTACTATATGTAGATGATCTGTTTGAAATAGGTATGGATGGGTTGATTGTTGATATGAAGAGAAAGATTGCTGCCGATTTTGAAATGAAAGACTTGGGAATGATGCACTATTTTCTAGGCATGGAGGTGTGGTAGAATGCAGATGGAATATCCCTCGGACAAGGGAAGTATGCAGTAGAGATCCTGAAGAGGTTGGGGATGATGGACTACAAGGATATGGCCACACCTATGGCATTGAACCTAAAGCTATTGAGTGATGCTTCATTAGAGATGGTTGATGCTATGATGTATTGTCAGATGATTGGGTCCTTGATGTATCTAACGAACACAAGACCAGCTATTTGCTTTGCTGTGAACACCTTGAGCCATTTCTTGACAGATCCGAGACATGTTCACTTGATTGTTGCAAAGAATATTCTAAAGTACTTGAGGGGTACAATTGATTATGGGCTCAAGTACGAGGTGAATCAGAAGATTAACCAAGAGGGTTATGTTTATTCAGATTGGGATGGAAGTGCCATCGATGGGAAGAGCACTTCAAGGTGTTGCTTTAGTATTGGATTAGCTGTGATCTCTTGGTTTGGCAGGAAGCAATCCTGTGTGGAACTGAGTACAGTTGTAGCAGAGTATGTCACAGCTTGTTCAGCTATTTGTGAGGCAGTACGGCTACGGAAGCTACTGTCTGATTTATTTGATCTCCAGATGGATGCTACTTGTATACATTGTGACAACCAAAGTTGCGTGAAGTTGTCAGAGAATCCAGTGTTCCATGACAAGTTTAAGCATATCGAGATCAAGTATCACTATATCAAGGATATGGTGCAAAGGGGAGCAATGAATCTCTAGTATGTTGCAACAGAGGAACAGATAGCTGATGTGTTGATGAAGCCATTGGCTAGGGTGAAGTTCGAGTACTTTAGGGAGAAGTTTTGTGTTCTCCAGATCGAGATTTCCTCCAAGGGAAAGTGATGAGTCCCAGATCCATTCTATCATGGTGAGAGGATTGGTTCCTTCCATGGTCATATGTAAGGGCCAAGCCATTCTGTCATGGTGAGAGGATCGGTTCCTTCCATGTCAAATATGAGTGCTAAGATCCATAGCCATTCTGACGAGTAGGTCAGATGTAAGGGCTGAGCCATTCTGTCTTGGTGAGGATTATTTCTTCCCATGTCAAATATGATTGTTGAGCCATTCTGAGGTGATTGTAGGATTGGTTCCTACATGATCAAAAGTAAGCACTGAATTCCATTCTGGGAATGGAGGCACCTGGTCAGTTACCAGGTAGCTCAGTCTGGGACTGGGGGACATTTTTATATGACTGTAGGATTGGTTCCTGCTTGATCAGATGTAAGTTCATGCCCTTCTGAACATGCATGTTGGATTGGTTCCTCGCATGTGTCAGATGTAAGTGCAGATCCCTTCTGAACATACATGTTGGATTGGTTCCTCGCATGTGTTAGATGTAAGTGCAGACCCATTCTAAACATGCATGTTGGATTTGTTCCTCACATGTGTCGGATTTAAGTGCAGATCCTTTTTTAACATGTATGTTGGATTGATTCCTCGCATGTGTCAAATATAAGTGCTGAGCTTTTTTGAACATGCATGTTGGATTGGTTCCTTGCATGTGTCAAATGTGAGTGTTGGGCCTTTCTGACAGGGTTGTGGGATTGGTTCTCACATGGTTAGATGAGGGTGCTGGGCATGCCTTTCTGATATGATTATAGGATTAGTTCCTACATCATCAGATGTAAGTGTTGGGCGAAGACCTACATGGTGGTTAGGCCTACATCCAGCATGAAAAAGAGTTGGACCTGTAGAAATTCCTATGACGAGAAGAATCATGAGATAGCACCTATGAATATTTAGTATTGATGATCCAACAGAGATGATCTAGATTGAGTGATGATCCAGATCCAAAGATGATGCTCCAGAGATGATCCAGATCGAGTGATGATCCAAATCCAGAAATGATGCTACAGAGATGATCCAGATCGAGTGATGATCCAGATCTAGAGATGAAGATGACTTGAATACAAAGAAGACTTTAAGACAAATCTGACTTGAAGATGCAGATGACAAGAAGACCCAGAGAAGAAGACCGGTGATGAAAATTGTGTCGAGAGAATACCTTCCTAGTTAAGAGGGAGTGTTAATGTAATTGTATCTTCGGAATGTATTCACTTTTATTTCTTATCTATTGTAACCCGATGTTTATTCCAAGATGTTCTTGTGTCATGTCATGCCCTAATGTTCTGATCAAGAGAATAAATAATGTAAACAAGTCATGTCAAGTCATTGTGGGTAACCCTCCTATTGTCTAAGGGTTAAATTCCTCGCAGTTTCGGGGCACTAGGGCTATTAGACTCTCCTATTGAGGTCAGCCCTAGTAGGGTTTTAGTCATGTCAGGATTAGTATAAATAGAGAGCTGGACTCTCCATTTAGAACACATCTCATACACACTCACATGTAGCGCATAGTTGAGGAAGAGGAAGACACTGGGGAAAGAGGAAAGAGCTTACTACTGTTGGGAGATTGTCTTACTATTTTTGGGTTTCACTTCAATGTTGATTCTATCTCAGAGTAATTTGTGAGTTTTTCTCCATTTATGGTTTCCCCAAGGAAAAAAACTATGTTCAGTGTCTATTGTGTTTTATTGATGTGCTTGTTGTTCTCTCAGTTAAAGATCCTAATGATATGCTAGCTTAATGTTGAAAAACCAACACTTCATTGGAGACTTGAAGCAGCATTCTGAAAATATCGACATATAAACTAAACTGCACACCCATTAAGGATTTTGTTAAGCACTTTATATATATATATAAATAGAAAGGGTAGAATCTATCATTTACACTTATGAAAATACAAGATTGGAAAAGATAAGTTACCTGGAGCAGTTTTACTTCCAGCTGCACCTTAACTTGTTACACAGTGTTTTTCAACCAAGTAAAAAAAACCCTCCCCACTAGAAATCGGGCAGTAAAGGAAAATAATCCTACACTCAACTAGAATGTTCAAATAAACAGTCAAGGCCACGCTATGATGAACCAAAAACCGTGCCCACACCACAGAGTTAACAACTAAACAAAACACAAAGGTAACTCCTCACAGAGACAAAGAAATGGTGTCAAAGGCCTTACACATAGAGTAAATCGATGACAAGGAAGAAATCACACATAGAAGAATTGTACAAGAAGAGATAAGGAATGGCTTCTAGGCCTATGCGTCCATGATCCTTCGGCTCTCCCTCTCCACAGCAAGAGTAAATGATAGTACAAATGCAAAATTTTAGGGTTTAGGGAGACTTATATGGAGAAGTCCCAAAGTTAAAACCCTAAACAACAATCCTCTACCTTGTGGCATTGAAATATATTTTCAAGTTTGGGGTTTTGCACTATATTTCGATACCCATTGGAGAATCCTGCACACAATTTTGTTTTATAAAAACCTTGGTTAAAAATTTATGCAATAAATCAATATCTTTTCATTATAAGATGCATATTATAACCATAAAGAAGAATGTAGGGAGGTAGTCTTCACATAAACTAGGGTTTTTATTTACATTACATTCTTCTTTATAACCATAAAGAAGAATGTAATGGGTACTAACTGTTTGTAAAATAATCATTAACCTAGTTAACATTATAATTAAACACCTTGCCATAAACTATAGGACTTGTAAAAAAACCTTGTAGAAAATCTATGACAGTGCGTTGGTTAAAAACACTTATATATGTAAGCTTGCAAGTATGGATAGAGTTATATCTTGATTCTTAATATAAGTATTAAAACTTAGTTTGGTTATAGGGTAATAATTGTATATCATATTCCCTTGTGAGATGAGGGTCATGCGAAGGCAAGGCTGTATAGATTTGTAGGAAAGGATATTTTCTTTCCTTACACAAGTAGTAATACTAATGTTTAAGTATATAAGGTTCTTATTATTACATATCTACTGAGGTAGTACTTAAACGGTTAGTAGACTTTCTTCTGAACTAAATCTTTATTTCCAGGTATGAATAACAATCATTATATCTTTTGACTATACCTAGATTTATTTCTTCCTAGTTTATATAACATTTGAATATTATTGATACAAACACTTATGAATTATCATGGTATCAAGTAATAAGGTATCAAATGACCTGGTATACAAATCACCTTCTCTAGAATGGTATGCAGGACCTAAACTCATAGTAAATAAATGGAAGTTTGATGTACCGGTTATAGTCGAAGTTAGGTAGAAAACATCTGTATTTATGTTCATATTTCCAATTACTTATGATTACACGAAATTAAATAGAACGTAAATATACAGATCAACGATACCTCCTTTATTTTTTATTAAAGCTAAAAAATAAACAAATATACTAGCATTTTATTTTATGCTAGTTGAGATAATAATCTCGATCCGGAAACTGGTTACAAAACGTATTACCTATAAAATACCTATAAAAGAAGCATCACTTCATTAAATTAGCTAAAAAGCTAAGTAAGCCTCGGACTTAATTGAAGATCCTTCATATTCACAAACAGTAAAATAAACTTTAGCACTTAGAAATTTAAATAGATGTTTCAGTTCATAATATCCCAAATCGTAACCTGCTAAATTAAATCTTTAATAATGATTTATGAAAGCAAATATTTAAGTATGCAGATCTAGAATTTAATAAAGGAATTTAGTTCTAGTTTAAGCTTGATTATGTTAACTATTAATAGTTAAATGTCCTTCAAAAGTTACGATTGTAAACATTTTATGTTATCAAAAAAAATTTAATTTTTTATGAATTTTTGGAGTATTACAATGTTCCATTATCACTTTTTTCCAATACCATAGAAAAATAATATGGAACACCAAAAACCATGCGATGGGTAATTATTGCTCCACTAACTTCATGAAAGCTCATTCTATCCATTTTGACTTTCATAAATGCACCCTCTAAATTCCTTAACATTTTCCTTGGGCATCCTTTGACCCAATTAATTATCCAATTTTCTCGAATTGGATGTAATAATTATTTTGGCTAATTTTTCCATTAATCCAGAATAATATTCTCCTTAGCCAATAAATATAATTTTTTTTATCTTTAATAATATCACTAGTTAATTTCCCCAATTAAATTATTTTCTCCTTATTTGTCACCATTAATAGTTTTTCTAAGGTGACTTAGGAAATTTTTAACCATGAAAAATATGAGGACATGACAGTCCTCCCTTCCCAAATTTGCTTGTCCTCAATCAATGAAGAAACAATAGGGAAATACTATCACATCGTCAATGCCTTTCACCATCATATCCACTACACTATCAAGGCCATACATACAAACCTCAACTGAAGGAAATGATATATATATGCACCAATGCATTCACATGCAAACCAATTCTCATGGAGACTCATCATCAATCATAAGGAGAACAATATTCCCTATAATCCTCAACACGTGGAGAATCATGAATGAACATAGAAAGTGTGTTATCCATTTTTGTATCTGAAATCCCCAACTATACTTTGAGAATCATCCTCTCAAAGCATAGCTCCATCTGGACCACCATCTGACCATGCATTCGGTGTGGAGACTAAGTACAAATACCAAGATCCAAAATGATCCTCGTGAATACAGGATGTAGAATATATCCTCCTATGCCATATGGAATACATGCATAAGGATATCATGGAAGCACTATGAAAACCTTACAAAAATGTCATAATTCCATACACACAATTGTTTCCACTGTAGGAAAATACCACCATATTCTTCAGAGATGAAATCATGAAAAGAGGCTTGCTTCATCAAGGTAATGACCCCAACAATTCTCCAAGTGAGTTGAATATAATGCATAAATATATGAGGGTTCCACTGCTGGTGCACTCTCCTAGTGCACAATGTCATCAGAACTAGTATAATCAACTATGTGATTCCAAGATCCCAATGCTTGAGAACTCTATCAATAAGTAGTTCTATTACAAGCAATATATAAAGTGTAGGATGCAAAATATTCCCCAATACACATAATCAAAGAGAGTGATACAAAGAAATACATGATGGGGAGAGATGCCAAGATCCCATGTTCTATTGTACATTCTCCCATACATCATAGATACATCATGATACAAAGATATGTCATCATGGAATATAGCAAGATCATCATGAAACATACGGAAATATAACAATGTTCCATCACAAAATAAGCATGAGTATCATTGTGTCTCATCCAAGAAAGTATACGATCATGTGCCAAATGTACACAAGAACCAAGTAAACAATTGGATCTTCTCCATTGAAATAGGTGAGGTTTCCATGTCCGAGAATGATTCTCCAAGAAAGTGTGGGAGTTGTCATAAGATGTTTCCATGTGTGCTTTCACCCAAACAATGGATGAACGAACTATCCCATCAAGTGGATTACATAGTGAACAAGAATGAGTATTATATATGCATCCATGAATATGTGTATCATCAATAAATAAAAAAGGATGTTTCTTCCTAGAAGAATTTTTTCCAATCATATATCTCTTCACCAAAGTATTGGATGAAGTTTCTCCAACATCAAATGAACTAAGAAAGGACCAAGGAAAATCAGGATTCTTCAAGTGACTCAAGTGAACATCATAGGTGCATCCATTTATGAGAGATTCATCAAATGAGATCAATGGATACTTATGCTGCAAAATATAATATGGGGAACTCATCATAGAATCATCATGTAGTGTAGGAGTCTCATACTTCTCATATGGAACCAATAAAAAGAAACCTTCACCCAAATTTCTTTTTGATGTATGCTACAATATATGATGGGGTAGGTTGTAGGAGAATGAACCAACTCACCCAAACGATAAAAAAAGTGTGAAAGTTTCATCATGTGAAGGATCCATAGGGGTAGGATCATGCAGCTCCCTCAAAAGTGTGAAACTTCCCTCATAGCTGTAATCCCAGGTGGTGGAATTGTGCTCTTCTTCAAAAAGTGCATAACCATCATCAAGAAGCTATTCAAGTTCCTCTTCAACCACAACAAGTTCTTGAATCTCATCAAGTACATCCAAATTACCATGTTTCTCATGATCCATGATGTCATGAGAATACTCCAAGCAGTATACCATATGAAAATATAGAACGTAGGAGGAAGAACAAGTATCTTGCAACCTCTCAAGAAGTTTCTCACTTTGAATTTTGAGCTTATGAATATCCTCATTATTCTACAGGTAATCCCCATGTAATACATTAACAAGCACAATTAAATCATTCCTTTCAAAATGAAAAGAAAAAAATTTACCTTTGATTATTCTCATTTCTCCCTAAATCTGCTCCATGTCTTTAAGGAAGGATGGATCCTCCAATGAAAAGACTCTCCAAGAAGAATTTGAAACCAATGCATGAGTGTCATGGAGAATGTGTACAGACTCCTAAATTTTTTTGCTACTCATCTTGCATGACCCTTCAAAATGGGAAGGCTCATTAAAAGAATCCTTTGCTTCCTCCAACATAGGATCAACCTCATGAATCTCATGTGGTGATGGTGAGATTGATCCTGGGACCTCTTCCTATACTGCAAAAAATTCATATTATTCAGGATCATGGGAACTTGTACTTGCAATAGCCTCATCCAGTGGAATATCTATGTCACCAACATAGAGGAATGGAAATCCATCAATAGATGTCTTTCCTTGGCACCCATAAGTAGGTACCTTTCCATCATAACATCCATCAGTATATTCCTCTACAAAAATTAGGAACTCATCAATAAGTACCCCATCATGACACCCATTAGTAAGTGTCTCAAAATTTCTTGAACAACCATCAGTAGTTTATCCAAAAAGGATTGAGAATTCATGATTAAATTATCTCTAAATCATGTCCCAAGTGTCATGAATCTATCTGGTATGATATCTGATCCTTGACCTCCTTGTGCTAGCTAGCACAAAATGCTTCCTCAAGTGCATTCGCAAACTATTATGCAAAGGTGATTTTTATTTCTAGTTGGTCTCCTCTTCTATTGTAGGACCTTATGCTTCTTCAGCTTCATGGATGCCACATATAGGATGATTTCTATCCTTTTCATGCCCCTGATTGATTGTGCTAGTTTTTTTACAAAAAATTCTCTCCATGTATGGTAATTATGATAGAAGACCTAAGTTCTTCTGCAAACTTTGTGTTTCCTTCTGCATAAGCTCTTTCAAATATTCCCATACAGCCTCTATTGTTTCCACTTCTGTGGGAGGAAGGAAAGTGGGAATAGTAGCATGATTGTGATACCGAGACATGTCTCCAAATATTAAAATGAGATATTATGTTCCACAGGTTCATAAGAACATGCTCTTATACCATTTTCATGTACCCAAGTTGTAATCAAGGCACATCAAACCAAAACTCAACCAAAGTGGATAAGCTATGATACCACTATGATGTTCCAACGAAGGATGGTATGAAACACCTAGTCCAAAATATCTAAAATAATGCCTCTGGTATGCTGCCATAGATCTGATAAAAATTGCAGAAGGATTATTTTCCACTTCTGGGTTGCAAGGAAGACACACTAACTCAAGGGGGGCAACGAAAAAGCTAGAAATGGGGTTTCGGCAAGGTAGGAGACTTTGGAAGTAAGGGAAATGTTATGGAAGGTTATTCTAGTATCTAGAATATTAGGGTATGTAAAAATAATGTATGCATAAAACTGTAGAGCTATATTTGGATGTTTGGGACTTTGGGAGTGGAATTAGTAATTTGGGACTATGCAGTTGCCTTGTATTCAACCCAATTTTAACCAGGTCAAATGGACTCAATTTTCCAATATGAAGGTTGTATCTGGACCAAGTTTCTATATAGTTTCTATATTTGGTCTCATATTTCCTATTGGATGAGCATACATCACCTTTTTTTATGGAATTTCCAAAACTAGTGAGGTTTGGCTAGTGAAAGGGCATGGGCAGGGAGGAAAGAATAAAATGGGAAATATATGAAGGTTAGGTCGGGATTTTCTATAGGGTATGTATGTAGGTCAACTTTGTAAATGTACAGGAATGTTTAGGAAGTGACAAGGGAGCATTTGGTTGATTTGGTAGTGAGATAGGGTAGCAAGGGTGAGGAGAGAGAGAGTGTTTCTAGACTTCCAAATGGCACAATAAGCTTACAATATTCTATAGGAGTGGCATGTACATATTTCAATGATAAAATTGAGCCATTATATAGGTATATGGAAACAAATTTGTCATGTACCCAATAATTATCATTTTTAGACATAAAATGGTGCACATTGAAGTAGAGAGAGATGGAATGCTTTACTAGTTCAGGAATCGACTACACTACGTACTAGGACCATTTATGTTTCGAAATCAGCTACCGTTGAAATATACTCAAATGATTTTGGGTACACCATCATATGTAGTCTATATCCTTTTGTCATCTTTTGGACAGAATAAAAAATAAAGAGATGCAAGTGGAACCAAATGGAGATTTTTATTATTAGAAAAGGATAGAATGGTCCATGTACATTAATAGGTTTTTTCTAACTGTAGACATAATAGCACAAAATATAATATGAATATCAAACCAAAATATATATAGAAATGAGAAGAGAGAATGTGTGATACAATCCCAGGAACTCCTGCAATTGGGGGTAGCACAAGCACAAAATCCTAATACCACAAGTAGCTGATAGGATCACCAAATAGATGCAAACTGGAACAAAAAAAACCCAGCATCAGTTTTGCATTAATATATCTCAATGAGAAGATTTGAATTTCCAACTCCACTTCACCAATTCCATGGTTACTTAGATGTAGAAGGGGGCCATCACCCAACTATTGTCAAGGGGAGCATCACGCAAGACTAGGTAGCACCAAGATTACCATCCAAAATAACAGTATTCATAAGCATGTCTTTTCCATTCACCTTTGCCTCATTTTATACTTGAAAAATCCCTAATACCATGGGCCAATGAAAACCATGTTCCATTATCATCTTTTCCAATACAGTAGAAAAATACTATAGAACACCAAAAACCATGCACTGGGTAAGTATTTCTCCACTAACTTCATGAAGCTTCCTTCTAGCCATTTTGTCTTTCATAAATGCAACCTCTAACTTCCCTAACCTTTTCCTTGTGCATAATTTTAGCCAATTTTCTCCAATTGGATGTAATAATTATTTTGGCTAATTTTTCTATTAATCCAGAATAATGTTCTCCTTAACCAATAGTTATAATTTTTTAGCTTTAATAATATTACTGGCTAATTTCCCCAATTAAATTATTTTCTCCTTATTTTTCACCATTAATATTTTTTTTAAGGTGACCTAAGAAAATTTTAAACCATGAATAATATGGGGACATGACATTCCTCCCTTCCCAAATTTTCTTGTCCTCAAGCAATGAAGAAACCATAGGGAAATATCATCACATTGTCAATGCCTTCCACCCTCATATACACTACACTATGGTCCATACATACAAACATCACTTGAAGGAAGTGATATCTATATGAACCAATGCATGCACATGCAAACCAATTATCATGGAGACTCATCATCAATCATAAGGAGAATCATGAATGAACATAGAAAGTGTGCTTTCCATTTGCATATCTGAAATCCCCAACTATACCTTTATAAACCTCAACACATGTAGAATCATGAATGAACATAGAAAGTGTGCTTTCCATCTGCATATCTGAAATCCCTAACTATACCTTTATAATTATCCTCTCAAATCATAGCTCCATATGCACCACCCTCTGACCATGTACTCAGTGTGGATACTAAGTACAAATACTAGGATCCCAAATGATCCTCATGAATATAGGATGTATAATATATCCTCTTGTGCCATATGGAAGACTTGCATAAGGAGTCTCATGGAAGCACTGTGAACACCCTATAAAAATTCCATAAGTCCAAACATAAATTTGCTTCCCCTATAGGAAAACACCACCATATGTTACAAATATGAACTCATGAAAAGAGGTTTTCTTCATCAATATAATAACCCCAACAATGCTCTAAGTGATCAAAATATAATTCATGAATATTCCAGGGTCCCAATGTTGGCACACTCTCCTAGTGCACAATCTCATTAGAAGAAAGATAATCAAGTATGTGATTCCAGGATCCCAATGCTTGCACACTCTATCAATAAGTAGTGTTAATACAAGCAAACATACAAAGTGTGGGATGCAAAATATTCCCCAATGCACATAATCAAAGAGAGTGATACAAATAAATACATCATGGGGAGAGATCCCAGGATCCCAAGTTCTACTATACATTCTCCCATACATTATAGATACATCATGATACAAATATATGTCATCATGGAATACAACAATATCATCATGAATCATAGGGAAATACAATAGTGTGGCATCACAAAAATAATCATGAGTATCAATGTGGCTCATCCAAGAAAGTACACCATCATGTGCCAAATGTACACAAGAACTAAGTAACCAATTGTATCTGCTCCAATGACATAGGTGAGGGTCCCATGTCCAAGAATTTTTCTCCAAGAAAGTGTTGGAGGTATCATAAGATGCTTCCATGTGTGCTTTCACCCAAACAATGGATTAAGGAACTATCTCATCAAGTTGATTACATAGTGAACAAGAATGAGTATCATATATGCATTAATGAATATGTGTATCATCAAGAAATAACAAAGAATGTTTATTCCTATAATAATGTGTTCCAATGATACATCTCTTAACCAATGTATCGAATGAAGTTTCTCCAACATCAAATGAACTAAGTAAGGAGAAATGAAACTCAAGAGTCTTCAAGTGACTCATTTGAACATCATAGGTGCATCCATGTATGAGAGATTCATCAAATGAGATAAATGGATACTTATGATGCAAAAGAGAATATGGGTAACTCATCATATAATAATCATTTATTTTATGGGTCTCATACTCATCATATGGCACCAATACAAAGAAACCCTTCACCCAAATATCTTTTGGATGTATGCTACAAGATATGGAGGGGTAGGCTGTAGGAGAATGAACCAACTCACCCAAATTATCAAAAAGTGTGAAAGTTTCATCATGTGAAGGATCCATAGGGGTAGGATCGTGCACCTCCCTCAAAAGTGTGAAAATTCCCTCATAGATTGGTTCCAAGGTAGTGGAATTGTGCTCTTCTTCAAAAATTTCATAACCATCATCAAGAGGAAATTCAATTTCCTCTTCCACCACAACAAGTTCTTGACTCTCATAAAGTACATCCAAATCACTATGTTTCTCATGATCCATCATGTCATGAGAATCCTCCAATCAATCTACCATATTACATTCTAAAACATAGGATGAAGAACAAGTATATTGCAACCTCTCAAGAACTTTCTCTTTTTGAATTTGGAGCTTATAAATATCATCATTATTCTGCAGGTAACCCCCATGTAATACATTAACAATATCAATTAAATCATTCCTTTCCGAAATAAAAGACAAACATTTACCTTTGATTATTCTCATTGCTCTCTGAATATGCTCCATGTCTTCGAGGAAGGATGGATCCTCCAATGAAGAGACTCTCCAACAAGAATTTGACACCAATGCATGAGTGTCATGGAGAATGTGTAGGGCCTCTTGAGTCTTTTTGTTTCTCATATTACATCACCCTTGAAAATGGGAAGTCTCATGAAAATAAGCCTTATATTCCTCTAATATAGGATCAACCTCATGAAGCTCTTGTGGTGATGGTGAGATCAATCCTGGAACCTCTTCCTCTACTGCAAAAAAATAATCTTCTCTGGGCTCATGCGAACTTGTACTTGCAGTAGACTCATCAAGTGGAATCTCTATGTCACCAACATATAGGAATGGAAATCCATCAATAGACGTCTCTCCTTGGCACTCATAAGCAGGTACCTCTCCATCATAGCATGCATCAATATATTCATGTACAGAACTTGGGCACTCATCAGTAAGAACCCCATCATGATACTCATCAGTAAGTGTCTAGAAATTTCTTAAACAACCATCAGTAGTTTCTCCAAAATTTCTTGAGAATCCATTAGTAAATGATCTCTTATCCATGTCCCAAGTGTCATGAATCTCTCTGGTATGGTCTCTGATCCTTGATCTCCTTGCTCTAGCTAGAACAACATGCTTCATTAAGTGCATGCACAACTTTATATACAATGGTGCTTTTGATTTCTCACTGGTATCCTATTCTAATGTAGGACCTGATGCTTCTTCATCTTCATGGCTTCCACATATAGGATGATTTATGTCCTTTTCATGCCCTTGATTACTTGTGCTACTCTTTTTATAAAAAATTCTCTCCATTTATGGTAATGATGATAAAATCCCTAAATTCTTCTACAAACTTTGTGTTTCCTTCTGCACAATCTCTTCCAAATATTCCCAAATATATTCTATATTTTCCACTTCCATGAGAGAAAGGAACATGGTAATAGTAGGATGCATCTGATACCAAGTTGGAATATAGGAAGATCAAACCAAAACTCAACCAAAGTGGCTAAGTTATGATACCACTGTGATGTTCCAACCAAGGATGGTCTGAAACACCTACTCCAAAATATTTGAAATAATTTATATATTCTTCTACTACAGATCTAATAAAAATTCGAACAGGATTATTTTCCACTTCTGGGTTGCAAGGAATACACACTAACTCAAGGGGGGCAACGGAGAATCTAGAAATGGGGTTTTATAAGGGTAGCAGACTTTGGAAGGTAGGGAAAGGTTATGGAAGTTTTTTTTGGTATTTGAAATATTAGGATATGTAATAGGAATGTCTAGATAAAACTGCAAAGGGAGATTTGGTAGTTTGGGACTCGGGGAGTGGAATTTAGCAATTTGGGACTACACAATTTCCTTTTCTTCAAACCGATTTTAACCATGTCACATGGGATCAAAATTCCAATATGAAGGTTGGACATGGAACAGTTATCTATCAAGTTTCCCAATTTGGCCTCATATGTCCAATTGGATGAGAAGAAGTCATATTTTTTATCGAAATTCCAAAACTAGTCATGTTTGGCTAGTGAAAGAGAATGGGCAGGGAGGAAAGAAGGAAAGGGGAAGGATATGAAGGTTAGGACAGGGTTCTCTACAGTTTGTGTCTATATTTTGATTTTTTAAATGTATAGGAATGTTCAGGAAATGAAAAGGGAACGTTTGGGTCATTTGGGAGTGATATAGGGTAGCAAGGTTGAGGAGAGAGAGTGTGTGTTTCTAGAATTCCAAATGGAACAAGAGGTTTACAATTTTATGTAGGAGTGGCATGTATATATATCAATGATCATATTCAGCCATTATACAGGTATATGGAAACACATTTTTCCTTTACCCAGGAATTATCATTTTTAGACATAAAATGGTGCACATTGAAATAGAGATAGATGGAATGTTTCACTAGTTCAATAATCCACTACACAAAGTAATGGGACTATTTATGTTTTGAAATCATTTATGGTTGAAATCTAATCCAATGCTTCTGGGTACACCATCATGTGCAGTCCAGATCCTTTTTCTAGCTTTTGGACACAATAGGGAATAAATAGATGCAAGTGGAACCAAATAGAACTTCTTATTATTAGAAAAGGATATAATGGTCCATGTACATCAATAGGGATGTTCTAAGATAAACAATGATAGCTCAACATGTAATATGAATCTTGAACCCAAAAATATATAGAAAAAAGAAGAGATAATGTGTGATACAATCCCAAGAACTCCTACAATTGTGGGTAGCATGAGCATGAAATCCTAATCCCACAATAAGTAGCTGATAGGGTCACCAAATATATGAAAAATGGAACAACAAAAATCCAACGTTAGAATATCTGAATTCCCAAATCCACTTCACCAATTCCTTGGTTACTTAGATGCAGAAGGGGGCCATCACCCAATACTAGGTAGCACCAACCTTACCATCCAAAATAGAATTATTCATAAGCATTCCTTTTTCATTCACCTTTTCCTCTTTTTATACTTGAAAATTCTCCAATACTATGGATAAACACCATGGGTTAATGAAAACCATGTTCCATTGTCACCTTTTTCCAATACCATTGAAAAAAATATAGAACACCAAAAACCATGCACTGGGTAATTATTGCTCCTCCACTAACTTCATGAAGGTGCCTTCTAACCATTTTGACTTTCATAAATGCACCCTATAGCTTCCTTTAATTTTTCCTTGTGCATCGTTTGACCCAATTAATTAGCCCATTTTCTCCAATTGGATGTAATAATTACTTTGTGTCATTTTTCCATTAATCCAGAATAATATTCTCCTTAACCAATAATTATAATTTTTGACCTTTAATAATATTATTGTCTAATTTCCCCAATTAAATTATTTTATCCTTATTTGTCACCGTTAATATTTTTTCTAAAGTGACTTAGGAAATTTTTAAACCATGAAAAATATGGGGACATGACACAATATTACTTGTCCTCAAGAAATTCCAAGTTTGGATACTGCAGAATTTTTTCATCTTCCCAAGTGGCTTCTTCACTAGGAAAATCCTTCCATTGTACCAAATATTCTTTTATTGTTCTGCTTTGTAGACTTCTCTCCCTTGGTCTCAAAATTTTGTCTAGAATGAGAACAAGTTTTCCTTCATCATCCAAAGGTGGTAGAGTACTTGAAAATGAAATATGTTTCCCTATAACCTTATTTAGACAAGAAACATGAAATACATTATGAATTTTTCTTCCCATGGGAAGCTCCAATTGATAGGCCACTTCTCCCACTTTTCAAATCACTTTGTAGGGACCATAAAACCTTGGTTTTAGATTTTATGAACCTTTACCCTTTACGATGGTTTTTTTGTAGGATTGAAACCTCAAATACACCAAGTCATTCACTTGGAATTGTCTCTCCATTCTATGGTTGTATGCATATTGTTTCTACTGATTTTGAGCAACATGCAATTTATCTCTCAAAACCTTCAAAATTTCTTGACTTTATTCAATCCAATCCTTATAATTTAGAGATATACTATCACCAAAAATGTGGTCAATAAAAGCGGATGCATCATAACCATAAAGTTATTTAAAAGTAGGCATGCCAATGGATATGGAAAGTAGTATTGTAACGAAACTCACCCAAATGCAACCATTTTATCCATGTTTTTTGCTTCCCACTAACATAGTTCCTCAATTATCCTTCCAAAAATTGATTCACCTTCTTTGTTTGGCCATAAGTTTGGGGATGATAGCTTGTTCTAGGTGTCAAATTTGTCCCCATATTTTTTATAATTTCTTTCCAAAATGCACTAAAAAATATGCTATCTTTGTCATTGACAATGCTCTTAAGAATCCCATGCAATCCGAAAACTTGTTTAAAAAATAGTTCATACACTTGTGCAGTAGTGAAAGTGGTAGTAATATAACATAAATGAGAAAATTTAGTGAGCCTATCCACCACCACAAATATGAAATCCTTACCAATTACTTTGTGCAAACCAGTGATGAAGTCCATGGAAACGCTCTCCCAATTTTTACTAGAATAGGAAAGGGCTGTAAGAGACCAGATGGATGAGTGTGCTCCATTTTATTTTTCTGTCATTTAGGGAATTCATTAACATACTTTATAACATCATCCTTTAACCCTTTCCATGAAAATATTTCCCTCAACATTCGGTATGTTTTGAAGAAACTAAGGTGACCTGCTAGAGGAGAATCATGAGATTTATTTAAAATTAACTCCTTCAAACTCGAATTAGGGACCAAATATATTCTATATTTGTAGTATATTATTCCTTCCAACACCTTATACCTATCATCATGGTTATTTCCATCAAAAAGTTCAGAATAAAATTTATCCTTGGCATACTCTACTTCTAATGTGGCTTTCCAATTATCTGCTACATGTATTAGAGAAATAGAAGGTATTCTACATAAGGCATCAACTACCACATTATTCTTTCCCTACACATATTCAATATCAAATTCAACTTCTTGAATATTACTCACCCACTTTTGTTTCCTTTCATTTATATCCTTTTGACTTAGGAAGTCCCTTAAGTTGTTATGGTCAGTTTTGACCACAAATTTGTTTCCCACCAAGTGTTGTCTAAACTTGATCAAAGAATGCATGATGGATAGAATTTATTTATAATAAATGGAATGAATATTATTATGTGGCTATAAATTTATACTCTCAAAATATATTGGGTGTTGTCCCTATTTTAGTACTTCTCCAATGCAATTCCTTCTCCTAATGCGTCACATTACAAGACAAATGGTTTAGAAAAATCAGGAAAGGCTAGAATAGGATAGTTTCTTGTTAACTCCTTCATTATTTGGAAATATTTTTAATCCCATTCATGCCATTGGAAAGAATATTTATTTGTCAAATAAGTGAGAGGTGAAGTGATTTGGGAGAACCCCTTCACAAACTTCCTATAGTAGGTGCAAATTCCAATGAATCCTCTTAATTCAGTGAGAATTTTGGGATGAGGCCAGTCTAAAAGAGATATTATTTTCTCCATATCCACCTTTAGACCATTTTGAACAATTATGTGTCCAAGATACAAGATATATATCAAAACAAAATCAAATTTTGACAACTTAGCAAACAAAGATTGATCATGCATAATGTTTAATACTTCTTCTAGATGATCCAAATGTTCCTTCCAAGTTTTACTGTAAATAAGAATGTCATCAAAGAAAACTAGTACAGACTTATGAAGTTGATTTTTTAATATATTGTCCATGCATGATTGGAATGTGGCAGGTGCATTTTTCAATCCAAAGGGCATGGAAACAAACTCAAAGTAACCATAATGGCATCTGAAAGCAGTCTTTGGTATGTCTTCTTATCCCATTCGAATTTTATGATAACCAGATCTAAGTTCAATATTTGAGAAGAACTTGGCCCCATGGATCTCATACATGAGCTCATCAATCCTTGGGATGGGTTATATATTCTTTACTTTCTTCTTTTGTAATGCTCTGAAATCAATGCACATTCTCAAGGTTCCATCTGTTTTCTTTACCATAACAACTGAAGAAGCAAATGGGATGGAACTAGGCCTTATGAGACCCAACTCCAAGATCTATTTAATGGAATATTCAATATCATCTAGAATCATTTTTGGGTGTCTATAGGGATGAATTTTGATAGGTTGTGTTCCTATATCTAACTCAATGATATGCCCCATCCCTCTATCTGGTGGTATTCCTTGGGGAAGGTATCCAAAAACCTTCTCATACTTAATCAATAGTTTCTCTATCTCCTTGGGATGCTTGGAAATATTCAAGTTAGTTTTATGAGATTTAATTTAACATTCATCGACCCATTCCATGTCTCCATGCCTCATGATAGAACTCATGCCGTTAGATGACACCACTTGATTTGGGTAAGTGTGCATTCCCCTCAACAAGATCGGTTTCCATTCCAAATTTTTGAACCTTAGATCAAGTAATTGGTAATTCACTTTATCCTCCCATGAATAATACATCCATTGTACTCCCAAAATCACATTTGTATCAGCCACATTCACGACATAAAATTTTCAATGATAGTATGGTTTCCTAGAGTAACTTGAAGCTTTGGAATTCATTTAGTGCAGTCCATAGAATTGTTACCTAGAATGATGACTGTGAAACCATAAAAAAAATTATATGGTAACCTTATTCTCTCCACCAAATTTACATCTATGAATTTGTGAGTGGCTCCACCATCCACTAGAACCATGGCCTTTTGTCCTTGTATGTTGTCCTTGATCCTCAAGGTGTGGAATCTAGGTACACCTGAGAGTGCTTCCATTTTTCCTGTATCAAGAGTGGGATTTTTGTATTCTTTTGTTTCATACCCTTATTATTGGGATGCAAGTTTTTATTCTTTATCCTTATTCTTCGCATCATCATCTTCATAAACACCTTCAATGTTGTGTGCCTTCTTCCCTGGCACATCTATGTCCTGGAACCCATGGTTGTTGGCATCGAAAACATAGCTTCTTTATTCTAAGTTATTTTTTTCTTGGTCCTCCTTTATTTTCTTTGGTATAGGGTTAATATTTCCATGGTATCTTACCCTCCTTTAACTTGGAAGGGAAATTTGGATTGGGAGGGTATTTGATTCGTGGCCATACATTCTGCAAATCCCTTGTCAAATTCATGGAATCCTTCAATGTGCTTGGCTTGTGGGATTTCACTAGCCCTCTCAAAGGTTTTATCAATAATTTAGTAAACAATAAAACCAAACTGTCCATATATACATTAGAAACCATTACTGAAATATTTTCAAATTCTAATATATATGCTTCTGGAGCTCCTACTTGCTTCAATTGTGCTAGTTCTTTGAAAGGAAGTTCAGGGTCTTTCCTCTCAAATATCTCCATCAATGCATTGGATAAACCCTCATAAGATAAAATATTATCATGTCCCAAGCTTCTAATACCATGGAACCACCAATCACTAGCTTCCCCTTAGAGATGCAGAATGGCTATTTTCAATGCATCTTCTTCAACCATAGGATTTAATTGGAAATATACACTTAATTTTTGCAACCAAGCACTAACAGACATTTGTGAGGAACCATAAAAGGAAGGAATGGTTACATTTCCCATGGTGTAATTTAATTAATGATTAATAGGAGGTTACCTATTCCCATTTCTTCCTTTCTTTAACTAAAGAGAAGTTATAATGAACTGATCAGAAGGTAGGACTTTCCCACATTCATCACCTAATCAATGCCAATCATTTGATGCTTCTCTAACATCATAGGTGGTGTAAGGGCCTTCTTTGGACTCTAAAAACTTAGGTATTGCAGGTCCATTCTGATTCTTGAACTCATTAGGTTGGTTATGAGGTCCAATCTTCGAAAAAATGGTCTCTCCATTGGTCTGTTTCTCATCATGACGTGAACTACTACTCCTTGGTGTTGACTTGTCCCAAGTTGTCTAGCCAACAATTTGGAACCTTGCATAAAGTGTTTGGAAATCCATTAAATATCTGATTTAATGAATGTATTAATTTCCTCATAATTTTCTTTCTCTTCCATATCTCTCAGTTCTAATTTTTCCTTAATCTCCTTGTAAAAAGAACTAACTTCACCACTTTAATCCCTTTCACTGTTAAGGTCTCCAGTTTAAGTTTCTAATGGAGGGAGGTTGTAATCAAGAAACATGAAGAGAGAGTTATATCAGGTTCCAATATATTTATCTGATGCTACTTGTAATGTCCCAATTCTAAAATTCCCAACAAAGGCAGAATTTTGGAAAAATTGTCTTGACTAGCCTTAACTCTAGAGGATTCGAATGGCTCAAAAGGGTATCGAATTTGGTATGGACTAGTTTTAGGAGTATTAGGACTCTTAAATGGACTATATTATATATTTATTATATTTCATATAAATATGCAACTCTTTTTTGGCATGATGGAAAAAAAGGTAAAATTACCAGCAATTTATGATGCAAATCCCCCTAGGGTGTGAGTAGTAATGGCTCTCCAACTTCTATGAAAACCTACAAACTTGTAAAAAAGAGTATGGAAAATATAATTAGACTTAATTTCATGTCATTTTTTATGGTTAATATTACTTCAAAAAAGGATTAAAGCTTCATATTCAAATGCATAAATTCAATGATATTTTCTTAAGGGAAGTGACATATAAAAGATCAACTTCGACTCATAGATGGTGCATATAATGGTTCATAAAAGAGAAATATGAATGGGTTATAAATTTGAATTTATATTTTTTCTAATGTGCTAAGCGAATGATGATAGTAGGGAAGCAATTTTGCCAAAAATCCTCTAGTGAGTATGAGACCGCTAGTTTACACAACCCCTAAAGGCTTATATCCCGCATGCTAAACATAATTTTTGGTCGGGAAAATGGAAAGTTCTAAAAATTAAGTTGGATTCCCTTGATATGTCATGTGGCCATGCAAGGTACAATTTTTAACTGGGCAAACATCGTGGAAGTCATCCTGTCATCATACGTAGATGAAGCACTAGGAGGTCTGACTCAAAGGAAGTCAAAATTTTACTTGAGATCCCATTTGATTGACTATATTTTATGTACACATCATTTCCCAAAGATAAATTTTGATTGGGATCATACTAGGAGTCCTATATATGTTGCATATCAAATCATGTGGGAACACAAGTACTCCAGTTTCTACAAGCTCATCTGTGAAGAATTTATGTTTCCATTGTATGAGTTGATTTTTCTCAAAGATTGCAATTTCATGTCCGAAGGTGCACTGGAGACTGTATGTGAATATGGAGACTACTGTTTCTCCAAGGAGGGTTTGTATCTAAGGATGTATGGAGGATCCTGGGCTCCCTCATTGTTGTCGAGATACGCCACAGATTACGTAATCCATAAGGAGGTAGTAAGACAATTGTATATAGATGGGTTCATGAATTTCTTATTTGACATGAAGAAAGCAGTCTACCCACCACTTACATTATGCATTGGAATTATAAATTCATAAAGGTTAAGAGTGCACCTAATTTTGTACGGGAATTATAAGGTTTCCATTTCGGGGAGAAAAATTTCCATAGGAATGACTCCTATGACAAAGTTTCAAAATATTGTGTATTTGTAGGAGTGCATTTTGAATACTCCCATAATTTTGATAGGAATAAGGAGGTATACCGAAATACCTTCAATATGACCATCTTTGGTAAACGGTTCAAGAAGAGTATCACAACCATAGGAGGTAAAGTTAGTAGCAACACCACAGAGCATCAGAAACAACAGGTAGAAGCTATTAAGAAACGAGAAGAGGATTCCCGAAAGCTTGTAGAAGAAGCTGAAAATTACTAGCTGATGATGCCCACAAGAAAAAGGTTGAAGAATAGAAACTACAACAGAAAGCTGAAGAATAACTACTTTGAAAGGAAGAGGAAGAAAGGATACAAAGAGAATCACAAGAATGATTGCAAAAAGGAAGTTGAACAAGTAGTTGAAGGGTTAAGGAAGAAGGAACGAGAAGATAAAGAAGGGGAGTTTCTGGAACAGGATACTGCTCAGGATAATCCAGCAGATCTTCCTTTTACATCTGATGACACAATAACATGAGGTCACCTCCATCTTGTATATTTTGGATTGGTGCCTTTTACTCCGTCCAAACATCATGCAGTGTCATTCCTCGATAAGATATTCTTCGACCTGAAGAAGAAAACCATTGTTCGAAGATCAGAAAAGAGATTAAAATTTGGTGACCAACCTGAGGTAGTCACGATGACTGAGAAAACCATCATGCAAGGCACCAGCCAATATCCCATATTTCTAGTATCAGTAAAAATTGCAGTTGCTCAAGATAATGCTAATAACATTGGCAAATTGGTAGAAGATGCTAAACACTATAAATAAATAATTCTCAAGATGAAGACCGCTCTGGTTAAAGAAAGAGGAGAAGGAGGAGAATTAAAGAGAAAAAATGAAGCAAAGCTTTCATAATTTGAAAAGATTCAAAGTTACTACCAATATTTAGAATTAGAAAAGGATGCACTGATTCTTTTAGTTACAATCACTGAGGGAGAAAAGAAGGACCTTGAAAGGAAGATTTCAGAATTAGAAGATCAGATATATGTAGTAAACAATAAAACAGAGGAGCTGAAAAAGTGAGCAGAGGAATTGGAGGTATAGAACCAATCATTGCAGACTCAACTTAAGAAATATAATGAAAGGAAGCTTGATATCACACCCCTTTGTGATCATGCTTGCCTAATCCGAAGGAATATGCATCAAGTGCGACTAAAACTCGCAAATGAAATATGTAATATCTAACAGGTAGAGGCATGATTGAAGGAAATATTGGTAGTATCAACTGATTTCAGAGAAGGGATATTAAAATTTGCAAAAAGGTTCAAGGAAAACTAACTTGGACAGAAGCTAATGCAGCATTTCCTGAGGGCTTACCACAAAAGACAACAAAGGGATTGGGAATAGAATTAGTGCTCCTAGAATTCTGCAACAAATTTATTCTGAGATTAACCAATGGGGTTGAAAAGACTGTAGAAAATGCACAGATTTATTTAAGAAAATGCGCATAGTACAGAATAAATTCCATACCTCTTCAGCAATAGAGATTAAGGAGTTTCTAGGAAAAGATGAACAACTGAAATATCTCCAGGATCAGTTGCGTGAGGGTGAACTAAGCATACAAAAGATTGAAGGCATCACTGAAGAGGTGGTAAATAGATGGATTGCACAGACCTCGTTAATTAATTACCTATTGGAATACTTGTACAGGGTGACCCCACCCAATATGGCATAAATAAAGTCACAACTGGTTGTGCATGAAGTGACTGTAAAATTACTAGAGCCTATAGACTACAAAACTATTGTTGCAGAAGTTGATGTGTGGGGAGAGTTCATTGAGAGACCAGTTGGGTCCACTTGATATTTTGTCTCATCTACATTTGGCACTTTATGTAATTTATTTTATTTTATTTCTATTCTCCTAGAGAAAGACACTAGAGGACAAATTTTGGAATTCGAGAGGTCAGGGAAGTCCAAAAGGATGGGGTAGTCAAAGAGTCATTTGTAAAAGTGTATAAATAGGAGTAGAGGATAGATTAGAAGGTACTTTTCACTAACGCATACATGATGAGTTATTTGTATGAAGAATTATTTCATTTATGAATAAAAGAGAACCAATTTTGCTGGAGGAAGGACTATACAAGTTTCAAATGAATTGTGTGGATTGTTAATGTTGAACTACTTCTTATTTAGCTACTATGAAACTACGAGATCATTCTAACTTAATTAATTATTTAGACAATGATGAATGATTTTACTTTCTCATAGAAATCTTGTGCATATAATGAGTAATGAATGTTTTAACATTACAAAGTTATCTATGTTTATATTTTCTGCTCTGATTATGTACGTAGAATTTGAACAACTACCTATAGGATTAAATATGCAACATTATACTAATTACTTTGTTAGATATAAAAGTTTCTCCCCTTGGGGATATATATAACAGTTTAGAGTAGGCTAGATCATAGTTGTTTTTATTTTGTATAAGTGATTGTGGGGCAAGAGAGGTAAGACAGAAGGTAAGAATTGTTAACGCAAAAAAATTCTCATATAGCCTACACCACATAAAGACATCCATTTCCTAAATGTTATCAACCAAAGTGGATCTTTTCCGTCTGATTGTTGACATCCATTATGTTGGTACACAAAAGGACAATTAGGATTGAAGTGGCCAAAACACTATAGATGTGCATGACCATTGATGCATGATCTCCAAACCATCTTGATATATTTTTATTATGAGTTTACGGTTGCACATGCTCCTTTTTGCATTGTAACTCGGGTGTCACATGCAAGTATTTGCATTGCAACCTGTGTGTGCATTGAACATGTCAGTTTCCTTTGAGAAATAAGCGTGTCACACACACCTTGCTTATATAAATACTCACATGTACCTTAATTCTTCATTAAAAAATATAAATCATGATTAGATGATATTAGTTGGGCCTTAATCCATAACTATCGCAACTGTCTCAACCATCCTAAGCTCTGAAACCTCTCTATTTCCCCATGTATAAATAGAGGGCATGTGATGGGGATAATCAAACATTCTTGAAAGAGAAACATTATGCTGGTGGTATGCCTAAGACCTCTTGCAGCAACAAAACTCAGTGTCATTGGTTTGCAGAGGAGTCATTTTCTTAGAAGATGGGTTGTAATCTTACCATTCCTTGTTTATGAATATAGAAGGTTCTTATTCCAATCTTTGTATTGTTTCTTTATCGTGTATAATGGATTATGAATGATTTCAATTATGTTATAATGACTATGCATTTCACAAACATTTGCTATATATATATATATATATATATATATATATGATATATATCTTGAAGAATTTGTCTTTCACAGGTGAATTGGGAGAGCCCTAGAAGCTTTGAAGGAGATCAAAAGAGTAGAAGACCAAGCTTGGATCAACTGTCATAAACCGGATAAGTCAAGCCTTCTTCCTATTCCTATTTCATTTTCTAGATAAGCTGATTGTCTACAAGTGTCTTAGTAAGTTGGTAACCCCATAGACCCTAGGTTACAAGGGTGCATTGTCTTGAACAACAGAACTGGCGACTCCGCTAGGGACACCGTCCTATTATGGGTCCATTCATTAGGTCCCCTTACTAGCCTTTGCTTCTTTTTTATTCTGGGTGTGTTCAGTTTTTTTGTGGCATTTGATTTATAGTTTTTCCTATTCATAAATTTGTTGTTAATATTTTTTCTTTGAAAAAATTTTAGCAGCACACGCGGGTTGTATACCTACACAATTGCTTGTTTCACTATGTACATTATGGTTTCCTCTTGGACAATCATGTGTCATATGAAGGTATTCTATATAGACAGACACATTTTTCTTGTAGCATTTTTTTGGCCTTGTAGGGTTTGCTTGTCCTTGCTTTGCTTTTTGGTTTTTGATTGCTTGTAAGGTTCTATTTATAACATGACTCTGTGAGTCTGAGGTCTGTATGTCACATATCCTGCTTCATTTCATCAAGTTCTTGAGCTTTTGGTGTTTGATTTTATTGCATTAGTGAGTGTAGGTGGTCCTCCTACTTGGTTTATAAGTCTGATTACTTGTGTTCTAGGTCAGTGATCAGGTCCTTGAATGCTTTATACTCTATACTGCTTCTTGTAGTTTCAGTTTGTCACTTTTTTTTTGTGAATCTAGAAAACGTTTTAAGTTGGTCAGTTTCTCCAAGTCAGGGTTTGTTCCATTCTTCTACCTCTTGCTTGAAGTAGGTCAATTTGGGATCCTATTGCCTCATTTCACTGCTTAGATGTTTATATTAGTCAAATTCATCAAGTTGAATTTATTTGAATTATAGTTTTTTGAAGTTATTTGAAAATAAAAGACAAAAATATTTTTCATTAGGTTGCATGTAGTATTGTTTTTCGCTATCTTTCAAAGAAAATTTCAAAAAATTCTTAAAAAGTCTTGTAGTTTCTCATACTTAGCTTTAAGTTCATTAACTTGCATTTATAAAAAGAAAAGAAAATTTTGGCTTAGTAATTGCAATTTACTTTGAATTTACTTTTATGGATCCTTTTTGTTTCCTTTTATCGAGTCTATAACACCACATGAGTTTCATGCCATTTTTATCTGACTAAAAATAGCCTTTTAAAATGAACGATATAATTAAAAATTATTAGTAATTTTTATTTTTGTAGGGTCCTACACCAACTAGCTTATGCTAGACTTTTGGATTAGGAAGTTTCAACTCTCCACAAGTATTTGATTTCAGATGTAGTTGGTCAATCAATAGATAAATCCTCTTCTATGTTTATTGTATCTCGAAATATCCTCTCAAAAGAGAATTAAGAACGAGGCCGTGTAAGGACCTAGACTGAGGAGATAACCCTCTGATTCGTTGTTTGAGCATAGACCAATATTTTTACGCATCTGGGGACTTCTATCAATACCACTTCTTGGGCCCTGTGCGATGCCGGTGTTGATAGGGTTTCAGGATTTGCTACCCTACCCATGTGTACAAATCAGGCTTGTGACTGTCCCCCCAGACTACTAGTATAGTTGTGGTAGTGTTTAGTCTCTTTGACATCTAAGGTTCATACACAGGTATATCAGAAGGCTATTTCTGGTCTACCTTGGATGGGCTTGGAAGGTAACCCCGGTATAAGGTGTGGGAGGGCAGTGGGTAATTCCTTCGCTTTTACCTAATAACATCTACAAGGACGCCAAGTAACCATCTATCAGCTTTATTTTGTAAGGCACATCTTATACCTGCTTGTCTATCTGGATTTAGGAAATTTTATAGTGAGTGTTGTGTGGTTTGTTTGTGTTTAGTTAGTCTTAGGGTGTGTTAAGAGTCAATTTTTAACCATGGAGGACCAACCTCTCATAAGGTCAATAAGCTTGCAAAATCTTCCTCCAGCTACTATAGTGGAGCCTCCACCACCCCCTCAAAGGCAGAGAGTTCTTTCAAACCGATAGGAGTAAGCAAATTTCCAGGTGAACCAGAACTTAGGACAACCCAGGTTGATACAACCACATTAGAGATTAAGGAATTGCAAGATGATGAGTTTGAAAGAAACTCTAACCCCCCTCTTACTGACTTAAATGATCCTATGATCTTCCAGGTTCTTCCATTTACTTCACCTGTGATTGGTGTTCCCATGAGAAGCATTAGGGAAATATCTGCAGAGGGTATATCTATACCCACCTCAGCCGTATTGGATGGAGGAGTGCCACCTCTCCCTATAGGTACTCCTAGACCAAGTGCACCTACTGCACCTTTATCACCTAGTATTTGGGTGGTTCAACCACCGACTTCCTTGAATGTAGTAGGTCCTTCTAGTGGGTTTGTCATTGGGGTTCCTAGTGCACCTTTTGCTTCACCCTCTTTTATGCATACTTCTCAAAGTGGTCATGCTGGATCCTCTTCATTTTTTCAGGGATTTCTATGGAATGGGGGGCACATTCCCTGATCCACTCCTTATGTGGGCCCTACATTTGCATATGTGGGGATGCAGTTTGGAAATACAAACACCTATGTTCAAGGTTTCCAAAATCTAGTTTCAACTATGTTTACGAGCTCTTCTTTCTTGATTTTTAGCGGAGGGATACTTGCTCCAGTATTTTAGACTCCAATTTCATCTAAAGGGGCTCAAACTACTTACACTACACCACACATAAATAATCCACTGGATTATGGGTGGAATCCATTTCAAAGTAGTCTAGCAAATTCACAACCGACAGCTGGGGGAAACCCCACCTTTACATTTAGGAACCAGGGGGCAAGTCCTTCTACTTCCCAAACTCGTACTTTTCAGGATCTAATTAGGCATAAACTTTTGTTTCTGGCAACTTTGAACTTTCCAGACTTGAACAAGTTGATGAATGACCCGGTGAAGCATAATGCTATGTGGCCACCTGTTCCGACCAAGCTACCTTCAAACATTCCCAAGTTCAAGGGAAAAGCTGGGAAGGATCGAGCGGCCCATGTCACTAATTTCCATTTATGGTTCTCTTTCAACTTATTGAATGATGACACCGTTTGGTTGAGGCTGTTCCAAAGAAATCTAACTGGTGTTGTAGCAAAGTGGTATATTGAATTTCCCTCTGTTTTGTTTGATAGGTTTTGGGACTTAGCGGAGGTATTCTTGAACCACTTCCAGGTTCCTTTCCAGTATGATGCTGGCATAGACCTCTTGTCTACCTTTAGGCAAGATAAATCCACTCACATTTCGGATCATATCCAAGAGTGGCAAAGAATAAAGATTCTTATAAAATCCACCATTCCCCCTAAGTTTCTATTAGAGTGGTTCCTTAAGTCTTTGTTTCCTTATATGTCTAAGGATGTATCCACTTCGAGGGTGACTACTAAATAAGAGGCCATCCTTAGGGCCTAGCGGTTGGATTTGATATATGCTCAGTATAGGATATTATATGAAATCCTGGACCCCATGTTGATGGTGTGGTTGGTCCAATGAATTCTCCCACAACATAGTCTTTGGCCAACAAACTCCATGAGTTGTCCATCAAGCAGTCTATAGTGAAGGAAGCAAAGGCTGTCCCCTCACCCAAAAATGAAATTTTTTTTGCGCAATCCTCCCAAAAGGGAAATCAGCATCCCGGTGTGAAAAAGAAGAAGGGGAAGAAAGGTGAGGGAAACCAAAACAAGCCTAAACCGACGAATAATGCTAATGGGGGGGTAAAGGATAAGAACAAAGTGAATTTTCCTATAATTTATGCTGGGGATATTGTTTGACTCATTAATTCCATCTCATGGAACAAGCTTAGAAGCTACTTAAGACTCAACAACCAGCTATTTTGAAGGATCCTTCTCCCCAAGGACAAAATTCAGCTTCTGTTCCTAATGTAGCTGGGGGCACTTCGAGGTCCCCTCCTGACCAAAATTAGATCAACATGGTACGATATAGTACCTTGCTCCATAAAAGGAACAAATATTATGAGACGAAGGCTCTTAAGAAGGGTAAATATGTTGGTGAAACATCTAACCCTCTCATAATCGAGAAACCTACTGATCCAATGCCCAAAATACCGGAAGTTATATTTAAAAAAAAAAATTCACAACCCAATCTCTAGGGTTGTTTCTAACTACTCTATGGTGGAATATCTAGCCCAAACCCCTTTTGCAGTGTCTGTGTTGGAAGTAATTCAAAGTTGTCCTGCTCAGTGGGATGCCCTTTTAGCAGCTTTAGGTAGCATGGATTCTTCGAGTCTGATGTCAAAGTTTAATTTATCAGAAGTTAAGATGCACCTATAGTATCATGTGGCCTTATTAGTAGATGTCATCCATGGTGGAAAAACCATTGGATGCACAGTTGTTGATGAAGGTGTTTCCACATGTGCCATGTATCTTTCTTGCTGGAAGGATTTGGGTTCCCCGAAGCTAGTTCCTTCAAACACCTTGCTTACTTCTTTCGACGGGAGGTCTTTCCACCTGCATGGTATCCTACCAAATTTTGAGATAAAGTTGGCAGGGAAAGCAGTGTCTGTTGAAGTGGAGGTGATTGATTCTCCATTGGACTATAACTTTCTTATGGGGAGGAGTTGGGCTTACGCTATGTGCACGATTTATTCAGTTGTTCTTCGAGTAGTGGTTTTTCCACATGAAGTTAAGTTGGTTACTATTGACCAACTCAATTTTACTCGAAGGGGTCGTTTGGAAATGAATGAGTCCATGGTACCATTGGTTTATTAGGTCAATCCTGCTACAGAGAGCTTGGGGGATGGTATGTATTCATCTTTGATGGGAACTTTTGATATCCTAGCCCCGATAAATTATCTAGGTTCCACTAGTGTAGGTAAGTCTATCGCAATGATTTTCAATAAAACTGATCCTTGGGTCCTTCCTACAAATCATGAACCTCAAGTGCCCTTATCTACAGTAGAAGTGGCTTACCAAGCTATCGTTAACACTATTTTTGATCCGATCTCGACTCCTTATACAGTCTCTGAGGAGTCAAAAGAAGCTTATCTTCCTTCTTGTGCATAGAACTCCTTATATTCTGATGACTGCTTATACATAGTTTTTCCTTCAGACAAAGTCATTTTTGAATCCATGAGTGGGAAATGCAAGATCTATGAATATCTTGACCATAGATCCTACTTCCTTCCAGAACTAAGTAGAATTGAAAACCAGGAGTTCCACCTGAGACTGGAAGATGATGTTGACCTACCAATTAATCCCTTTCCAAGGTAGGGAATCTTCTCCGAGGGGAATATGGTGTACATTTATGTTACCATTCCTATTAACATCTATGCAAACCCCAACGTCATTGAAAATGTTTATATTGGTGCAAACTGCTCTCCATAGGAGATTGCTATCTATAAAGATTAATTTAAGGAATTTAACGACATGTTTTCCTAGTCTAATGAGGATATGCCAAGCATATATCTATTGATTATTGAACATGAAATATGAACCTATCCTGATTCCAAACCGGTTTGAAAAAATCTCAGACCTTTTAACCTGTGTAAAGCAATAGTTGTTAAGGATGAAGTAGAAAAATTGTTGAAAGCTGGTTTCATCTACCCGATTTCTCTGATGGAATGGGTATCCAATGATGTTCCCGTTGATAAGAAACAAGGGACAATACGTAAATGTACAGAATTTTGTGACTTGAACAAGACGTGTCCCAAGGAAAATTACCCCACACCTTTCATAGATCAAATCATTGATGCTTGTGCGGGGAGTGAAGTTTTTTTTGTTTATGGATGGTTTTTCCGGGTACAATCAAATCCTAATTAAGCTGGAAGACCAGCATAAAATGGATTTTATTTGTCCTTGGGGTACCTTTGTGTACAGAAAAATTCCCTTTGGATTGAAAAATGCAGGGGCTATCTTTCAAAGGGAAATGAATTTTTCTTCCCATGATATTAAGATCATTGTCGAGATGTACCTTGATGATTTTCCTTCTCATTCTCATAAGAGTAATTATCATGCATATCATCTTCGCTTGATTTTCAAATGATGTAGACATTATAAAATACGCTTGAATACCCACAAGTGTGTTTTTTGCATTGATTCAGGATGGCTGCTCAGGTTCAAAGTTTCAAACAAAGGTATTCAGGTGGATCCTTTGAAAGTAGAGGCCATCGTAAATCTTCCTCCTCCTTGTTCTATTAGGAAAATTCAAAGCCTGCAAGGAAAGTCAAACTTTATTTGATGTTTTATCATGAATTATGCCAAGATCATTAAAGATTTCATGTGCGTGTTAAAGAAGGACACTCCATTTGTATGGGATGAAATTGCACAACTTGCTTTTAAGGCATTAAAGAAAGATTTGTTGTCAGCTCCTTTGTTACGTCCACTAGATTACTCTCAGGATTTTATATTGTTTCTGGCAGAGTCGGAATCAACTATTGGGATAGTATTAGTCCAAAAATATGACAAGCTCCAAGAGCATATTTTCTATTACCATAGTCGTGCATTGGCTGGTCCTGAACTTCGATACTTTCACGTTGAGAAGTTGGATTTAGCAATTGTTTATGTCGTGCAGAGGTTACGTCACTACATCCTGCTAAGGACCACTAAGGTAGTGGAAGATGTTAATCCCTTTTAGTATGTTTGGTCCTGACAAATAATCGGGGGGAAATTCAATAAATGGATAGTCATCCTCCAGGAGTTTGACTTGGATTTTCAATCTGCCAAATCTAAAAATTCCTTAGTTTTTACAAAACTTATTGTAAAATTTCCAATGGAAGAGAATGTAGCTATTGAAAAGGACTCATTCCCAGATGAGTACATGTTTCTAATTTCAAACTCTGATCCTTGGTATGGAAATATACTTTTTTCTCTCCAGACTTTGAAGTGTCATGCAACCTTCTCGAGGGAAGAGCGGCACAAACTACACATACATGCGAAAAACTACCTTATTGTTGGGGATAATTTGTACCGTAGATGGGTAGATTCTATTTTGCATCAGTGCCTCACCCACGAGGAGGTTGAATGTGTTCTAAATGATTCCCATAGAGGAGCATGCAGGGGTCATTTATCTAGGTTAGCAATGACCTAGAATATTTTGTGTGCAAGCTATTTCTGGTCCACGATCTTTAAATATTGTGTGGAGGCTATGAAGCGATGTCATCCATGTCAGCTCTACAATAGGAAAATGTGGTTGCATCCTGCTCCTTTGCTTCCCGTCATCACAGTGGGACCCTTCACTAAGTGGGGGGTGGATTACATGACGTGCAACCCAATTTCAGCTAGGGGACACAAATATATCATTGCCGTTGTTGATTACTTCACCAAGTGGGAAAAGGAAATGCCTACCTTTAGGGATGATGATGAAACTGTAGCTTTTTTTGTATTCAACTAGATTATCACTCACTTCAAAATTCCAAAGGAGATTGTCACTGACCATGGCAGTGGTTTCCAAAATAGCATGATGAATCAATTAGCTACTATGTTAGGGTTTAAGAAAAACCACTCGTCTTCCTTATACCTGCAAGTGAATGGTAAAGTTGAGGCAGTCAATAAGACCTTGAATACCATTCTTAAGTGTACTATCAACGCAGCCCAGTCAAATTGGCACATTATGCTATACCCTACACTTTGGACATATCAAACCAGTGTTGAAACTACCACAGGTTTTTCACCTTTCCAACTTGTTCACGGGGTGGAAGTAGTAATTCTGGTTGAGTGTGAAATCCCATTGCTTAAAATTTCCATCCATGTACTTCCAAACAAAACTGAATTAGAAGAACATTTGCTACATTTGGAACATCTATATGAGAAACATAGAGATGCTCTAATAGAAAATGAAGTTCATAAAAATAGGGTTAAAAACCAGTATGATAAATCAGTCAAACCTAGAATTTTCTTAGAAGGGGAGCTTGTCTTGCTCTGGGATCAAGACAAAGAACCCCTGGGGGAAGGAAAGTTCAAGTCCATGTGGTTAGGACCCTACATTGTTTTGAAGGTCTTGAAAAAGGGGGCATATGAGATAACTGATTTTGATGGAAACAAGCTTCCTAAGCCTAGAAATGGGCTCTACCTAAAGAAGTACTATGCCTAGGCTTAGTGCTTTTTCTTGTATTTTTATTGTTTGTAATTTTAAGTACAACAGTTTTCTAGTTAGTGTTATTATATCATATAGTTATTTTTACAGATGTTAGCTAAGTGGTTCATATGTTTTGCGGATGGCGCCAGTCGTCATACTTGTAACCTGGCTTTAGCCGTGTGGTTCATTTATTCACCCTTATGACAGCTAGTTTCCTTTCGAGGTGATTTTCTAGGTCCTGCCATACCAATAATGTGGTGGAATACAGGGATGTTATTGAGTTACTATGGGATGTCTTGTCACGTGGTATTACCCATTTGGAAGTTAGACTTGATTCTCAACTGGTAGTTTCCCAGCTCAATGGAACTTATCAAGTGTGAAACCCTACCCTATTACGTCAGTTTTTGCAAATGAGATTACTTGAAAGAAATTTCGATTATATTTGATTTAATCACATTCCACTTAATGAAAATACATTAACCGATGCAGTTGCAAACTATATTCTATATTGGCACTTAACACACATTTTGTAAAATATACACAACATATACATTTAGAACACATGTAAATAACCATGTAAAATATATATATATATATATATATATATATATNGATCTAGGCCTAATCTCCTGCATCACCCGTATCACCAACATCATCCTAATCATCAGCTTATTCAGCTGCAGCAACCTCTTCGGCTTCTATATAAACTAGGATGGGCTTGGATACCCTCCTCATGAGGCGTATCTAGATCGGTGGGATCCCTATGACAAATTCCTGCATTACAATAGGAATATGCTCAATCCGTATAGTGGGAACTCTTTGGGTCAGCCTAGCCAAATTCCCCTAGAGCACCCTCATCAAACCCTGATCTCCACCTGGTACAGGTCGTACATACATCCTGGGATGCCCATTAGGGTGGATAGGTCCAACATCTTCATTTTAAACATTAAAATGGATTAAAAACTCTTATATGTATGTATATAATTTTATGACAAAATTCATATAAATTTAAAAACATAAAATCAAAATACCTATCTCTCCCCACATTTCTCTGCGCGGGAGGACGAGATCATTGTCTCCTCGAAAGTCTAAACCTGTATAAGTAAACTTCTCAAGTGTTGGTAACTGTCATCTCCACCACACATAGAAGTCGTCATCATATACACCTTGGACGGATCCTCCGCCTCCTTGGCGAAGGAAGACTTCTCCCCACCTGGTCAACCTAGGTTGGTGAGGAGAGAAAACCAGAAGTGGTACCATAGGGATGATTGCAGGTACTCTCTCAAAAACAAAATCCACTAATACACTTGGATACCCAACATTATTGCGGAGGCCTCTCTTACAGTTAGAGAGTTGTTTCTTTATGATTGGGATAATCCCTGAGTACTATTCAAACACAGTCCCCTGTAAATGCTCCACTGCCACCCTCGCTTATGTTCGAGTGAAAAAATGTAATGACGAGGATCCTGCAACCCATACTATAGTACTTAGCACTACCTGTAGTGGGAAGTTAGAAATATGAACTATTGGGACACATGATCCCTTTTTTCGACTCCAGGCATGGATTAAGTTTCCACATAATCTTGGACACTCATGGGGTCCCCACCCCGGCCAGTACCTTGAGGTTAACAAGAATTCACTGTCGCGACAACCCTGTGATGAAGTATATGTCTTCTAAGGATATCTCCAAGATATCACCATGAAGATCGAAAGCACCTAGGTCATGGTCCCAATAGCTAATCAAGTGTTCAAGAAGCTGGACATTGGCCCGTATTGGATATGTACAGAAGAACTTTAGTAACCCACATTACCGTAATGCATGCATAGTGGGGGCATTATGGAGGGCTTCGCAGACCATATACTCACATTCTCCCTCTCTCCACTCCAAAACCATGTTGCAACCTATTCATTGGACCATTATTAATCATTAGAAAACATCATTTTCTTTTAATTTTGTCCCAATTTTGAAATTTTATAGGTCATGCAGTACACGTGACTATCTTTAAGACAGATCGCGTGTGACACGCAAGTTTCCTTTGGGAAGTTCGTGTGTATAACATGTGTACGCGACTGTATAAGTCACCTACCTGCGTGTACTATGAATCCTACGTAGGGCAGGACCAAAACATGGAAAAATTGCATAAAATTGAAAATTAAAGAGGATGGAATTCAAGATAGGAGAATTCTAGCTAACCTGACACTGACAGAATTTGAAATCATCCATCAATTTGTCCGTAGCGAGAAGTTCAAGTCAAAGGTAAAATATTGCTAATTTGGATAAAAAATTTGAAATGGTATGTTCTATTGCTATTTTTGAACTATATATAGGAAAATTTTCAATTTGTGGGTTTTTAAACTATAGTTTAAAAATTATTTATATAAATGAACTAATACCATGTCCTTTTTCCCTACTGCAACAGGTTCAAAGTCTTTTAAAAGTCATTGTCTGCTCATATAGGGTAGGATTTGAGTCTTTCATATTTCATTATGCATCTATACCTTATCCTCTTTTAACCTTAGGATGACTTCTTTTGACCACAGACTATGGTGTTTAACCATTTTTACCTCATCTACATCATTGTTCTTTCATGGATAGAGCCTCCTTTCCATGAGTACCCTAGCTTAGAACACTTTGTTGTCTTTTGGTACTCATGCCGCATTTGTCATAGGATTAGGGGAGCCTTTTTAGCTATTTTTCACATCAAACTGAGCCTCATTTTGGTCTCTTTTTAAAAGATATCATTTTTATAAGGCTCCCTGGCCTTATGGAGTTTGTTTAGGCCCAGGTCTAACTCCTCAAAATAGAATTGACTGTCGAGTAAACTTGCCCATTCAGGCTCGTTAAGAATATGTGAATGGGAATCCACATTGGTGGTAGTTTATCGCCTTTTTGGACCAAGTGGAATAATACGAAAAAGGATCACTCTCTTTTCTTCAGAATTGAGAAGAGTATTCTTAGGTATAGGTTTATCACTTTTCTAGACCTGAGTGACTAAATTTATGGAAAAGGAGCACCTGGTATGAGCTTAGTTTTCTCTTTTTTCGTGCTATGGACCTAAACATGAAAAATATTATGAGCGCACTTTATGCCTTTGGCATGCTCGTTAAACCCAAAAGAACAAAGCATCGAGTTTACTATTGTAAGTCCCATTTATCATAACCAAATGGATCTTTCTGAGTGATATTTCTTTCCTTCACACTCGTAAAACTCAAGTTATATGTTTCTTTTGAAGGGGCATTGGGTAGGTGGTAATTTAACCTTTTTTGAACCTCCCTGACTAAGAACAAAAAAGGTGCACCTTACTTCTTCGGAAGCTAAGAGAGTTATTCTATGGTATTTTTTATACGTTTTTGGCCTCATGAGACTAAATTGGATGAAAAAGCACCCCCCTAGAGTCTTCTTTGGAGTTTTCACTCTCAAAATATGAAACACCAACAAGCATGTACTAGTTCGGGCTCGCAAAATCTACCAATCATTGACTTTATCAAGCATTATTCTCTACCCTCTTCAAGCTTGTCAAAAATGAAGAGAGACCTGAGTTGACTTTCCTGGACTTGTTAAAATTTAACAGGAAAGATAGGGAAGAAGTACTCTCTTTTGGCTATAAACGGTGGCAGCATGTCCTCCTTGAACATAACACTTTCTAAACTTTTTGATACTCATGTTTCAGTTTACACTTTCATCTCAGCTATCACTTCGAGTATTTACTCCTCCACTTGTCCTTTATACTTAGGGAATCTACTCATGTCTCCTACATGACAGATAAGTCAAGTTATTCTATCTGTAAGTTAAAATATTCCTTGAGTCATCTTTGTGTCATGCTCACTATTCAAGGATTTATCCCTCCATATGACTATTATCCTAATTCCATCATTATCCTATATGAGTATTACACGTGTCTACCTTCCCGTATCCATTTCCTAGTCACTCTTGTGATTCGTTGGAGGATCTTCCTCATCATAGTATGGTTTCTCATCAGTACTTTCTAAAGACAAAGACCTAGATCTTTCACGATGTTACCTTAGGATTCACTATCATCATTGGTGGATTCCTTTTCTTTAGTTTTTAGTTATCTGAAATTCTGTTGAGTCCTTTCCATGTTCAACTTCAACACTTTTATTCACATGGTATGGATTGTACTTCTTCCTGTGGATTTCGATGAAGACCTTAGGTTCACACTTATAACCTAAGTTGCACAAGACTATGTTATGATCAGTTCCACAACTTCTAGATTTTGAAGACTCATCATTGTATATCGTGGATTCAATCCACCTTTGTAATATGCATGGTCTTGTACCCGTATCATATGATGTAATCAAATATTTTAAAGGAGTTAGTGTTCCATTATATTGAACATGGCATCCTCGGATATGATTTTCTATATGACATTTATATGTATTTGTTTCAGGTACTTTCTTTTCTACCTTGGACACTTGAGTTTTCTAAGATTAAAATATTGTAATGGATTCCAGCCATTGCTTCCCTCTATCCTCATACATTAGGGGGTATCTGTTATCAACCAAAATGGCACTTCTCCATCCGAGTGCTGAAATCGATTATGTCGGTATACAAAAGGACAATTAGTATTGAAGTGGCCAAAACACTATAAATGTGCATGACCATTGATGCATGATATCCAAACCATCTTGATATATTTTTATTCTGAGTTTAGGGTTGCACACGCTCCTTTTTGCATTGCAACTCATGTGTCACGCATGAGTATTTGCATTGTAACCCGCATGTACATTAAACACATGAGTTTCCTTTAACCAACAAGAATGTCACGTGTTCCTTGCTTATATAAATACTCACGTGTACCTTAATTTGACATTAAAAATATAAATCACAATTAGATGAGATTATTTGGGCCTTAATCCATAACTATCCCAACTGTCTCAACCATCCTAACCTCCGAAAACTATATATTTCCCCATGTATAAATAGAGGGCATGGGATGGGGCTAATCAATCATTCTTGAAAGAGAAACGTTATGCTGGTGGTATGCCTAAGACATCTTGGAGCAGTAGAACTCAGTGTCCTCGGTTTGTAGAGGATTCCTTGTCTCAGAAGCTGGGTTGTACTCTTACCATTTACTTTTTATGAATAAAGAAAGTTCTTCTTCCGATATTTGTATTAGTTATTTCTCATGTATAATTGATTATGAATGATTTCAATTATGTTATAATGAATATGTATTTCACTAACCTTTGATATATAT
>LPNX010568154.1:230023-310173 GCA_001517045.1 Pseudotsuga menziesii
CCCAGTCACACAAAGACATCATGCTCCTGCAAACTATGACTTCATCGTTGGCTCCTCCCACACTAGCCTTGGGTCTAATATCCCATTCATGGAATGCCTCAACTTGCTTGATTTGGCTATATTAACCAAGGACCCAATCTGCCACCAACCCCACTAGCCTCCTATGCCAACTAAAATCCCATCATACATACCAAATTTTGAAGGGAAGGTAGGGGAGTGCACCCAAAACCACATCATGACGTTTCATCTATGGTGCTCATCAAACAACATTATGGACGATTCGATCAAACTCAGGCTATTCCAACGCACCCTCATAGGCGCCACAACCTAATGGTACATTGAGCTTCCTCAAGCCGCCTACCCAGGCTTCAATTATTATGCCTTCATGTTCCTATAGTATTTCCAACTCCTCATCCTCTATGAAGAGGGTGTGGAGATACTCCTATGTTTCCACCAAAACACAATGATGCATATAACCGACCACATCCATGAGTGGTGGTGACGTTCGATCTTGTGAAATATTTAGTTGGAAGATAGGATCTTCATTGATTAGTTTTTAAAGACCTTTCTACCACCCATAGATAAGGATATCGCCTCCGAATGCCCCTAATTCGAGGAAGAGGCCATCTTAACGGCCCAACAATTTAACTTGATCTATACTCAATCAGGATACCTATACACCATCCTTCCTGATGCTCTCCATGTCGGTAGCTCTCACTGCAATGTGTTGGGGGAATCCCATGCTGCGGATGGAATCATAGGTTCTATCTCTCAACATCCATAATGTTGTGTGACACCTCCTAAAATGCCAACACATCCAAGAAATACCCCAAGAATTGCGCAACAAAACCAAGTTCCTGACTACTCAAGGATGAAGGCTCAGTCCAGAGCCACAACCTCCTACATATAGCCCATGCCACAACAACATGCCCATGCACCAAATTGGATGGCACAATAGTATTCAGGACCAATGACCAGATTCATAGCCCCTCCAACTCCTCCAGTCTACTATACACCACCTATGAAATCCGCTCCGCCCCCCGACCCATCTCTACTGACACCCATTGGGAAAAGATTTTTCTCAGCAGAACTATCCCAACCAAACCATCCCCAGTAACCAACAAGGGAACGGGAAAAAAAAACTGAGCTAGGAATCAGGGTAACAACCAACCTCAAGGAGGCGTCCAATAGGAAAACCCTCCCAATAACACTGGTGCAAACCCACCACCTAAAAACCCCCAACAACCTAACCCACCTAGAAAAAATGCTCTGTTAGGAACCAACCATCCATGAAAACTATGTGACGCCTACAGTCATTATACACATGAATGCCCCCTCATGGGTCGCACCAAGCAGGTTCTTTAGAACAAAGCTCAATGTAGTACCGATGCAGAATTTTTAGCTCAACCCAATCCAGCACCACCAAGCCCTCCACCCATGGTGCTACAGAACTCGTTATCACTCCAAGTATTGGTAACAACCGCACCTATGCCCCCACCTACTCTAGAAGCTCCCACTGCACCCCAGCCTATAGAGATAGGCTTTCATCACCTTTTGGCCATGACAGCTGAAGAGGTCAACTTGAAAACTAGGAGAAATCAGTATGGATCCACTACTGAAACCAATGACACATCAGCGACATCCTCATCCAATACAACCACCATACCCCTTCACTTAAACCCCCAGTCACACAAAGACATCATGCTCCTGCAAACTATGACTTCATCGTTGGCTCCTCCCACACTAGCCTTGGGTCTAATATCCCATTCATGGAATGCCTCAACTTGCTTGATTTGGCTATATTAACCAAGGACCCAATCTGCCACCAACCCCACTAGCCTCCTATGCCAACTAAAATCCCATCATACATACCAAATTTTGAAGGGAAGGCAGGGGAGTGCCCCTAAAACCACATCATGACGTTTCATCTATGGTGCTCATCAAACAACATTATGGACGATTCGATCAAACTCAGGCTATTCCAACGCACCCTCATAGGCGCCACAACCAAATGGTACATTGAGCTTCCTCAAGCCACCTACCCAGGCTTCAATTATTTTTCCTTCATGTTCCTATAGTATTTCCAACTCCTCGTCCTCTATGAAGAGGGTGTGGAGATACTCCTATGTTGCCACCAAAACACAATGATGCATATAACCGACCACATCCATGAGTGGTGGTGACGTTCGATCTTGTGAAATATTTAGTTGGAAGATAGGATCTTCATTGATTAGTTTTTAAAGACCTTTCTACCACCCATAGATAAGGATATCGCCTCCGAATGCCCCTAATTCGAGGAAGAGGCCATCTTAACGGCCCAACAATTTAACTTGATCTATACTCAATCAGGATACCTATACACCATCCTTCCTGATGCTCTCCATGTCGGTAGCTCTCACTGCAATGTGTTGGGGGAATCCCATGCTGCGGATGGAATCATAGGTTCTATCTCTCGACATCCATAATGTTGTGTGACACCTCCTAAAATGCCAACACATCCAAGAAATACCCCAAGAATTGCACAACAAAACCAAATTCCTGACTACTCAAGGATGAAGGCTCAGTCCAGAGCCACAACCTCCTACATATAGCCCATGCCACAACAACATGCCCATGCACCAAATTGGATGGCACAACAGTATTCAGGACCAATGACCAGATTCATAGCCCCTCCAACTCCTCCAGTCTACTATACACCACCTATGAAAGCCGCTCCGCCCCCCGACCCATCTCTACTGACACCCATTGGGAAAAGATTTTTCTCAGCAGAACTATCCCGACCAAACCATCCCCAGTAACCAACAAGGGAACGGGAAAAAAAAACTGAGCTAGGAATCAGGGTAACAACCAACCTCAAGGAGGCGTCCAATAGGAAAACCCTCCCAATAACACTGGTGCAAACCCACCACCTAAAAACCCCCAACAACCTAACCCACCTAGAAAAAATGCTCTGTTAGGAACCAACCATCCATGAAAACTATGTGACGCCTACAGTCATTATACACACGAATGCCCCCTCATGGGTCGCACCAAGCAGGTTCTTTAGAACAAAGCTCAATGTAGTACCAATGCAGAATTTTTAGCTCAACCCAATCCAGCACCACCAAGCCCTCCACCCATGGTGCTACAGAACTCGTTATCAATCCAAGTATTGGTAACAACCGCACCTATTCCCCCACCTACTCTAGAAGCTCCCACTGCACCCCAGCCTACAGAGATAGGCTTTCATCACCTTTTGGCCATGATAGCTGAAGAGGTCAACTTGAAAACTAGGAGAAATCAGTATGGATCCACTACTGAAACCAATGACACATCAGCGACATCCTCATCCAATACAACCACCATACCCCTTCACTTAAACCCCCTCCCCCCCCCTGCCCCCGATGGGGTGACCCGGGGACCACGATTCCCCATGCTACGGATTGCCAACAATGCCACGGCTAGAGCCACGGTGAACTATAGCATCATTGATGACTTGGCCCAGTCACCTATGACCATGTCAGCTCTAGAGGGGCTGAAAACATGCCCTCCATAGCGAAAAGCATTGTTTTCCGCACTCGATTTCATAGATCCCTCCAACTCCAAATTGATTACATTTGATTTGGACAATGGAGAGCCTAGAATGCCATCAACCATTGCCTTCCATATTTCAGTATCAATTTAGAATTTGTTCATGCATCGATGTATTATCGATGAAGGGGCATCCACTTGTTCCATGTCGATGTTGGTCTGGTAGAAACTTGGATCCCCTCTCCTCTAACCGTCCACCACTACACTGCATGCATATTCCAACCACCCCACAAAAACTTGGGGCATCCTTCCACACTGTAGCAGGGATTTCTCCCTTGCTACACGACAGGAATGGCTCCCTTTCGTCTATAGGATGGAAGGGTAGGTTCCTATATGGAAAAGCAAAAAATAAATGGATAGAAAGAAAGAAAGAACAGAAAGATAAGAAACAGCTAGAAGCCCCTTTGCAAACAATGTTAGGGCTTGGCTCCAGCTACCTACAAACAACTATTAGAAACAAAAAACCTGCAAAACAATTTAAGAAACAAACCTGCAAGCAAATATGGGTTAGAAAACAACTAAGCTACTAAAGTAAATACATGAACAAACAATGGTATTCCTTCTCTTTGGTGCAATGGGCCACCATGCCCTGGCTGGAAGAAGCACCTCTCTCTCTCTATTGGCTATGGAGGAGCTATGGATCAATGGAAGGATGAATGGATGAGCGGAGGGATGTGGGTGGCTTGAGAGATAAAGGGTCTCAAGGTATCCATGGGCAGCATAACAATACGCAAAGAGAAGAGTGTTTTGAGAGTGACCCCGATCCCTCCTTTTATAGATTTTTTAGGGTTCTAAGCCCTTGGTCAGGGCTTTTAGCCCCTTCCACCCTAACTTTAGCTCCTTTTAGGGTTTTAGGCTCCTTTGAGGGGCTTTAGCCTCCTTTTGGAGGTTTTAGCCCCTAGGAGAGTTATTTTGGCTCCTTTTTGGGGTTTTTAATCCCTTTTATTCATTTTTAAGCCTTTTTGAGGGTGTGGGGGTCTAATGGGGTGATACAAAGGTCGTGCATGGGTGTCCTTGGGAGGTGTAGGCCATGTAGAGCTGAGTGAGGGAATTTTGGGGTTAACAGATTTCCCCCTGATGTGTGAGGGAAGGAGCTCATCATATGGCTGACGGACATCATAGGATTTGTTGCGGAGAGGTGGTGATTTCAGGGCTGAGGCATGGTGGCTTTCAGTTTTTGTATTAATATGGTTCCCATCAATGGGTGAGATACAAATAATGTGTGACATATATATGGACGAGGCAAGAATCCCCATGCTCATGACAATGTCAAAAGAATAATTTGATCTATGCTCTAGAATACAAGGGCCGATCATATACAACTGATGATACAATAATGGTTGCCTCTATTAGAGGTTGAATACAATATTGATCTGAAGAACTGCTACATTGGACCTATAGCATTCTCATGGAATGTTATATCTTCATGACCAATAGCCTGTTGGATATAGAATGGTGCATAGTTGTATGGACTCACTAATGGAAAGTCAGAGTCTCTGTGGTACAAGTATGCTGCATCAATCATGAATCTATATAGAGGTGTTGCTGGGGCTTCTGAACACTGTCTCCAACGCAACCCAAAAATCATAGGGGACATAACCTATTTAAGTCCCTCGAATAGACTCATCAATGTGCTAGAGCCAGGTGACATCTGGGGTCTTCGACCAAATACTGTATGGACCAATACCCTGTACAAATCTCAATGGTGCGATGATGTAGCTGGAGTCAAGCACGTGAGAAACAACTATCCAGAGAGGCACTAAGGACCCCTCTCAAGTGGTCCAAGGAAATCATCAATGATGTTAATGAAACCAAGATACAAGGACCTTTGGGTCTATCCTCTGGAATATGTGTGTTGTCGTCGACAGAGGGAGACCTGCCCCAGGTCAAGGAAATGGTGTTTCCTTTACTAGAGGCACGAGGGAGATAACCAAAAGATGTGAGACAATATGCGGACTTACCCACTGAATGGGGGGGGAGGAAAAGAGTTGAATAGGGGTAGGGGAGTGTGGTAGAATCAAACTTCATTTGTTTAGAGTATGACGGCAAGGCGGACCAGAAAACAAATGAAACTACTCATGGGAATGGGATCATAGCTATAATACCGGGAATGTCACTACAAATGGGAAATACTTGGGGGAGTGGACACTTTTGATATTGATGGGATCCAAGGAAGACACATTGCAGAGTACTCTGAACAAAGGCGACCCAAAGGGGGAATGCTGCCAAACCATTTTCTGTGGGGTGGTGTCTAGAGACACCGTTATGGTATGATCTCATGGATTTTTGGTGAGGCCGAGAAAGTAAATGCTCATTGGTGCTTCCAATTTTAGAGAGTCTAAAAGCATGAAGAAGACTCCAGTGCGGGCTCCTTTTTGTTGGTAGTTTCTTGTGCTCGAAAAAGGATAAAAGTATACATAAGAGAGTTCTCCCATCCTGTAGGGGATGAGAGACTTCTTTACCATTGGTAGTCCAATCAGGATGGAAAATGTTAAACCTATACTGACTGGACGGTCATTCAAATAATTTTACGAGCATGAACAAAACCAAGTTTGCTCGACAATATTTTCTTGATGAGAAGGATGGAAAAGAGCTTAACGACAACCCATGGTGATCTTTTTCATAAAGTGCGGATCCTTTGCCCTAGAAAGCATAAAAGTATGCAGAGGGGAACGGTCTTGGCTTGAATATGCCAAGGTGGTCCTCTTCATTGAATGGTCTACATAGTCCATAAAAAGAGATAAACGTGTTGATGTCGATGCCCTTTACTATACTTTATTGAGTGGGAAATGAAATAGCTACGCTCGGCCATCTTTTCATTGTTTGTAGGAGTCAGAAAAGAGCTTAAACGAAACTCCGATATGGTCAACCGATTGCGGTGGCACAGGTGGTGCCCCATGTCAAGACAGTGAACAGTGGTCCAAAGATCATCCGTGCAGTATGGACGGAGCAGGTGGCTCCCAAACATACCAAGACATGCACGAGATAGATCGGGACAGAGGCACGTGAGTCGATGTGGCAGAGGCATGCAAAACGAGGTGGCTCTCGGACAAAGGTCACGAGAGTTGTGTGTGATTTGTGGTGGATGAACTTGAATACATGTGATGTGAGTGCAAGTTTGGAGGCAGTTATATGCCAAATACATGCAAAAAAGGAAAGAATTTGTTTTCTGAACGATGGTCTAGAGATCCGCATGAGGTACGGTGGATGAAGTAGACAACTATATGTTACAAAAATAAAAGTGATGTTCCTTAACGAGCGGTGGCCCGAGAACCTGCATGAGTAGCAGTAGGAAAGTGTGATGCAAGACACTTGCATCACCATGATATGGCTCATAAATTGAGGTAACTTCCGGGGAGTGGTCCTAAAATTTGTTTGTTAAACATGAGACGATGGTCTCATTAGAAGATAGATGATGAAAATTTGAGCCCAGAGGTGTGAGAGGTGTCTTGAACAGGCTCCAGGTGACTCTGATTTAGTAGTTGATGGTGCTTCCCCCAACTTGTGCTGAAAAACATTGAAAAAAACAAGAAAATAAAATGAAGCGACTCATTGGTTGTGTTAAGTGTAAAATCTCTTGAGGTAGATCCCATTGCGGGGTTTCCTCAAGAGTCCTCCATCTGAGTCAGTGAATAGGTATGACCCCTTACTGAGACGAAGGTCATTGGCAAGGCGGGGTGATGGAATCTAGACTTTTATGGGAAGAACCGATTCCACACTATGGTTTAAAGGGAAAGGGGTAAAACCAAAGGCGGTCTTCCATATATCTCTGTCATCACATAAGTGGTGCTGGGATAGATCAGGTGGATCTTCCACAAGCAATGAGGTGAAAGGGAAACTGGTGCTAGATATCATGAAAATGGTATTGGTTGTGGTTTTTGTGGCCTTACCCCCAGTCTCTATTGGAGGAAGAGGGGCAGGCCTGGAGACAGGAGGAGTCTTTGATGGACCTGGAGGTAGTTGCAACATCATCTCAATTGGTTGGACATGAGTCAACACATCTTGGGGCCTTAGAGGTAGGGTAGGTGGTTCAAGGTACCACACAGGATCTCCCAGTGTGAAATCTTGTAGATTACGGGTTTCCAAGACAGACTTACCCACGATCTTGGATGGTACGAAAAGGAAAGGGAAAAGGAAAAGGAAAAGGAAAAGGATCGTGTGGATCGGGAATGAACCCCAATGTTTCCCTGGTAACTGAGGTTGCGGCTGTGGTTGGGGAAACAATGGAAGAGATAGGTCTGATGGATTGTTGTTGATGGTGGAGACAATAGGGTTAATTGAACTGGACATCATGTAAATGGACATGGTGTTTGAAGAAGGAGGTGGGGGCTGAACTTCTTCGATCAGGGTGATCTCATATTCAAGGGAATGTTGTCTAAGGTTGGCTAAAGCCATTTGAAACTTGGGCAAGTCTTGGTAATGGTGAGAATAGTGTCCATACAATTTGCAAAGGGTGCAAGCATGGTTTGTTCTCAAAGCCTTGTTTCTGACTATTGGCACGGTTGGAAGTTCAACCACGGGGAGGTTTTCGGCTGTATCCATTGCATCCAAATGCGCATGGATCATTGGAATATTAGGGTAGTTCTGAGTTGGATGGACCTGTTCTTCTTAGATGGCACAAGGAAGGATTTGTCACAGTTCTGCAGTAGCTTTCACATTCTTTCCCTTGGCCCTTTTTGGGTGGGGCATTGCGGGTGCAGTAGTTGGTTTTGGCGGGATTGGTGGAGGATGAGACTCGATCACAATGGGTTTTATGGGGGTTAAGACTACCTGGCGAATTGGTGGTTGAGCTGGTGGATCAAGATACCACATAGGAATTCCCAATGTAAAGTTGGGTAGGCTTAGGGTGGCCATTACTGGCTTTCTCATGATACCAAGCAGGGGAAAAGGGAAGGGAATTGTATGGACTGGAGAGGATCCCAGATAACTCCCTGATGGTTGTATGTGGGGGTGAGGTTGTGGTTGCGGCTGCACGTAATGTTGTAGCTGTGAATGATGTTGCAGCTGTTGTTGATGTTGCGGCTACAGACGATGTTGTAGTTGCAGTTGGGGCTGTGGTTGCAGTTGTTTTTTGGGTGCAGCAGTGCTGGATGAGAGCATGTGTGGAAATTGAACCCAGTGATAGATTAATTTTACTCACAACAATTAACAATTGATCATGCAAAATCACTCACAAAAGAGACTGAAATTGGAGCTGAACACTAAACTGTATTAAATCAGTGTACAATAGCCAACCCTATAATAACATAGGTCGCTGAATAAATAACATACATTAGGGATTCAAATGCATGAGGAGAAATTCCAATATAGCATAAAGCAGGCTTACTAAAAATAAGCAAATCCCCCATAGGTGTAAAAATTTGATCCCAAATCTGTCATGGAGCTCACGAATTAGAAAAATGGCTTAGAAAAGCTAAAGAGTGGTGGAATGGCAGCTCATGCATGCTTTTTCATGGAGAAAAGAGTGGAGGATGAAGAGGACAAAAAACTAGTTCACCTCACCTAGTCTAGCTTTTCTATTTGCCTTAAAACACTGAAAAAGCAGGGAATAAAGCAGAAAAAACAGAAGGGCACCTAGGAGGCCAGGAATAAAGTAGATTTGATTCCTTGGGATTTCCCATGCGGTACATGAGTCAAATGAGGCAAGTTTGACCACTATGGATAGGTAAAACACAACTTGCACAAGGTGGGACACATGAACTAGGCTAATAAGACAGAAATAATTAAATTAATGTCTAAATGGGTAAACTATGGGTTGATTATTCTAACACCCCCCCTTAAGCCTGAATTATGAGTAATATATTAGAAAATTATAGGGCCTAGCAACAAGGCTTAGTCACCCTTTACATATTGCATGTCCATTTAAACAAGGAAAGAGGCAAAACCAACTTGGGAAAATCCTCCCTTAAACATGGACTGTAAAACAAAATTTTGGAATCTTGTCTTCACTCATGCTTTCATAGCATGATCAGAAATCCCCAGTAGTGATTTGAGATTGCTGAAGGTCTTCTCACAAAATTATTTGGTGAATATATCAGCTACTTGTTCTGAAGATGAGCAAAAGAGTAGGTGAATGGTGCCATCATGCACAAGTTCTCTGATGTAGTGCATATGGATCTCAATGTCTCTGGTTCTCTACTTCTGAACTGGATCTTTGTCGATTCGAATGGTACTCTAGTTATCATAGTAGATGGTAGTTGAGTACTCTGGTTCAAAGCCACACTCTCCAAGTAAACCCCGCAACCATAAACATTGAGTTGCTGCATTAACAACTCCTCTGTACTCTGCTTCTGTAGATGAGAGTGAAATGGCACTCTGTTTCTTGCTTGACCAACTGATTGGCCCTTTTAAAAGCATGAACACATATCCTGAAGTGGACTTTATGTCTGTGCTATCACCTTCCCAATCACTGTCAGTAAATCCAATCAAATCAAGATCAGATTTTGCTTTATAGAAGATCCCATGTGTCCTTGTTCCTTGAACAAAGTTAAGGATCCTTTTGGCTGCTTTCCAATGGATCTCTTGAGGATGATCCATGTATCTAGAAGCCACACTTACTGCATAACAAATATCAGTTCTAGTATGTGTCAGATACAACAAACATCCAATCAATTGCCTATACAGTGTATTGTTTACCATAGGTGAAGAATCAGCTTCTTCCAGCTTCACTGCTGAAAGGAAAGGAGTTTTGCTTGCTTTGCAATCCTTCATTCTGAATTTGTTCAGCAAGTCCAAGGCATATTTGGACTGGTGCACCTTGATTCCAGCTTTGGTTTGAGCAATCTCAAGCCCCAAAAATTGACTTAAGAGCCCCAAATCTGTCATGGAGAAGGCTTGGTTCATATCTCCTTTTAAGGAATCAATCTCATCCTTTGAGCTTCCTGTAATGAGGAGGTCATCAACATATAACACAATGATCATTAATGAACCATTAACTAACTTCAAATAAACATTTGGATCTGGTTTGCACCGAACAAAATTCAGTGATAGCAAGAAGCTATCGATCTTGGCATACCAAGCCCTGGGGGCTTGCTCTAGCCCATACAATGACTTTATCAACCTGCACACACGAGAAGGGTTAGTAGAAAAACCTTGAGGCTTCTGCATATATATCTCTTCAGTGAGATCTCCATTCAGGAAGGCACATTTTACATCCATGTGATGTACCTCCCATTTCCTTGAGGCTGCAATGGCTAAGGCTAGCCTGATGGAATCCATCTTTGCCACTGGGGAAAAGGTCTCATTGTAATCTATGCCATGAACCTGTGAGTAGCCCTTGGCTACCAATATGTCCTTGTACTTCAGTGGTGAACCATCAGCAGCAAATTTGGTCTTATAGACCCACTTACACTGTACTAGTTTTCTCCCTGGGGGAAGATCCACTAGCTCCCATGTGTTGCTCTTCTGGAGTGAGCTGAACTCCTCTTTCATTACTGTTTTCCATCTTGGATCTCCTACTACTTCTTCATATGTTTTAGGATCATACCACTCTCAAACTGAGATCTAGTCCTCCTTGGGTCATTGGGATCCCCAGCTAGCTCTCCTGCTGCATGTAGTGTCTTGGCTACCCATTTTGGCCTTGTAGGGCTGTTAGGTTCTGCAATAAAATCATATCCATCAGACAAATCAGATTCAGCATGTTCAACAAACTCTTTACTTACTTCTTGAGGTTCAGGTGGTGAAGAGGCTTCACCAACTTCCACTGCTGCAAGGGGTTCTTCTTCAAACTGAACACACCTTTCGATGAAGGCTTTATTTGTGCTCAAATTTATCAGTTTGTACCCTTTTGAATATTCAAATTATCCAACAAAAATACACTCTTGGATTTGGGGCTGCAAAGCCTTCCTCTTCTCTGTTGGAATTCTAGCCCAAGCCTTTGAGCCAAAAATCCTGAAATGGGTAACATCTGGCTTGTGCCCACTCCATGCTTCGAAGGGAGTCATGCCATCAAGTTGTTTGTGAGGCACCCTATTCTAAATATAGGCTGCGCAGTTGATAGCTTCGGCCCAGTACTTTGGTGGCAAATTTTTGGCCCCCATCATGCATGTTGCCATCTCCTTCAGTGATCCGTTCTTCCTCTCAGCAACACCATTTTGCTGTGGTGTGTAAGGGATAGAATGCTGCATCTGAATACCTGCATCTGCACAATAATTCATAAACTCATACTTGACATACTCACCACCATTTTCAGATCTGAGGGCCTTGAGTTTCCTTCCAGACTGGTTTTCAACCAAAGCCTTAAAGACTTTGAATAGGCCAAAAACATCAGACTTGTGTTTCAGGAAGTGAACCTAGCAATACCTGGAAAAGTCATCAATGAAGGTCAATGCATATTTGTCCTGACTCATGGACATATGAGGGAATGGACCAGTAACATCACTGTGTATCAGCTCGAGGGGTGCAGAGGTTCTCTCATGACTAGCTCTCTCAAATTTGTGCTCTGGGTGTTTTCCTAGGATACAACCTTGGCAGACTCCTTTGGAAAATTTTATCTTGGGAAACCCTATGACCATCTCTTTTTCACTAAGATCAGAAATATATTTGTAGTTTAGGTGACCAAATATTTCATGCCAAATCTTGCTTGCTTCATTAGCATGAATTAGAAGAGCAGAGGGGTTTGAGTAAGGTAGGAAGTGTGAGAACATGTATACCTTTTGAGCATGATTCGCAACTCCTTTTGCAATGACTCTACCAGTTGAGATCTCTGTGATCTCAACTTCATTGGGGGAGAATATACTTTCTTAGGAGACCCAATGTGGGTCATCTGGTACACTGATAGTAGGTTGGAGGCGAGACTAGGAACATATAGCACATTGCTGAACTGACCATGATCAAGATATATTCTTCCTATACCCAAACTTTCAATGAGAGAGTCATATCCCAGTACTATAGATGGTCCTTTCGACTTGTCCAGTGAGGAGAAGGCCTCCTTAGTTGAAACCATGTGTCTTGAAGCTCCAAAATCAATGATAAAACTGGGTGAGCTTGATGTGCCAGCAACCAATGCATGAACTCTCTCTCTGTCATCTGAACTTGATCCTCCTTCTCTCTTCTTTGAGCTTTTTGGAAGGGAGATGCCATTCTTCTCCAGGAGTTGGGTCAGCATATCAATTTTCTTTTTCATACAAGAGCTTTCAGAGTGATTTCCCTTATTGCAGTATGCACACTTGTTCATTTCACCTTTGTTTTTCTTCTTCTGGTAGTTCTTCTTGGGACCTTGTAGATCCTCTGGAGACTGTTTCTTGTCTCTCTTTTTCTCAGGTGGATTTTTAGCTTTCTTTTTTACTTTTGAATCCACCTTCGAATCTCCAGCAATCAAAGCTTGATCTTTGGATGGTTTGATGGTGCCCATCATCACCAGCTTATCATGTTCTTATGTGAGAGATTCCATGAAATCTGCAAGGCTAGGCATCTTCCAGGTTCGAGCTGTCAGTTTTGTGGCATAGAAGGTCGAAACAAACACTGAATAGTCAGCGCCTAGCTTTGAGAGGATGGCCGGTACGAGCTGATCATATTTCTTTTCGATCCCACAATGTTTCAGCTGCAAAACTAGTGCTTTGAACTTGGAGAAATATAGCTACAGGGATTCAAAGCTATTTGGACTCAGAGAAATCAGCTCATTTTCAATTTAATTTCCCCTCATCTCATCTGTCTTTCCAAAAAGATCAGCAAGCTTCTCCCATACGTCATTCGGTGATGTCAATCCATCAAGATGGAAAAGGAGGTCTCTGGAAATACTTAGACACAGGAGACCATAGGCCTCATCCCTCCTTTTGTGCCATTTTATCTTCTCTGCAGCTGCATTGGGCTCTTCTTTTGTTGCCATAGTCACCCTGTAGAGGCCTTTCTCTCTCAATAGTATCTCCATCTCTTCTTTCCATTCAAATAAATTGAAGGGAGTCAAGATAGTTTTCTGTGATTGATCCATAGCTTAGAATATTTGTCCTGGCTGTCAGTAGAAGGCTCCCAGTCACTAATGTTGAACCTACAAAACAATTTTTGAAGGAGAGAAACAATATACAATGGCTCTGATACCATGTGGAAATTGAACCCAGTGATAGATTAATTTTACTCACAACGTTTAACAATTGATCATGCAAAATCACTCACAAAAGAGACTGAAATTGGAGCTGAACACTAAACTGTATTAAATCAGTGTACAATAGCCAAACCTGTAATAACATAGGTTGTTGAATAAATAACATACATCAGGGATTAGAATGCATGAGGATCAATTCGAATCTAGCATAAAGTAGGCTTACTAAAAATAAGCAAATCCCCCATAGGTGTAAAAAGTTGATCCCAAATCTATCATGGAGCTCATGAACTATAAAAATGGATTAGGCAAGATAAAGAGTGGTGGAATGGAAGCTCATACATTCTTTTTCATGGAGAAAAGAGTGGAGGATGAAGAGGACAAAAAACTAGTTCACCTCACCTAGTCTAGCTTTTCTATTTGCCTTAAAACACTGAAAAAGGAGGCAATAAAGCAGAAAAAGCAGAAGGGCGCCTAGGAGGCCAGGAATAAAGCAGATTTGATTCCTTGGGCTTTCCCATGCACTACATGAGTCAAATGAGGCAATTTTGAACACTATGGATAGGTAAAACACAACTTGCACAAGGTGGGACACATGAACTAGGCTAATAAGACAGAAATAATTAAATTAATGTCTAAATGGGTAAAGTATGGGTTGATTATTCTAACAGCATGCACAAGTCTGCAGTCTCATTTTTTGTCGGTGGTGGTGACACTAAGGGGGAATGAGCCATCATGGTGGTATCGGAAAACAACCCAGGACCCACATTCAATAATAGGGAGGCTGGTGTGTTGTCAACCATGGTGTTGATTGCAGGGACAACATTGGCATGTGTGGTCGTCTCTTGTTGCTCAATGGTGTTGATGGTAGGGATAATGTTGGCAGGTGTCATTAACCGTTGTGGATCATGATAATTGAGTTGATCAACCGTCACAATCTTCCCTTCATGGGGGAACATCATGAGATAGAAGAAAGTTGATGTGACAACTCTCATGGCATACATATAACTTCTTCTGAGGAGAAGGTTATAGTCCAATTGAGCGTTGACAACCTATATGTCAATCAGAACTGTCTTCTCAGCTAATGTGATTGGGACATGGGGGAGGATTCCTTGGGCTTTATTTGGATGGCAATCATAAGCCCGCAGAGTTGTGGAGGATGGTTGCAAAATTGGGGATCCAAGTTTCTGCCAGACTAGGGTAGACATAACGCACGTAGATGCCCCCTCATCCACTATGCACCAGTGCACAACCAGATTCCGGATAGACACCGGGATTTAAAAGTCGATGGTTGATGGCATGTGTGGTTCTTCATTCTCCATGTCGAATGTGTCAACTTGGAGTTGGAGGGGTCTACGGCCCCAAGGGCATCTAGTAAGGATTTCTGCTACATTGGGCACATTTTAAGTACCTCAAGAGTGGACATGGTTGTTGGTGTTTGGGCCAAATCATCCACAATGCTACAGCTAATCGCATCTCTAGCCTTGGCGTTATTGGCAACTCGGCGTATGGGGGGGTGGGCGAAAGGGGGGTAATTGGAGAGGTGCATTGACCAATTTAGACGTAGGTGTCATTGATGTGTCAATGGGTTCGATGGTGGTTCTTTACTAATTTTGTCTGGTTTGTAGGTTGACCTCTTCAATCATCATGGCGAGCAGGTGGTGGACACCTGTTTCGGCCATGGGAGGTGCCCCCAAAGCATTGGGATTGGGTTTGGGAGGGGGTGCGGTTGCCACCAGTCCTTGGACTAGTAATGGGTTTTAAAGTACCATAGGAGGAGGTCCTTGTGGTGCCCGGTTGGGTTGGTCTTGGTTCATAGTGTTGGCGGCCTATTGAACCTCATTCTGAATGGCCTACTTAGTGTGACCCATGAGGGGAAACTCGAATGTGTAGTGCCCGTAGACCTCACAGAGCGTGCATGGTTGGTTTGTGCACAACAAGGTGTTGTGTCTTGGTGAGTTTGGTCGTGGGGGGTTTTGGGCTGGCCGGTTTTTTGCGGCATTGTTGGGAGGGTTTCGTTGTTGACCGCCTCCCTACGGTTGGTTGTTGCCTTGGTTCCAGGGTCGGTTATTTCTAGCTTTCCCTTGTTGATTTTTGGGGGCAGGTTGGTTGGGATGGTTTTGTTGTGCAAACACTTGTCCCAATGGGGCGGGTTGAGTGGGGGAGGGGGCTTGAACTACTTGCACTAGTGGTGCATAGTAGATTTGGGTGGGTGGCAGTGCCACAAATGTGGGATTTTTCCCTGCATAATGTTGTGTTAGACAATCCATGTCCTGAGCCTAATGCGGTGGCACAAGTTGTGCGTAAGACATTGTGGCTCCGGACTGGGACATCATTCTCGCATAGTCCAGAGTTTGGTTTTGGTGGGCAACACTAGCAGTGTTGCTTGGTTTTGGTGGAACTGCAAGTGGTGTTGAACGATGTTTTGGTTGTTGGGAGACCGATCCTCTGATTCCGTCTATAGCATGGGATGCCCCCGATACATATCGGTAGGAGGTACCTGCATGAGGGGCATCTGGAATGACGGTGTAAAGGTATCTAGACTATGCATAGATTAGGTCAAGCTGTTGGGATTTTAGTATGGCCTTCTCTTCAGATTGGGGACATTCAGATGCGACGTCCTTTACTATGGGTGGGAGAAAGGTCTTGAGAAACCAATCCAAGAAGATCATGTCATCCAGTTGGATCTTACATAAACTAAGACGTCTCTACCACTCATGGATGTGGTCAGTTATATGGGTCGCAATGTTTTGGCGGTAGGATAACAAGATCTCCACCCCTTCGTCATATCTGATGGGGAGTTGGAAATACTGTAGGAACATTATGGTCATTAAGTTCTTGTTACTTGATTCTGCTAGACCATTTCCTTGGGGATAGTAATTAGATGAGTGAGATAGGATAATCCCATACTTGAAACAGAAAGACGACATCTCGGTAGAAACAAAGCATGGGCCATTATCTGTGATTATTCTAGCTGGCACACCGAATCTTGTGATGATTTTATCTTCTAGGAAATCCATGACTATGGCATCGGTTGCCTTTTTGGTGAGTATCACCTCTACCCACTTGGTAAAATAATCCTTGGTGGTAAGAATCCAAGAGTAACCATTGCTCGAGTTATCCTTGAACTTACCGATGAAGTCAAGCCCCCATTGCTGAAAAGGGGCTTGGACTACTATTGGATTTAGAGGCAAGGCTTTCATTTGTTGCTTTCCGGTGAATAACTGACACTGGGGGAAAACTCTGACAGCCTTGTGCACATCCAAAAATAGGTTTTGCCAATAGTAGCCTGCTCTAAGGATTTTATGGGTAGTTGTTTTAGCTGCAAAACGTCCACCAGAAAATATTGAATGGAACTCAACCATGAGTTTCTTGGACTCAGGTTCATCGACACATCTAAGTATAAAACCATCTGGGTTTCTCCAACCCAAACCATCTTTGGTCAAACAATAATTAGTTTCCTTTAACCTTAATTCCCTTCTTTTATGGCCCAGTAAGTGATCAGGGCATGTAAGGTTGCGGAGGAAAAATATGATGTCGGTGCACCAGGGGTGCTACTCTAATCTCTGAAACTCATCTGATACACTTTGCTCTGAATTGATGCTCTGGAAAATTATTCCTAAATCCTTCTCATTTCCTTGGGTCAACATCTTTGCAAGACCCTATCCCTTAATTAAATTAGTAGGTCTTATCTCCAAATCATATTCCTGAATTTTTGAAACCCACTTACCCCTGACTCCTAGACAATCGTACTGAGACATGATATCCTTGATAGCTACATGGGGTACATATCCAATGATTTTGGAGTAACCTATATAAGTTCTGAAATGTTTAAGGGACTTGACAAGAGCATAGGCCTATTTCTCCATCGTGGTATACTTCAATTCTGAATTTTGTAAGGCTCTACTCATAAAGGCTATGGGTTGCTCTTGCCCCTCCTTATTCCTTTGAAGTAAAACATCGGCAATGGTGTCTTATGAGGCAAAGGAAAACACTTGGAATTCTTTGGAATAATCTGGACTAGTCAATACTGGGGACATGGATATGGCATTTTTGATGGACTTGAATGCATCTTTCCATTTATCTATCCACTCAAACTTAGCATCCTTCTTTAATAGCTTTTGTATAGGTTTCATTAATTCTGCTAAGTTTGGGATGAATCTTCTTATGAAATTGATTTGACCATTAAAGGACTAGAGAGCTTTTAGATTGTGAGGCAAAGGGACTTTCTTAATAGTTTCAACTCTCTCAGGATCAACCTTGACACCATCTTTAGAAATGATGTGCCCCAACAAATTGCCTTCATCAACTCCAAAGATTGACTTGGTGGGATTCAAGGAAATACCATATTTCTGACATCTTATAAAAACCTGCCTAAGATGACTTATGTGGTCAGATATTTCTCTTGAAAAAACAGTTAAGTCATCCTGATATATTTCAATTATTTTGCCTATAAGTTCTTTGAAGGAAAAATCCATGGCTCTTTGGAAGGTGGCACCAGCATTCAATAAGCCAAAAGGCATTCTTAGAAATTTATAAGTACCCCAAGGTGTGGTGAATGTAGTCTTATGTTGATCTTCTTTATTTACCAACACCTGGTTATAACCGAAAAATCCATCCAACATGGACATCATTCCTGATCCTGTTACTCTTTGAAGCAAAGTTTCCATGTCGGGTAATGGGTAATTATCTTTGAGGCATGATGTATTCATATTTCTAAAATCTATACATATTTTAATTGACCCATTCTTCTTTCTAACAACAACTAAGTTGGAGCACCAAGATGAATGCCTTGTAGGTGCTATGATCCTTGCTGCTAGCATCTTCTGAAGTTCCTTCTACATAATGGGGGCCAACTTAGGATTTATTCGCCTAAGTTTTTGTTGGAAAGGTTTGACCTCCTTAGCCTCTTCTGTGAGGGGAATAGTGTATTGAAACACATCCTCCCTATAGGCTTTAAGCTCATCATAACTAAAGGCCAACAAATCTCTATACTCTTTGATTAGGTTGATCAAGTTGTTCCTTTCCTATTCTAAAGTACCTTTTCCAATTTTTATTAATTTGGGATCCTTGTCAGTTCCTATGTTTATTTCCATATAATTCCTAGTTTTTATTTCTTCTTTTTGTTTTTTATTATGATCCTGATGATTGAAAATATTCTCAAAAGCTATAAGGCTACTCAGAATGTGATTCCTTTCATTATCCTCGCACTCCTTATGCTCTTTACCTTCCTGCTGATAATTTATCTTGCAACCTTCGAACTCTTGTAGATTGTGAATGAATCGCAAGAGTTGCTCGTCATCTTTGAACACCTGCCAGTGGTCTATATTATTCGGAATTGAAGGTCTGAAATTGATTTCCATTTTTTCATTCCCATTAATCATTTCATCTGATGGTTGGAGGGTGGATGCTACTACTGCTAACCCATTCATTTCCCTATGGACCTTTTGAATGTTAAGTGCATCAAACCATTCCATAGTGTCCCATGTGGCATTTCTATACTTTCTTAGTCTGTCATTTTTACATTGATACTGATTCTTAATCTGGAGGACAAATAAATCTGAATCACCTTTTATGTTCAACATCTTTATCCCCATATATTTAGTTGTTTCTAACCCTAGGATCAATGCCTTATACTCAGCTACATTGTTTGATGCTTCAAACTCTAACATGAATGCAAAGTTGTAGACTTTATTTGAAGGAGATATGATCACGATGCCTACACCCTTTCCGGTTTTGGAATAAGCCCTGTCAAAGTACATTTGCCAAACTGCATCAATCTTTTCATTCTTAATGTTTTCCTTAATGGGGGCCATGGAATTTGACAAAATAGCATAGTTTCCAAAATTATCAGTGAAATGAACAAATTCATTTCCAGGCTTCTTAGGGTTTTCTACATGTCGTTTCCTTAGCTTTTCTCTATGGAGAATCAACCTAGTGTTCTCTGATGCAGGTATAATAGCATATGTCCAATCCATTTGGATGTGCCCACCCAGAGTTGCGGCCCATTTTCTGGATAGCAACATACCCCAATTATCTAGGACATCTATTACCACCACATCCATCGACATGTCGATATCTGGATACTTAGCTAACTTGACCTGTAAATTTAATATTATCCCTACCACTTAAACTTCTCTTGCATCCATGGCACAAACATTGTGGTAGGGTCGAGTGACCCTTAGATTTAGCTGCTCCATTACTTTTCTTGTCATGACATTTGATGAAGCACCTGAATCTAACATACAGTTATGAAGGAGAAGTTTATCAACTAAGAGGGAGACATAAAAAGGTGGGTGGTATTCTCTCCTCGGATCAACACTGTTGAGGACTATGGGCATATCTATAGGTTCAATAAGTTCAGCTTCAAATATAGCATTGTTATTAGGAAGAGGATCCTCTTTGATAATTTTAAGAGCTTCACTTTGGCTATCCTCTAAGGCTTTCAACAATTTTTTCTTTTGACTGGGAATCTTAAGGACATCAGTTGCATAAACATGAATTTTAGCATTACTTATCCATTCTCCCATATCAATATTTGACTCAGGGACAATAGGAGGATCTAGGAGGGAAGGAGTGGTTACCTTTTGCTTGTACTGTTTAGACGGTGATTCCTTTTCTCTCCTTTGATACACAGCTCCCTTGAACCTGGCATCCTTCATTTCCTTAATTGCCTCCGGAGGAGGCATTACACCATAAAAGTTAGACAGGAGATCCTTCTCGAAACCGTAATCCATGGCCTACTTCCAATGCTGGTTTGATAGAGGATAGGATCGGCCTACCATGTACACATGATCAGACTCGCCTGATGTTGTTTCCTTATTACTGACCTCCACCATCGCATGTTCTATAACCTGGTTCGCTATGTAGCAAGCGCTTTCTGGGTGGAATTGCTCACAAGGTCTACACCATGGAATTACTTCATCTACTAGGTTAGTTGAGTCTAACTGGTTTGGAATCCTAGGCTCTTGTTGAGGAAACTTCTTTTGATACATTTGATTCTGTTTTGGATGAAAATTCCTAGGTCCATTATTTCTCTCCAGTGTGACTATTCTAATTTGGATTTTATTCAATTGCACAGATTGGTCTGTCATGAATTGGTTCTAACTAGTCATCACTTCTAGTTACCTTTTCCATGGGGACTTTGGAGGTTCCCTTTTCCTCTAATTCAATGGCCTTTCCCTTCTCTTTGTTGTATGAAGTGTTTCCCCTAGTGTAACCTGGAATGTTGGATTTTCCCGAAGATTTCATATTCCTTTCTATTCTCTTGGCCAGATCTTGAGCAGTTTTTAGATTGACCGGATCTTTGTCCCTTAATTGGTATCTCAAATCACCAGTGAAAGATTCGATGTAGGATATCAAGATGGAGGAATCCCTTGGCTTGATGTCTCTAGGGAGGTCCAAAACCACACGCCTAAACTTAGTATTAAATTCATGCATGGTTTCATTCTCCATCTTCTTTATATATTATGAAGGGAAGCAAGCAAATGTCTTGGTTCTTTCTTTCCCCCCCATTTCTTCTTAAAACCTGCTAGGAATTCATTAAGGGTTTTATATGAATCATCACCAAGGTCACCATACCACTCCGCAGCATCATCCTCTAAGGATAGAGCAAAGAGCTTCATTTTGACATCTTCATGGTCAGCGGCAGCACTATTGCAATAACTAACTAGGCCTCTCAAATCTTCGGAGATGAGACTTGGAAGTGGTAGCATTATTCCCCTCGAACATGGGGAGCTTCTTGATAGCATCGTTCAGAATGTCATGAGGAGCACCTGCTATCTGAGAAAAGTCAAGGGGTTTGTAAAATTCTGTCATTTCTTGATATTGGAAAGTATGACTCTCTACAAATATGTGATGGATATCTAAGAGGGATTGGTCTCCTAAATCTTCAAGGTTTCTACGAGAAGTCTGCCTATTCAATCTTTCCCTAATAAACCTCTCGGGATCAGGGAGAGGATTGAATAATTGTCAGTGGTTTCTTCAGGTAGAAATTCTTGAAGGGATGTTAGACAGTGGAGTCGCCAGATGGATCGAGTTTTAATTTTTATGTTTTTTAAAGACTAGATCAATCAAAAGTTTTTTATCTTTTTAGTTGTTTAGAAAAAAGCTAAGCTAAGTCATACTCAGGAATAAAAAGATTTATCCCCAGCAACGGTGCCAAAAGGTGTTTCCTCCTTTCACACACCTGGGTTACGTGGTAGAAATCTTCAAGCCACTCGGTGTGTCCTTGGGGGCAAGTCTCAAGTCAAGGCTGTCACCTTGTTCTTGACTCCTCCGTTTAGGCTCAACTCCTAACGAAGCCAAGGGGGGTAGGCCCTATTAAGTTACTAAGGAGAATTACTTAGTGTTGTGATGTTTAAACTGACTGAGTTATTTAGGAGTTTACAATTTAACTATAGATAATCAAAGATGGCAAGATGTAAAAGATGAACACACGAAAACACAATACTGAGACACAATGTATATATAAAGCAAGAAATTATCCAATGCCTTAGAATGGAGTCAAAAATAGAATCAATATGCTTGCATGTGCTTGGAGTGAATGTTTTGTGATTGCCTCTTGGTATGTTTTAAGTTAAATGTGAAGTATGAGTTGATTAAATTAGGCAAAGGGGGGACTCCAGATATACCCGAGAGTACTTGGAGTATGTCCAAAACTAAACCTTCACGGCTAGCCGCAAGGAATATGTGGGATGAAATGGATTATCTGGGGCTATTGTTCGTAACGCACCCGTTAGGGTGTGACAGAGATCGGCACCCCGAGGTCACTTTTAAGAAGTTCCTTCTTCCTTTGGGTATTTTGCCACCGTAGAGGTTTGATCTAGGTGTTGGATTTTCACCTAATGGTTTGTCAATTGGGGAGAGTGAGTTCTAATTATGCTAGTCACCCAAGTGCTTTTGATATAGCTTGAATGATCGAATGAACCACATCCAAGTGTAGAGCATACACACTGGAGTCTTGTAAATTTTAATAAGTTTTTAAAATGGATGTTCTTGTCTAAAAGAAACCCTCCAGGAACCTCTTTCGATCCAAGTTGATATCAATCGGGGAATCAAGGAGGGGTTAATTTTATAGTTACTGATAAACAAATGATAGAAAAAATCAAACAGATACACAATTCTAGTTTCTTAATTAATCCTACCACGAATCTCTTTCCCCTTTTGGGTCAATCGGGAAATCGTGGGGTAAGTATTACGATTAATTTGAAATGTAATATATGGATTATGGAATTAATAATGAAATATATTATACTACCCTGCAGATTATATCAATACTAGTTTGAAAAGAAATGAGCAAAAAGGTAACAAAAAGGACACCGACGCAAATCCCCCCAGGGGGGATGGGGAATGGGCTCGAAAGAACCTATTCCAAAAATGATTTTATTTATTATTGGTTACAGAATCAGTGAACTGAAATTATCAAAAACTTCTTGGTCCTTATACAGGCTGAAACCAATATTTTACAACTTTGGAAAAATTTTGAGTTTTTAGTGAAAAGGGAGACCCCTGGGGGGATTTGAACGCTCCTGAGGCCACTTCGGATGGAAGATTCCTTTATTTTCTGTCAGAAATGATAAAATAAAGTGAGCATGTTAGAATAACAAACTCCCAAAATCACTTTAAGAGTACCTTTGTATCAGCCTACCTTATCTCAGAAAAACTGAAGTTAAGACTAGCTAAAACAAACGAAAGGGAACCAAGGAAAGCAAGCTTTCCTTGGGATATTGGCTTGCTGTTTGTGCAGCCAATGAAATTGCACTGATATTGAAGAATATTAAATTTTATAACAGCGAAAGGAAATCTAATGCATGTGATCTACAAGTTTTCTTTAAAATTCATGCAAAAAGACGATTTCCCTAAAGCTAGATCTAGAATGCTTATGAAACTTTTTTGAGTGCAAGATCTAGACTATAGGATATGAAATATCAGATTTATGTATATTTTACTTTGATGAAACAGATCCAAATGAAATCAAATCTATGAAATGAACAAAGTAACTAGGTGAAGTGTTGATTTTGAGGGAGGAAGAGGAGGAAAGAAATGTTGGTTTCCTTGAAGATCCACAATGGAACTTTCAGGTGGAATGTCGAGGGACTATGCCTTTTGCAAGGTTTTGAACAGAATGAATAAACAAACTACATCAGCATGTTGATGTATATGTAACTTCGAAATGTATTCTTCTATGTATCTTATGTATTGTAACCCGATGTTTATTCCGGGATGTTTCTATTATGTATTTGAGTCATGTGGTCATGCCCCGATGTTCCGATCGGGAGGATTAATAATGTAAAAAATTCATGTCAAGTCATTAGGTAAGTCCCCATAGTTTTTGGGCACTCGAGTTATTATACACTAATTAAGGTGTAGGCTCGGGTAAGTAATGTTAGGTCGAGCCTACGTGTGAAAATGCAATTCAAGTGAACGGAAGAATATAAATAGAGAGTGAGACTCTCTATTTATCATACACATCATTCACTCTCTTAAGTGAGGTGCACTTGTGGAGGAGGAAATATTATGGGACAAGAAGGCCACTACTGTTGGGAGATCTCTTACTGTTTTGGTGCTGATTTTATCTCTAAGGAAGTTGCGGGGTTTTCTCCTTTATGGTTTCCCCGAGGAAAACTCTTTGTGTCTCTTGTCTCTTGTGATGTGCTTATGTTTATTGCTGTGCTTGTTATTCTCTCAGTGAAAAGATCCTAAGATGATAATGCTAGCTTAATTGTTGAAAAACTAACATGGTATCAGAGCTAACCTGAGAAGAAGACATTGTGCAGCTGCGGTAACCAGGGCTTCCTAGTTTGTGGACTTTTCTCCATAGATTTTCAGCAAAAGTAAGGTGGAACAACTCTCCTCCTTAGGGTGCATCTTTCTGTCGAAACAGAATCCAATTCTGAGGTTTTTCAGTTTTGGACCTGTCACTGGGGTCGAAAATTAGGGATTTCTATAGAAGAGGAATTTTTCAGTGAGCCCAGGCCTGGATTGATCTCCTCCCCAAAATCGAAGTTAGGAACAAATTTGAAGGCATTTGGGTGGACAGAACTCCAGAAAAGCAAAACCCTAGCTTGCTCCTGAACTAGCTCTGCAGGATTTCAGCTCAAGTTTCAGATCTGACATCTTGAACCTGGTAAGATCTAAAATCTTCTGTATTTCCATTTAAGATTCTTATTTAAAGATGTCTTATCATACCAAGCTTGATGAAAAGCTTGAGGGGGCTGATAACTTCCGAGCTTGGAAGTATAGGATCTCCTTGGTCCTAGAAGAGAATGAACTAGACTCCTACATTCATGAGGAGGTTCCAGTTCCAGAGGGAGATGAGGCAAAGGCCTTGCATAAGAAAAATATGGTTATGGAAAAGATGATCATTGCTGATTCTATTAAGGATCATCTCATCCCACAGGTGTCCTCTCTCAAGACACCTAAAGCTATGTTTGATGCCCTAACCAAACTGTTTGAAGGAAAGAACATCAATCGGAAGATGACCTTGAGGAACCAATTGAAGAATGTGAAGATCCAGAATGCAGAAACCATCCAGTCTTACTTCACAAGAGTTTCTCAAATCAAAGAGCAACTAGAAGCTGTTGATGAAGAAGTGGAGAATGCCGAGATTGTGATGACTACCTTGAATGGCCTCCCTAGATCATGGGATGCTTTTATCCAAGGAATTTGTGCGAGAAAGAAGTTGGTAAAATTCAGCAGACTATGGGAAGAATGCTCTCAAGAAGAAGCATGGATAGCAGATCAAGAAGAGAAGATGGGAAGTGAAGACCAAGCTCTTATAGTTCATTCCAAGAAGGGAAGAAGAAAACCTCATTACTCCAAAGGTAAGGATCCTCATCATAAAGATAACTTTAGAAGAGATTTATCTAAAATAAGATGTTATACATGTGATGAAAGAGGACACTTTGAAAAATACTGCCCTAAGAACAAGGGCCACTCTCATAAGAAGAAAGGGAACAAAAGAAGACATCATGCTCATGCTGCAGAGGATGATGAACCATCCAAGAAGAAATCCATATATGAAAGTGAAGATTCTTCAAGCGAGGATGAATATGTTTTGATATCAGCTCTCACAGGTAACATTACTCATGGTAGTGATGATTGGCTTATAGACAGTGGAGCTTCCAAACATATGACGGGATTCAAGGAATCTTTTGTAAGACTGTCAGAACATGAATCACCTCACAAGGTGAAACTAGGAGACAAATACCAATATCCAATAAAAGGTAGTGGAGAATCTTCATACAAGATAGACTCTGGTAAGTCTCTAACAATGAAAGAAGTATTGTTTGTTCCAGGACTTAAGAAGAACCTTCTATCTATTTCAGCCTTGGATGCAAAAGGAATGCGGGATGCATTCATAGATGGTCAAGTCATCATGTGGCCAAAAGGAAAGACAATTGATGATGCAGTAGTGATTGGAGAACAAGAAGGAGGCTTGTACAAATTGAAGGGTCATCCAGAACAAGCCTTGATCCATGATACAGTAGAACCAAATGAACTTTGGCATAGAAGGCTTGCACATGTACATTACAGGGCACTACCTATTGCAAGCAAAGCTGTTGAAGGTCTTCCAGAATTCCAAGCAAAGCAAGATGGATTTTGCAAAGGATGTGCAAAAGGAAAGAATACAAAGAAGACATTTCCAAGCAGTGAAAGCAAAGCCAAAGGTATTCTAGAAATCATCCACTCCGATGTATGCAGCCCAATGTCATCAAACTCACTAAGTGGGTATGCATACTATGTTTCTTTTATTGATGATTTTTCTACAAAGACATGGATTTACTGTATGAAAAACAAAGACGAAGTGTTCAACAAGTTCAAGGAATTCAAAGCCTTGATCGAAAACCATACTGAAAAGAAGATCAAGACCATTCGATCAGATAATGGTGGAGAATTCACTTCGAATGAATTCAAAGAGCTATGTAGAGAATCAGGGATTAAGAGGGAGTTGTCAACTCCTTATAATCCACAACAGAATGGGGTTGCAGAATGGAAGAACAGAACTATCATGGAAGCTGCAAGAGCTATGCTTCATGATCAAGATCTGCCTATGCATCTTTGGGCTGAAGCTGCTAGAACAGTAGTGTATGTATAGAACTGTAATCCACATAGAGTACTCGAGAACAAGACTCCTGAAGAAGTCTTCTTCGGCAAGAAACCAGAAGTTAGCCATCTCAGAATATTCGGCTGCCCCGTGTACATACATATTCCAAAAGAGAAGAGAACAAAACTAGATCCTTCAGGAAAGAAGGGCACATTTGTATGATACTCTAAAAGGTCGAAGGCTCACAGAATCTATTTCCCAGGATACAAGAAGATTGAACTCAGCAGGGATGTAACATTTGATGAAGACACAACTTACAACAAATCCAGAAGAAGGCCTGCTGAAGAACCAGAAGAAGCAGAAGCAGAAGCACCCAGGATCCATGATACAATCATGAATAAAGAAGCTCAAGAAGAAGATCGAGAGTTCAAGGAACCACAAAGACCTGTAGATCCACCACTGGACAAGAATCCTCATATGAGGAAACCTGCTTAAGTACGTGAACTTATCCAAGGTGCGCAAAGATACGGAGCTCCAGAAGAGAATCACAGAGAAAGAAAGAGAACAAGATCAAATTCCAGGTATGTAGCTTTACTATGTGATTTCATTGATAAAGAACCTTCCAGTTATGAAGAAGCGGCAGAACAAAAAGAATGGAAGGATGCTATGATCGAAGAATATCAATCCATCATGAAGAATGATGTTTGGGATGTTGTCCCAAGACCGAAAGGGAAGTCAGTTGTCACTTCCAAATGGATCTACAAGATCAAGCATGCTGCAGATGGTAGCATTGAAAAGTACAAGGCAAGATTTGTAGCTCGAGGATTCTCTCAGAAAGAGGGAGTAGACTATAAAGAGACCTTTGCACCTATAGCTAGATACACTTCCATCAGATCAGTACTTGCTCTAGCTGCAGTGATGAAATGGAAGATACACCAGATGGATGTCAAGACTGCTTTCTTGAATGGTGAGGTAGAAGAGGAAGTATATGTAGAATAGCCACTCGGTTTTGAGACACATGACAGAGATTCTCATGTATGTAGATTGAAGAAAGCCCTGTATGGATTGAAACAGGCACCCAAGACCTAGTATGGAAGGATTGATAGCTTTCTATACAGTTTGGGCTTTACCAAGAGTAAAGCGGATTCCAACCTTTACTACAAGGTTGAAGATGGAAACCCAGTGATGCTCCTACTGTATGTAGATGATCTATTTGTGACAGGTACAGATGGGTTTATTGCTGATACGAAGAGAAATCTTGTTGCTGAGTTTGAGATGAAGGACTTGGGGATGATGCATTACTTTCTAGGTATGGAGGTGTGGCAGAGTACAGATGGGATATTCCTTGGACAAGGGAAGTATGCAGTAGAGATCCTAAAGAGGTTTGGGATGATGGACTGCAAGGCTATGGCTACACCTATGGCATCGAACCTGAAGCTATTGAGTGATGCTTCGTCAGAGTCGGTTGATGCTACAATGTATCGTCAGATGATTGGGTCATTGATGTACCTGACAAACATGAGACTAGACATTTGCTTTGTTGTAAAAACCTTAAGCCAGTACTTGACAGATCCGAGGAGTGTTCACTTGACAGCTGCAAAGCATATTCTGAGGTACCTTAAGGGTACAATTGATTATGGGCTCAAGTACGATGTGAATCAAAAGATTAACCTGGAGGGTTATGTTGATTTAGATTGGGCAGGCAGTGCCATCGACAGGAAGAGTACTTCAGGGTGTTGCTTCAGTATGGGATCAGGTGTGATCTCTTGGTTTAGCAGGAAGCAATCCTATGTGGCACTGAGTACAGCTGAAGCAGAGTATGTCACAGCTTGTTCAGCTAGTTGTGAGGTAGTATGGCTGCGGAAGCTACTGTCTGATATATTTGATCTCTAGTTAGATGCTACTTGTATACATTGTGACAACCAGAGTTGCGTGAAGTTGCCAGAGAATCCAGTGTTTCATGACAGGTCAAAGCATATCGAGATCAAGTATCACTATATCATGGATATGGTGGAGAGAGGAGCAGTGAAGCTCCTGTATGTTGCGACGGAGGAATAGATAGATGATGTATTGACGAAGCCATTGGCTAGGCTGAAGTTCGAGTACTTCAGAGAGAGACTTGGTGTTCTCCAGATCGAGGCTTCCTCCCAGAGAAAGTGATGAGACCCATAGCCATTCTGACATGGTGAGAGGATTGGTTCTTTCCATGGTTAGATGTAAGGGATGATCCATTCTTTCATGGTGAGAGGATTGGTTCCTTCCATGTCAGATATGAGTGCTAAGATCCATAGCCATTCTGACAAGTAGGTCAGATATAAGGGCTGAGCCATTCTATCATGGTGGTAGGGTTGCTCCCTTCCATGTCAGATATGAGTGCTGGCCATTCTGTCGAGTAGGACAGATGTAAGAGTAATTGCCATTCTAGGAATGGAGGCACCTGGTCAGTTACCAGGAACACTCAGTGTAAGAACTGAGTAGCCATTCTGGAGTGATAGAGGGATGTGTTCCCTCTTGATTAGATGTAAGGGCTGAACCATTCTATTCATGGCTAAAGGATTAAGTTCCTTCCATGTAAGATGTGAGTGTTGGCCATTCCGACGAGTAGGTCAGATGTAAGGGAAAATGCCATTCTCTAGGAGAATGGAGGCGCCTGGTCAGTTACCAGGTAGCTCAGTCGAGGAGGACTGGGGGCCATTCTGATATGATTGTTGGGATGTGTTCCCCTCATGATCAGATATGAGTGCATGCCCTTCCATCATTGTGAGCAGGATGTGTTCCCGCCTGGATGGATGTAAGTGCTGAGCCTTATCACAAATGATAGTAGGTGTGTCCTATCATGCTGGTGACTGTAAGTGCTGTGCCATTTCACAGATGATAGTAGGTGTGTCCTATCATGCTGGTGACTGTAAGTGCTGTGCCATTTCACAGATGATAGTAGGTGTGTCCTATCATGCTGGTGACTGTAAGTGCAGTGCCTTTTCACAAATGGTAGTAGGTGTGTCCTACCATGCTGTTGATTGTAAGTGCAGAGCCTTTTCACAGATGGTAGTAGGTGTGTCCTACCATGCTGGTGATTGTAAGTGCATAGCCTTTTCATAGATGGTAGTAGGTGTGTCCTACCATGCTGGTGATTATAAGTGCTGAGCCTTTCCATAGATGGTAGTAGGTGTGTCCTACCATGCTGGTGGATGTGAGCATTGTGCCTTTCCACAAATGATAGTAGGTGTGTCCTATCATGCTGGTGGTTGTAAGTGCTGAGCCATTTCACAGATGATAGTAGGTGTGTCCTATCATTCTGGTGAATGTGAGTGCTGGGCATTTCTGATGGGATTGTAGTTTACTACATGATCAGATGTGAGTGTTGGGCGTGCCTTTCTGACGAGCAGGTCAGATGTAAGTGCTGGACGAAGACCTACATGAGGGTAGGCCTACAACCAGCATGAAAAAGGGATGGCTCTATAGAACTTCCTATGACGAGAAGAATCATGAGATAGCACCAGTGTTGATCCAGATCGAGTGATGATCCAGATCCAGTAATGATGATCCAGCAGTGATGATCCAGATCGAGTGATGATCCAGATCCAGTCCATTGATGTTGATCCAGATCGAGAGATGATCCAGATCTAGTGATGTTGATCCATATCGAGAGATGATCCAGATCCAATGATGATGTTCTATATTGATCCAGATCGAGAGATTATCCAGATCCAGTGATGATGTTCTATGTTGATCCAGATCGAGAGATGATCCAGATCCAATGAAGATGACTTGAAGACGAAGATGACTTGAAGAAAATATGATCCAGCTAATACAGAGAAGAAGACCAGTGCTGAAAATTGTGTCGAAAGAATACCTTCCTAGTTAAGAGGGAGTGTTGATGTATATGTAACTTCGGAATGTATTATTCTATGTATCTTATGTATTGTAACCCGATGTTTATTCTGGGATGTTTCTATTATGTATTTGAGTCATGTGGTCATGCCCCAATGTTCCGATCGAGAGGATTAATAATGTAAACAAGTCATGTCAAGTCATTAGGTAAGTCCCCACAGTTTTGGGGCACTCGAGTTATTATACACTAATTAAGGTGTAGGCTCGGGTAAGTAATGTTAGGTCTTGCCTACGTGTGAAAATGCAATTCAATTGAACGGAAGAATATAAATAGAGAGTGAGACTCTCTATTTATCATACACATCATTCACTCTCTTAAGTGAGACGCACTTGTGGAGGAGGAAATATTCTGGGACAAGAAGGCCACTGCTGTTGGTAGATCTCTTACTCTTTTGGTGCTGATTTTATCTCTAAGGAAGTTGCGGGGTTTTCTCCTTTATGGTTTCCCCGAGGAAAACTCTTTGTATCTCTTGTCTCTTGTGATGTGCTTATGTTTATTGCTGTGCTTGTTATTCTCTCATTGAAAAGATCCTAAGATCATAATGCTAGCTTAATTGTTCAAAAACTAACACAGCATCCTCTCCTAAGTGGGAACCTACAACTCAGCTGAAATCAAAGAACTTGCCAAGAAACTTGTGAGATCCGATTAGTACATACACAAAGATTCAATATAACATACATATAAACTTATAGGACATGCTAAATCAAGATCTCTAAACATGCATCAAAGGAAAGTGATAGTCAATAAACTTATTGAAAAGCAGCTTTCCTATCAAGATCATAAAAAGCTTATTATCAATCTTAACAACGGATCTACAAGAAATTAGCAAAAAAAATGACCACGGACACAGGTTACCTCAATAAAACAATGGCAATAATCATCCATACATGTAATGGCACCACACCGTATTTCCTCCAAAGCTTTTATTTATTTCAAATGAATAATAACAACAGTACAATAGTAGCAGCACCTCAATCCCAATTCTAACTAGCTTGGAAGAGGAGGCTGTGCCTGGATATATACAAAACATGGGCCATCTAGCCCAGGGGGGGCACAATTCCTCATGGAATCAAGCGAAATCAACTGATGGAGAGTTCATCAATGCATAACTGAAGCTGGACTGAGCCTACTTGTCAACCGGGGGCTTGATTGATCTGACACATCAACCCATACACCGACACATCGGCCCACAGAGCATCCAGGAGGGTCCACACGTGTGGAGGAGAGAGAGAGGGCACAATTCCCAATGAAGACAGCTGTAGATCAACTCTGGATCTGATTTGACCCCCTCCTTCAGTCAAGGATTTGTCAGATCCAGTCAATCTGCTTCATATCTGATTGATTTCAATCAAATCGGCTGAGAATCCACTGATTTATTGATTTTGGATTTTCTCCATTATTCATCAATTTATTAATTAAAATAATCAATAATTGATTTTGGGGGCTTTCTAACCTGAGTGATGGAAGATCACTCAAAACTTAGGAAAAAGTGGGTCCATGGGTTTACATGGTGCTCTTAGCTTGAAAATGAGCACCTACATGACTGAAACCAATTATTTGGCCCACTTTTATTACAAAATCAATTTTTCCAATTAAACTATTAAAAAATAGCCTAAGTTTTGGAAAAATTAAAATTTAATAAAAAACACTAAAAAAACTAACAAATTGAAAAATTGAAAAACACCTAGGGGGACTTAGACATGTTCATATGACTCAAAAATGATGTCTAGCATGCTTATACATTGACACATAGACTCTAATAACCTCAATAGGCCTAAATTTCAATCCCACCACCCCAACTTTGGAGGTATGGAGTGAAAAACTCAGAAATTATCAGTCGTTTATTCAACAACCAATAATAACCAAGGGAAAAAACACCCTGGGCTGATCGGATTGACAAATGAAGTCTAAGAGACTGAGTCTTTTACAGACACTATCATGCTAGAACATTTATTACAATTCCCCCATGGGGTATGAACATGTGATATGATACAACAAGCACTTCCCAAAAGTACTTCCAAAGGTCTCTTTTAAGTCCGAACAAGTCAACCCTATCCGATTCACCAAGCTCACTTGATAAAAAAAACCACTAAGTACAACTTAGGTGGTAACAGTAGGTATGGTAGTGGGGTTTATGGGTGCATAATGTACCTGCATAGCTGGGGGTACTTGTGGTGCCATTGTAGATGGGCCAGTGCCCCCAAGTCTGGTGTGAGGGACAATGTGGGTGGAAGGGCCACTACCCCCATGTACGATAGGAGGGGTAGTGTAGGTGGAAGGGCCACTACCCCCATGTGTGATAGGAGGGGCAGTGTAGCTGGAAGGGCCACTGCCCCCAAGTGTTGCAGGTGGGATAGATTGAGTGGTCACTATGGGTGGTGGTAGCTGACTAATGACAGTTTGCATGACCATGTTGGGGCCACCTACAGGGTTGTTGGTGACGGTTTGTGGTGTGGATATGGGTCCACTAGCGATTGCTGTGCCGGAAAATGGATCCAAGTTTGCACCAGCCATGGAGCTTGATGGTGTTGTTTGCATGTCTGTTTCAAACTGATATGGGTCAGAATCTGAATCAGAGGTTGTGTGTCCTTCTGATGGTGTGAGAGTTCATTGAGAATGGTCTCGATGATGTCAGTTCAATGACCCGAATTGTGTTGGTTCACCTCTTGGGCGTGAGGAAGAGCGTGAGGGATCAATTGTGTTAGATTTCTGTATCAAACTGGTGGCAATGATTTTTTGGACCCTTGTTTCAATGGCTTCCTATTGTTTGTAGGTGGTCACTCGGCCACCAAGACTACCAGAAGATAGCACTTGGCTTTTTCCTCACGGGCGTTTTACTCAATCGATGGGGGTCGTTGCCCATTTCGCTTGGGAATTCCTCTTAGCGACCAACTACTTTGGGATTCCTGTGGTACTCCTTACAAATATTTTCTAGGCATAGCTCAAGTACTGCCCACAGTTAAGGCAGTCAAGGACTTATGTCCTCAAAGACTACAAATTTTTGAACTTAGTGTAAATTTATAAATTTTAGTGGCTCTCTCAGCGTCATGAACTGAGTTGGGTTGATTTATGTGGTATGGTGTGTATGTCTTTCTGTGTTTCTGTTATTTGTTTGTTGCAAATGGTTTATGAATATTCCATAGAGTTCATCATATGGTGGTTGAAAGCAGTAAATAAACATAAATTTTGTAGACATATACCATTTTTTACAATGGGACTAAGCCCATCTGTAGATCCACAGGTCACCTCCTAGATGCAAGGTTAGTCAACAGGGAGGACGCTTAGCACCGTGAGAAGCCCTCCTTCTCTACCCCCTCTACCTTCCAAGTCATCCATTTTTTATGGTTTTGAACAATATTGGGTGAAGGGCCTATTTCTATACGAGTTGTGCCCTTCGTCTTATCCCAGAATACCTTGAAGGGTGATGACTGGGTAGAGGAGGAAGGGTAAGCAACATTCTTGATTTTAGGTAAGTTTTAGTTAGGATAGGTTCATTAACCCATTAAATTTTTTTTAACTTACACATATTTCTATGAATGAAATTGCAGTAAAATAAAACAGAAATAGAAATCAACAATTCGGATGGACAGAGGCGACTGAGCCACACTACAATCCCTAGTTATTAAAATCAACTTCTCAGTGACAGGTCACACATTTCAGGTCAAATGTGGCGAGGGGGTCACCAAATTTTTCCAAAAATAGGTGAGGGGGTCACACATATTTCACAGATAGAAGCGGTCTGTCTTTCTCAAGGAATTCGCACCTTTCGGGGGAAAAAGGGTGACCTGGTTGCACCTGTGAGGCCTAAATGAGCGACCTGGTCCCCTATTTAGGCCCAATAAGTGCAACCTACTCTGGATTGGATTTTTTTTTATCCTGAGTCAAATCTAGCCAACAGTAACCTGTATTGTGGCAAATAGACTTGGATTTGCCTTGTGGAGGCTATCGCAGTAACAAAAATTGAAAATAAACAGGATTTAAACTAGATTTGACAACAAATTTGACCTAGGGAAAAAACTAAACTGAAACTTGAAATTTTAAAAAAACAGACCCAGGGATCCTGTGGGATCAACCTGGTATGGTCTCCAGTTCTGTAGCAGGGATTTCTCCCTTGCTACAGGACAGGAATGGCTCCCTTCCATCTATAGGATGGAAGGGTAGGTTCCTGTATGGAAAAGTAGAAAATAAATGGACAAAAAGCAAGAAAGAACAGAAAGATAAGAAACGGCCGAAAGCCCCTCTGCAAACAATGTTAGGGCTTGGCTTCTGCTACCTACAAAAAACTATTAGAAAAAAAAACCTGCAAAACAAGTTAAGAAACAAACCTGTAAGAAAATATGGGTTAGAAAATAACTAAGCTACTAAAGCAAATACATGAACAAACAATGGTATACTTTCTCTTTGGTGCAATGGGCCACCATGCCCTGGCTGGAAGAAGCACCTCTCTCTCTCTCTTGGGTATGGAGGAGCTATGGATCAATGGAAGGATGAATGGATGAGAGGAGGGATGTGGATGGCTTGAGAGACAAAGGGTCTCAAGGCATCCACGAGAAGCATAATAGTATGCAAAGAGAAGAGTGTTTTGAGAGTGACCCCCACCCCTCCTTTTATATCTTTTTTAGGGTTCTAAGCCCTTAGTCAGGGCTTTAGCCCCTTTTTTGGGATTTTAGCCCCTTTCTCCCTAACTTTAGCTCCTTTTAGGGTTTTAGGATCCTTTGAGGGGTTTTAATCCCTTTTTGGAGGCTTTAGCCCCTAGGAGAGTTATTTAGGCTCCTTTTTGGTGTTTTTAAGCCCTTTTACTCATTTTTAAGCATTTTTTAGGGTGTGGGGGTCTAATGGGATGATACAAACGTCATGCATGGGTGTTCTTAGGTGGTGTTGGCCATGTAGAGATGAGTGAGGGATTATTTGGGTTAACACACACGTCCCCATATCATTAGCCAGTAAAATGGTGTTGATCGACATAGAAGTTGTCAACGCACAGTTGGATTATAACCTTCTCCTGGGAAGGATTTACATGTACACCATGAGATCCATGGCATCCATTATATTCTACCTTATGATTTTCCCTCGTGACAAGAATAATGTGGTGATGGACCAACTAACTTACCAGGATCTGCAGGGGCTGACCACACCAGCCAATGTTATCCCTATTGTTGATACTGCCTTCGACAATTCAACTACCCTCTCATTGTTGGATGTAGGCCCCAGTTTGTTTTTCGACACGTCCATGATAGATTCCTTCCCCTTGGTACCACCTACACTGGCACCAAGTGGTACAGTGTATTTGTGCATGCTCTCATCCAACACCATTACACCCAAACCTTAACCGTAGTCGTAGTTCCATCTGCAGTCACATCTCCATCTGCATCCACAACCCCATTTGTAGCTGCAGCTCCATCCATAGCCACAACCCCACCTGCAACCACATCCTCAGATATAGTCACCAGGGAATTATTGGGAATCTCTCCCAGTCTATACAATTCCCTTCCTTCCCCCCCCATCTGGAATTGTGAATAATCTAGTGATAGCTACTTTGAACTTACCCAATTTTATGTTGGGAATTACCGTGTGGTACCTCAAACCACCTGCTCAACCTCCAATTCTCCAATTCATGTTGAATCATGTTCAACCCATTGTTTTTGATACACGCCCCCCTCCTAGCCCACAGAAACCACCTTCTGCACCTTCACCAGCCCCACCTCACCTAAAGAAGGATAGGGAAAAAAATGCTAGAGAAACAACCAAAACTCGGGAGACTCCTCCATGCATTGTGTGCGATGTACAGGTTCATGCAACCCAAAACTGTCTAGAAATACCCATCCTTTTCACACACTTAGATTCCATGGATAAAAAGGAGAACATTTCGGTGGTCGTTCTCCTGAGTGGACCAACAGTAAAAAACAAGTCTTTGAGTACAAACCATGCATGTTCCCTTTGCGGATTGTATGGACATTATTCTAGCCACTACCAAGACTTGGCCGAGTTTCGAACTGCCTTGAGTAATCTTCAAAAAAATTCCCTTGAATCTGAGACCACCGCCATTGAGGAGATCCACCCTCCAGTTCCTTCCTCAGACACCAGATTATTTACATGGTATCCAGCTTCAATAACCCTTCCACTTCTGAAACCATCGATGATACCTCAGCCCTATCCAATCATTGTTTTAGTAATGACAAGGAAATCCTTGAGGCATTAACCGCTCATGAATACCATTGGGAAAATATGCACCACCACTCGTTATTCATCCCTGAAGAACCTATGTCATCGTCTGATCATTTTTTAGCTGAGACCAAGGATTTTATCCACTAGAATTTTGATTGGTTCAAAAACTTGATTCTAGAAACCGATGCCTTTGAAGAGGGGAACATGGCCAATATCTCACCTACCATCATGATCAACATCTTAAACAATTTGGAGATCATTGAAGAGATCACGCTGGGGCCATCCTGATCCTCTGAAGAAGTCGCTTCCTACAAAGAATTTTTTCAAGAGTTCTGCAACATCTTTGCTTGGTCCTACTCCGAGATTCCAAGATTGTATCCATTAATCATTGAGCACCACATCGATACATGGTTAGATGTGGCTGGCACCCATTCTCCAAAAGCAATGGCCCATCCATCTTTCCAAAGCTGTTGCAATCAAAGAAGAAATCAAGAAACTATGCACAGTCAGTTTTATCTATCCCATCTCATACACCACTTGGGTTTCCAACCCTGTCCCCCTAAAAAAAAGGGAACCATCCTAATTTTTATGGACTTTAGCAATTTGAATATATCTTGTCCCAAAGATAACTTCCCAACCTCGTTCATTGACCAAATCATTGACACATGCACCGGACATGAGGTCTTTTCCTTCATGGACAGTTTTTCAAGACAGATCTAGAAGGAAGACATATATAAAACCATGTTTACAACCCCTTGGGGTACATTTTCATATCAAGTGATTCCCTTTGGACTAAATAATGCTCGAGACACCTTCCAATGTGCTATGACATATTGCTTCCATGACTTGGTGCACATTATACTGGTTTATCTAGATGACTTCACTACTCAGTCACAAAAGCAAGCACAACACATAGACGACTTGCAGCAAGTCCTTTTGCGATGCCGCAAGTACAAAATCCACTTGAACCCTCTCAAGTGCATTTTTTGTGTCCCAGCGAGCCATCATATTGGGTTCATCGTGTCCCACAAAGGGATAACAGTTGACCCTCTTAAAGTTCAAGCTATTCTTGATCTCCCTTCACCACGAACTCTGTGCCAATTGCAGAGTCTCCAAGGAAAATCCAACTTCCTTCATCACTTTGTACCAAAATACGTGATGAAATCCCATGGTTTCTTGCATCTTCTTCATTCCAACATTCCATTTATTTAGGATCAGCAAACACAAGAATTATTTGACGCACTCAAACAATCTCTGGCTTCCACACCATTACTTTCTACACTTGACTTCAACCGAGTCTTCATCCTTTATGTATCATCCTTGGAAAATGCCATCGCTGGAGTTTGGGTCCAAGAACACGATGCTCATCAAGAGCATGTGATTTATTGTGTTAGCTAGAAACTGACAGGTCCCCATCTGCGATATTAACCTAAGGAGAAAATGGCCCTTTTCATCGTATTCTTGGTCCAAAAACTGCACCACTACATTATCGCAAACCATACCCGATTAGTGGTCGATTTCAACCCAATATGGTACCTCTTGAGCCGCCGCCTCCTACAAGGATGCGCAGCCAAGTGGGTAGCCGTCATCCAGCAGTTTGAATTGGAGTTGTTTCCCCAAAATTCACCAAGGCACTAGCACTAGCTGCGCTAATGACAGACTTTCCCCTATTTTCCACACCACCACCACTCAAGGTTGACTTTCCTAATGAGTTCTTATTTCTCATCTCCATGGAAGACCCTTGGTATGGGGGAATTCTCTTGTACTTGTGTACCAAAAATTTTGAGGCTCAATTAACACATGAAGATAGATGATGCATCCAACACCATGCCACTCTCCATATCCTTATTATAGATGTCCTCTATTTTTGGGGCATCGAAACCATATTACGTTGTCACCTCACCCATGACAAGGCTGAACAGGTCCTTAACAACTGCCATAGTGCATCCTGCGATGGACACCTCTTTGGTTTGGTGACTACTCAAAAGATTCTATGTGTGGGATATTTTTGGCCTTAAATTTTCTCTGATTGCATCAAGGAAGTCAAACATTGTCACAACTATCAACTCTTTTCCCCAAAATCAAGGACTCCCCCTGCACCTCTACACTACGTGGTCACATTTAGTCCCTTTTACAAGTGGGAAATTGACTTCATGACAATCACCACTACCTCATTTGGTGGCCATAAATACATTATTGTGGCTATTGATTACTTCACCAAGTGGGCCGAGGCCATGCCCACTTTCGATTGCAAAGGTGAAACAGCAGCACGTTTCTTCTTTAACCACGTCATTCCACGATTTGGCATTCCCCAATAGATAGTCTCCAACCATGGTAAACATTTCAAAGACATTGTTTGGGAATAAATTTCAACCATATTGAAGTTTGAACACCAGTTCTCGTCTTCTTACTATCCCCATGGAAATGGCCAAGTCGAAGAAGTCAATAAAATCATTAAGACCATGCTTCAACGGATGCTAGGAAATCACAAAAATAATTGGTACCACATGCTTTTCACCGCCCTGTGGACCTATCACACTTCCATGAAGACCACCACTGGCTTCACACCCTTTCACTTGGTCCATGGAGTTGAATTAGTGGTCCCCATAGAGTGCTAAATCCCATCACTCTACCTTGCCACTTCCTTGGAAAGGGGACATACATTCTTGCTAACTCTAATGGACATCTCTTGGAGAACGCCTGCAATGGGTTGTACCTCAAGAGATTTTACGTGTAACACTACCACAATGAGTCACTTGTAGCATATTTTTCTCCTTTTTTGTTTTGCACAATTCTTAAAGTGAGTGTAACACTTTGCTTCCTTGATTGCTTCATATGGATCCTACCTCGCGTCGCTTCACTGGGTTTGCTAACGAAGCAAGAAGATGGTCTCCAAATATCACCTCGGCTACATGGGTTCTCTATTCCCTGTCACATGAGTTGATCCATATCCACAGAATGTGTGTGGGAATTGCAACCAACAACCAAGTTAACTACGATGTTGTCACTAGTCTCTTTGCCACCACCCTCCAGTTGGGTATTTGTCACCTCGATGTCTTCTTAGATTCCCATTTGAAAAACCGCTACTGGGAATGCGATCCTTGCCTTTTATAAAATTCCTACGAACTAAAAAGATGGTTAGAGAATTTGAATCCATTACATTCACACATGTTCCCAAAAACCTCAATAGTGTATCAAATCAAATGGAGAATGATATTCTATAATGGCATATTCATCACTGCATATAAGAAGCATATAAAAAATGGCATCATGCATCAACATATAATCATGCATACATATGTAACATACATCATCTAGGCATTTTTTCATCATAAAAATACTCACATATATAAAAACCAAAAAGTGCATCCACGTGCATCAAAAAATATATCCATAAATATCGCATGTCATAATATGTCTAGTACAAAATGAGAAGCTACACAAGCTTTCTTAGCAGACCATACATAGCGGTACAAAAAGGTTAAGTGCACCAATGCACTAGGGGTATCTCCACTAGCTGCTAATCAGAGTGAGAATCATCATCCTGCTTCTCTGACTCTGTCTGCTCCCTAGATTCATCCTCAACCTCCTCCTCCTCCTCCTCCTCCTCCTCCTCCTCCTCCCCCGTAGAGGCATCACCATCATCCATGGGAACATCTCCCCATGCTGCTGCTCATACATACTAAGCAACAACAACAATCCTCTTCATCAGAGGAATCCACTCACAAGGATCTTGGTAGCAGGTAGAAATAATATCATCAGCTAGATGCTGCCAACCATCATCTATCATGCCCTCCAGTAGGTGCCCCATTTTCCACCAAAGATCATTGATAGTCTTTCGCTCCTTACTGTGTACAGGTGGCTCTATCCCCGCCACTACACCCATCCACCACTGGTAACCTCCTGGTGGGAAAGGCCCAAAATCTACACATGAATACAAGGATATCATCCATCCTTGTATATCAAATAGATACCAATAAGCTATTACTACTCTATGCATGAATGTAAACACATGAAGAATCATGTATTTATACCATCTAGTCCCCAAGCCTGGCCTGGAGGTCGGGGCATCTCCTGGTCCCCATGGTAGTCCATCTTTGCATATGGGTAGTCCTCAATGACTATCGAGAGATGTCTGCACTGATATAGCAACTCCTACGTGAAGAAGAATCCCACTATTCCACCTACCTCACACACCATCATCTCACACCACCTACGCATCTAAAGGTCTCGAGGACCACCATCCATCATTTCTATGTGCAGTCAAAGGATCGGCACTCTCTCAAATAAGAAAGAGAACAGGAATGAAGCAAAGACTAATTCCCCACCAATATCCTTGGTGTGGTTTAGGGCACGCCGAACTATGAATAAGTATATCTGGGACCATCCAAAATATGTGCCCCCCATAGCACTCTCCACCATCTGGAGTTTCCTCCTAGATACCTTGTGGTTCCCAAATGAACCCAAGATCCACAGCACCATCACTGCAACTGCTCGAATCAAAATACTCTTAATGTCACATATCAGGATATATGAGCCTAGTACATGCATGGAGGCATAACAATTCCTCTCACAGAGCTCCTTAAGTGTCTCCCTGTGAGAGAGGTTTGGCACCAGATCACCAATCACCCCCAACATAGGGAACCCAATAAGGAAGTACACATCTTGCAGTGTAATCTAGAGATGTTTCCCCTGTATGATGAAGCACTCCCCCTAAAAATCCCAGAAACTCAGCAAAGTCTCTAGTAACAATCACAGGATCTTCATCAAAGGTACCTCCATGAACTTGAGAAGCCCACAATGGGAAAGCACATCGCACGTGCCTGCATCTAGGAGAGCATCTCTCCATAGATCTTTGTAATCCCGCTCCCACCATGAAGGTGGCACCATCCTGCACAAGAACCAAACCTTTGTTAGCCACAACTATCAGCAAAAACTCACCCCGGGGCCAAGTCGCTCCTTGTTTACCAAAACTAGCGACCAAGTCACCTCTTTGGGCCAAACAGGTGCGATTGAGTCACCCTTTTAGGACAAACATAAGCGACCTCAAGTCACACCTTTTTTCTCGACAAAAGAAACCCAATCACTTTTGTACATCTAGAAACAGCGATCCAGTCGCTGGTTTGGCCTTGAAATGGGAGACCTAGCATTCCTAGCAGGGAATCCTAGACTCCTGGGTGAGAAAAACAACAAACCAAATCACTGAAAAAGATGAGTTTTGCATGTACTCTTTCTTGCATGTCACAGCTCGAAAAATCACCAATCAAAACAAAATAAATTAGCAAAAGATGTTTTGGGGCCCTCCTCTCCAACTCGGCACTGAACAGTAACAATGACACTTGTCATGTGGTCCCCCCTGTTTATAGGCCTCATTAGGTCTATTTTTCTTCCAAGCACTGCAGCACCATCCAGAGTCTGTTTGAGACGTCATTCACACCGTTGGTTTCATTTTTTCACCCTCTGTCTATTTATGAGACATTGTCTCATGTTTAATACTTGATTTTATAGACCACTTCCCAGAAGTCATGTCGGTTTGCATTCCTTTGGTATATAACTATCTTTGCACTTGTACTTTTCACCCTCTCATTTGAGTACTCAGTATGTAGTCTAATCCGTCCACCCCAAGTTGGTACGGGATATTTACATATGATTCTCTGGACCTTTTCCCAAAAGTCTCCTCGATTTGCATGCCTTTCTGAGAACCTTCCCATGCATGTATTGGCATGTTCAAAATCCATCTGTTCCATCTATGTTGAATGTCTGGTCACCTTTGACCACCTTTCATCATCCCACCACTGGGCACCATTAGTGCCCCCTGGCTTGGTTGACCACAATGGATTTTATGTTAAGATCTTTTCTGACTCCTAGACGAATGAAAATATTGTCGAGTGCATTTCTTCCTTTCTCACTCATTAAAGTATTGGAAAGGGAGTCTACATAGTCCCATTTATCTCCTTTTGCGGAGTGTATAGACTACCATACGAAAAGGACCACCCCGACACACTCAAGCTAGGAATGTTTATCTCTACATCCTTTTATGCTTTCTTGGGCATTGGGACCAAACTCTACGAAAAAGATCATCATGGGTTGTCTTTAAGATATTTTCCAACCTTCTCATCAAGAAAATATTTTCGAGCAAACTTGGTTTTCATTCATGCTTGTAAAAGTATTTGAATGACCATCCAATCAGTACAGGTTTAACCTTTTCTGACCTGATTCGACTATCAACAGTAAAGAAGTCGCCCATCCCCTAAAAAGGATGAGACTATCAACGAAAAGACACCCCATTGGAGTCTTCTTCATGCTTTCAGAATCTCTAAAATTGAAAGCACCATCAAGCATTTACTTTCTCGGGCTCGTGAAAAATCTATGAGATCATACCACAACAGTGTATTCAGGAACCACCCCATAGTTACAATTCGAAAACATTCCCCTTTTTTGGGTTGCCTTTGTTCAGAAAATTTTGCGATGAGTCTTCCTTGGATCCCATGAATATCAAAAGTATTATCTACCCCACCCCAAGTATTTCCCATCTGCAGTTACATTCCTGGTATAACAACTATGATCCCTCTCCCATTAGTTTGTTTCACTTGCTTCCATGTTATCCATGTCTTCATACTCTGAACAAAGGAAGTTTGAGTCCCCCATACTCTTCCTTCCCCTATTTCCCCATTCACTGTGTCAGTCCCCATATTGTCTCACATTTTTTATTATCTCCCTCACGCTTTTGGTCAAGGAAACACCATTTCCTTGGTCAATTGTAGATCTCCCTCTGTCGACGACAACACATTTATTCCATAGGATAGACCCAGAGGTCCATGTATCCTGGTTTCATTAACCTCATTGATGTGTTCCTTTGACCACTTGAGAGGATTCCTTAGTGCCTCTTGGTATGGTTGTGTCTCACGTGCTCGACTTCAGTTACATCATCACACTATTGAGATTCATACAGGGTATTTGTTGGTCACTGTGGGTAGACCTGGGTTTACTTGTTATGTACCAACAAAACCCCTAGCTCACTATCCCTTTCGGCGACAGACTGCAGAATGGCCTGAAGTCTCACCCGAAGTGATCTTGGATGGGTTGGTTGAAGACTCAAGTGTCCTCAACCAGGTTCTGTAGCATCCTAGTGGTTCTTGTCTCGTCTTATCCAGCAGAATCTCTCAGCGATGTGCTGTTTCTCTCCTCCTAGTTGACTCTGCTAGAGGACTAACTCTTAGTGCACCGGAGCTTCTAGGAAGATGCACAAGCTACCTCCTCTGCTCATCTCTTACCCTGCGATATCTCACACCACGGTTCCTCCGACAGTGTGATATCGCCTTTCTATACTGCAATGTCTTCTATAGTAAGACTTCAATATGACTCTCAAAGTCCAAAGGCTTCCTATCTTAGTATAATAGTTAAGCTAAACAGCCTAACTTAGACTCCTACAGTCTAATTTGCTTAACGTCAACTATGCTCAACTTGTTGAACTAATATGCAGAAATCACTTAACACTGTAAATGCAACTGTCGTGCATCAAGGACTGATAACTCATATACAGAAGACTTAACAGATTCAACTCACAGTTAATCTTCCCTGCTACTGTAAACTAAATATAGTATGCATTCACTCAATAACTTATAGTAAAGTTCATGTAATGACTAACAGATAACAAATAAGTAAAGCACAATCACATGAAATAGTTGCACAACACACGGGTTTTACATGGTTCACTTCTAGGGGGGGTCCACGGGAGCTGTTCTTTATATTATATCTTGAGAGAGTAAACACAGTTCTGCTGCAACCTGATATGCAACTCGAGATCTTCTGGGAAACTCTGTACACACAGCCAGGAGCCCTTCTCTCTTAGATCTCTTTTCTTATATTGACTTCTCTTACAATATACTCCTCCTCTCTCTCTCTCTCTCAATCCTTGCGGATTGTTAAATACCTATGGATTGTTACATTCAAACTCAAGGAGCTAGCCACTGGTTACAGTAAGATAATATAGACAGAGTAACAGGACTAGAGCTTGACTCTTACAATACTGAGACACTAGAGACACTTAGCTAGCTAAATGACTTAATGGCTAACCTTTTACAATACAAAATACATGCTTATATAGGTGGCCCGAAGGTCTCTCCATTACAAAACTGTGGGCCTTTCCCAACAGTAACCCAAAACCCTAACTATGAAAGTTGCCCTATCTGTACTTTGAGCTTCTGCTTTCCATCACACCACAGCTTTCTGCAGTCTTCCACGCTTCTCAGCGCTGATCATGGGTATGGGTGCCTCTTCCTCGGTCGCTCCCCTTCTGTCCTTCGTCTTCAATACCTCGACCCGTTGCTCCTTTTTCTTTATGAAGGTAGTTGAGCCCTCCTATATTCGCTGCTGCCTTAAGTGCAGTGGTTGAGCTCTCTCTTCTCGGCTGCTCAAGTACTGTCTTCTTTTTTACTTCCTTGTCCCGATGTAGCAGCTTTTCCTGTAGTTGCGGGACCTTGCTCAAACAATCCCCTAACACTTACTTGTGGCTCGTCCTCGAGCCACTAACAGCTGGCTTCTCCTGCTGTAGCTTCTCCTTGGCTTCCTGTGAAGTCCTTGTGAATCCCTCTTGAAGTCCTATGACTTCATTGTTCATAGCTTCGACACACTCTTGTGCCGTTTCCAGCATAGCTTGACTAATGCTGGAGTCTTCTGTATCATCAATTTCACTCTTATTTGTTTTTGCTTTCTATCATCTTTGGCATCATTTTCTGTAAACTTAGTTCATAGTTCTCTCTTACCTTTCCTTCCCTTATTGTCATGCTCTCGCTCTCGTCGCTTGCAAGACCTGCCATCCATTTCTTCACCATAAGGGTTCAAATCCTTGGTATCATGAGAACTCCTCTCTATTTGGGTTAGAACTCGTATCCCAAAGAAAATATAAATCTGTATCGTCTAGCCTTCTTAAACATTTCACTCGGTTTGGATCCTTTCATATGAAAACTATACAAACCATGAATTCCATTCTGAGAACAAGCCTTTGTCTACATTCTGAAGTTCTGCTTGTTTGGTTTGTTTTCCCCTTTCACTTTTCTTCTTAGAAAATCGTTCCAGGTATTCATGCTGTCTATGATCTCCATATTTTCGTTTATTTTCCTTGGTAATCTCTTGTTCTTCTCTTAGGTGATGAGATAGGTCATCTTCCTTCTCTCATTGCCTTCTTTTTCTCATTTTTACTTTCTTACTGGCTGTGTATTTCTTCTCATCATTCTTCTGCTCTGTTTTCTTATCTTCAGTGATCGGCTTGTCTTTCTGCTTCTCTGTAGCAAAGAATTTGATGACATGTTCTACATCCTGCGCTTGACTCCTCATCCTTGGCGGATTTCTGACCTGTGATGTACCTGATTTCACAACCTTGGGCAGCGTCGTCATAGCAGACACAAAGCCACCACGCTGGAACCTTTGCACAATTTCTTCTAAAGGCTCCATCTCGGACAGAACCCACTCGGTGCAATACTCTGGACTAGCAATGGCTGTGAAATTGGGGAAACTAGAACTCTGTAACTCGGTTATCTCTTCACAGGGAAAACTCTTCAAATTGCTCTGTAACTCTCAAAAATTACAAAAATAACCCTTCTGTATGAATGATCTCTAAATTTATAACAAAAGCGATAATCTCTGAAGCAACGGTCATCTAGGCTAGACCCGTCGATGGTATTAATTGCATGGACAATACAATACCCGTCGTTTTGATCCTCATTAATTGCTGAAATCTAATAAAATTTCCCTCAAAACTTGTGTGCAAGCACCGGTCTCGACCAATATTTAGAAAATTTGGGAAAATCATTATACTGTTGCCAAATCTAGGGTAACGTATACTGGTCATCTCTGTATTAACTGCTTGTCAGAAGGCAAAGTGACTAGCCCTCTGTTCCTTTTCAAAATTGTCTACGTGGCATGGGAAACATCGCATTGCTGCGATGTCACACTGCATCGTTCTTAACTATAATGCTGGCATGAGACTCCTCAACATTCAAAACTCTGCAACGTTCAAAGACTTGCGCAAAATAAACTTCTCTTTTTTTCTCCCCGCAAGCATCCTATGACTTACGCAAAATAAACTTTCCTCATGTGATTCCTTATACTTAGAATACTTAGAACTTTTTACCTACCGATGTAGACTAATTACCGGTGCGATGCCTCCTTTCAACTACACTAGACATCTACACTCGCAAAGCTGTCTGGATTAGGGCTGAGAGGTGGAGTGGCTGTCACTATAGAGCTTAAGCCTACTGCCATTAATCAACGTAGGAAGAAGCTCCCCGTTCAGTTTGTTGAGATGAACAGCACCTCCTTCTGTAACATACTGAATGTGATATGGCCCCAACCAATGCGTCTTGAACTTTCCTGGAAACTTAACAAACTTACTATCATACAGGAGCACTAGGTCTCCTATTTGAAAATTCTTGCTCTTGATGTGCCTGTCATGCCAATATTTTTCTCATTCCTTCTGCACTTTTTGATGGAATCCTGCGATGAATCTATCTTCCTCTAAGGCAAGCAGTTGCGCTAGCCTTTCATTCATCGTATCTGTATCAGTTATCTCGGTAATTTGAGCAACTCTTAAACTGGGAATAATATATTCCATAGGCATAACATCCTCTTGTCCATACACCAAGCTGAAAGTTGTGTGGCCTATAAGTTTCTTGCATGTAGTTCTATAAGCCCATAATACAGCATTAACCCTGAGGTCCCAATCATTTCTTTAGCTGTTACAGATCTTAGTAAGAGCATTTTCTAGAATCTTGTTAAAGGCCTCCACCATACCATTAGCTTGTGGGTGGTAGGGAGTGCTCTTATGGTGCTGGATCTGGAATTCCTCCGTCAAGGCCTCAATAGTGCGATTCAGAAAATGTGTGCCTTGATCACTCATCAAAATTACTGGACATCCAAATCTACTTATGATGTTCTCAAAAATGAACTGTACAGCTGCAGCAGCATCACAATTCCTTACTGCTTTAGCCTCTTCCCACCTGGTGAGTTATTCTATTCCTGTGATGATGTATCTCACACCAGTTCGTTTCCCTGGTGGGTTGATAGGACCCACAAAATCTATAGCCCACTTGTCAAATGCCCACAGTGTAATCTGTGGTCGCAGTGGCATTTCATATCTCCACGAAGGTTTTCCTACCCTCTGGGATATATCGCAACATCTGCAAAATTCCTTATTGTATTTGTGCAAAGTAGGCCACCATAATCCCGTAGATAGAATTTTCTAGGCAGTCGGCTTTCCTGCGAAATGACCTCATGCGGTACCTGAGTGTGCTTCGCTGATAATGGCCTCTTTCTCATGCGGAATAATGCATCTGCGTAGGACTTCATCTGGACCTAACTTATATATTTTTCCCGTGATCAAAGTGAAGTCTACTGCTTTCACAACTAACTGTTTCTTTTGCTGCTTAGTGAAGTCAACTAGTGCCCACCCTGTAGTGAGAAAGTGGATAATATCCTCGTAATACTCATCTATGATCTAGATAGAAAATAATTGCACATCTGGCAGATTGTCCTCTAAATTACTTGGTTCCTCTCCTAAGTCTATTCGCAATAGGTGATCAGGTCTGACATTTAATCTTCCTGGTTTGACAATGACTTCAAAATCATACTCCTGAAATAGGAGTAACCATCTACACATCCTTCCCCCTAACACGGGTTTATTGACCAAATACTTTAAAGCAGAATGGTTAGTAAACATCTTGAATGGGGAACCCAACAGGTAGTGCCTGAACTTCTGTAGAGCATACACCATAGCTAATCCTTCTCGTTCCTATATTGGTGTAGTTCTTTTTTGCTGTCGATAACTTCCTGCTGGATTACGCGATTGGATGATCGATACCTCCTTCTCCTGGATGCGTTAAGATAATTCCCAGTGCGATGCCAGATGCATCCACATGGACATGAAATGCTTTGTTCCAATCTAGAAATACTAAGATGGGTGTTGTAACCATCTTCTCTTTAAGTGTGTCTAAGCTTTGTTGGCATTCCTCATTCCATAGGAATTTCACGTCTTTCTTCAACAACTTTTCCATAGGTGTTGTAATCTTTGCATAGCCCTTTATGAATTTTCTATAGTAACCGGTATGACCAAGCATTGTTCTTAATTGCTTGACTGAGTTGGGTGCTGGGAGATGTACAATGATGGCAATATTTGTAGGATCTACCATCAACCCTTGTCTGCAAACAATATGACCCAACAACATACCAAATGGTGCACAGAATATACATTTCTTCAAGTTAAGAGAAATCTGATATTGCCTACATTTCTCTAACATGAGCCTTAGATCTCCTATATGCTTGTCGATTAATCCAAATACAGTCCAATCATCAAAATAGACTTCTAAGAATTTATGGATGTATTCCTTGAATACAGCAACTACTACTCTAGAAAAGATAGCAGGTGCATTTTTAAGACCAAAGGGCATTACCGTATACTGGAATGAGCCCCATTCTATTGCAAATGTGGTCTTATGTCGATCCTCTAGATGGATTCTGATCTGGTGATAGCCTGAAAATCCATCACTGAAGGAGTATACCTCCTATCCTCCCACATTTTCTAAAACCTCATCAGTAAACGGTGTCGGAAATGGTTCATGAAGTGATGCATCGTTGAGTTTGCACAAATCGACACAAATCCTGATGTCTCCTTTAGTTTTATTTTCTTGTACGACCATGGCACTAACCCATTTTCTTTCTTCCACTAGCTCAATGATGCCTGCTGCTAGCATTTTATCGATCTCATCCTTAACTTTTTCTTTACAGAGGGGATTCAATCTGTATGGGCGCTGCTAAACTAGCCTAGAATCCTCTTTCAATGGGATCCGCATTACTCCCAGATCTCCTACTATTCCCTTCATCTATGTGAACTTAGTGGGGAATAAGTCCTGATAGTCATGTAAAATATATGCAATGTGTCCTACTGTTTCATCATCTCAATAGTCTCCAATAGAGGCAAACTTTGGTTCTGTTTTTGTACCAATATTGATCTTTTTAATCTTGATAGGGCCTGTGATAGCTGGAATCTAGAGTTTTGGTTCATCAACATCACGAGTCCCTTCTGACTCTAGAATGATGATGCTGTGAGGGTTATCATCCTCATCATCTGGCTCTGCTGCGAAGTTGTAGCACTCTACCGCATGTTCTAACTAGATAGCCCAATCAGACTGAGTAGACACTGATTGGGTATAGTCATCAAATATCTTATTTTTTATAACACCTAGGGCCTGATCAATGCTTGGATACTCCGATTCAAAAGTGAAAGTGAGTATAAAGTTGTCTATCATAAGTGGCCATGTGATGGTTCCTCTACGCAATTCTATCTCCGTGTACCAATTCCTTGGCACTGTTTCTAAAGTGTGAATGAATAGGTGAACCCATTCATCCTCTGGAATTGTCAACCAACTCTGTTCACAAATCTGAATATGTGACCTGGGGTCACTTTCTCCTATATATTTCTGATGTAAGGGCTCCTTGTCATGAGAGAACCTGATCGCCATCAATCTCTTAAAATAATCCCATGATGTGATATGTTCTTTATGTGCATGCCATCATCTTGCAAGTGTGGCTTTTACTACAAGGTCAATAGTTGTCATCCTCTGCTGCTGAGGAATTTCCTGCTCAAACTGTTGTAAGAAGTCATTGACATCTGCTAGGCCATGAAATGATGAAATATCAATAATATCTGCACCAATCCATCACAGTGACTTAGTCATAAACGCACATCTACGAGCTGAGACTTCGTAAAGTCTGTTCTACCAGTTCTCTAGACCAACATCCGAGTCTGATGCACATGAGCTATCACATCGTCAGCTAAGGTTTCCTTCTGCGGTCAAATTGATGTAATCACTCTAATTAGCTATCATCTGATAGAGGCTCTCCATATTACATACCTCTTCCTCTGCTCGGATAGGTTCAATATATATGGGACCCTGAAAAGGATCCAACGGTGCGATGACCCGGATCTGTGTATCCTCAAAGGTCATTTGTATTTTCTTTAAATCGATAACAGCCATGTTATCGATTGCCCAATCAATACCTAGTAGAGCTCGATATGGTCTACTATCACCAATGATCTCTATAACTTCAAAGTCGTAAAGGTTGTGAACTCCGTCAATATCAACTAGCACCTGCAGTAATCGACCCAGTGGTGATACCCTCTGCTGATTGGGTAAGCGCAAATGGATAGGCGATCTGGCTAACTTAGGTCTACCCATCTGTTCCCATGTTTGCTTAGTCAGAACATTAACTTCCGATCCTAAATCTAGGATTACCTCATCCATTTCAAATTCTCCAACTTGTGCTGTGAGTCTCATCTCTCTTCCTATTCTTGTATGTCCCATAATATTATGAGCAGCACACTGCGTACTGCTCATGGAAGAAGATGGCTGACACTGATCTATGATGCACTGAAGCTCTCTGATAGCTTTCTCATTTCTAACGAGTTTCAAGCAACTCCGCGGCAAGGATTGTACACTTCCTGTCGACTCATCCTCTTCGCACCTTCTTGATGTGGTAGCCTGTGGTATCTGCACAGGGCTAACGCCACAATGTGTTTGCTGTGGTATGCCCCTACATGGAAGTACCTACGATCCTGATGGTGTAGGGTTAGCAAAGAAAGTTTTAGCATGCTAAAACGTTTCTTTATTCTTTTGCAGGTCGAGTGGTGTTGATTTATTAGTGGCTTTGCGCACCGACTCCGTACCTGTGTTCTTTGTGTCATCCTGTGATGTTATACTAATAGAAGCACCGCTGTGAGTCACAATATTGACTCTTGGTTCTGGATCTTTCTGCTTAGTAGCAATAAGCTGGATGCTCTGGTGTACTGTTGGCTTCGGGTCCCTAATCTTGGCTATCAAGATAGGACATTCTTCTATAATATGCTCATAGGACTTGCAATATTTACATGCCGTACTAGGGTTCTGACAATCCCTAGTGTAATGTCATATAGCTCCATAGCTATAAAAAGTAATAGGTCCACGGCCACAGTCAAAGCCTCCTCCATGGCCTCGTCCTCTAAATCCTCCTCCATGGCCAACATGAGACTGTTCATGCTGTGGCCCTGCTGTTGGACCTGGTGTTTCTGACTGGACTCTGTATAAGTCATGTTTTCTCTCGACCATGAGATCATAAGCTCGGCAATTATTTTCATCATGACCTACTGACTTGAAGAAGTTACAGTATAACTTCTTAGGGGTCTGTACATACTTCTGAAGTAAAGGGCATTCCGGTGGTCGATGTCCTCTTGTTCTGCAGAGTTCACACCATGGCCATTGAGTCTGTAATCAGGGGTTAGGAGCCCCACTTGCTAAATACTCTACAAATAGTGGAAAATTATCCTTAGTATGGACATGTCCTTTACACTTGCTACACCATAGCTCTTGTGCAATCTCTTTCCCTTTCTTTATCTCATGCAACTGTAAAGTGATATTAGCTAACTGGTTTTGCAGTTTTGTCATACCTGTACTGGTCTCAACTAGAGGTGAAGCCTCTAGTTTCATTTCCATCTCCAATGCTTCATCCTGTGTACAGAGTCTTTGTTGCATTAATGGAATTCTGATGCGAGGGAGCAGTGCTGCGATGAACCATTCCTTATGCTGCTCCGACGCAAACTCAAAGCTAACTTGGTCTATAAGGGCTTTGAATTTCTGATCAAAGTCCCATACGAACTATGTGGGTAACTGCTTGATGTCTTTGAGTTCTATGATGCATTGTGACTCAGACTTAGGTTTCTTAAATTCTTTAATCATTACAGTCTTAACCTTTAATCATTGAGGTCTTGACCTGTACGAGCGTTCTGGCTGGTGCTGTTGTATACTTCATAGACCATGTTAAAGCTCTATCTCTAAGTGTGGTGACCAATTTGACCAATTGGACAAGTTTAATATTATCATCTTGGATCCCTTTAATGGTCCATACGGTTTCACATAACAACCAATGTTGTTCCGGCTCTTTTTCCCCTGTACCCTTGAAGGTAGGTAACTTCATGTCATCCCCCATTCTGTTTCTACGTGGTGGATTCTGGTTTGCTGTATTACCACCACTCGGCGGTGTAGATGCAGGTGATGTAGCGGTAGTGTGTACTATGTGTGAACTACTAGATGTAGTTCCTACAAGATTATTCTGATTCCCGGTTGTTTTCTATGGGGTATAAGGGTGGTAAGGGATACCCCCTACTGTTCTCTCTATATTACTGTGACTCTGATCTCTAGTACTATCTGAACTGTTTTCAAAGAGAGAAGATCTGAAATCTACTTTATATTTCTTGCCACTACGTGTACATCCAATTTCATCAAAATCACTCTCAAACTCTTGTGACATTACACTTACTTACTTATTCATCTGAGAATAGATCCATTACTCCTTTTTCATGTAATAACATCTTAATGGACAAGTTTAAAGAGCTTAGGTACTTACCATGATAGCCTTTGAAGAATTACCTCTCTGCTTCACTGAAACTCTTTCTTTGATCAACTGCGAACTCTGTAATGAAGCCTTCCAGCAAACTCGCAAGTCAGAAGTCTACTGCCCGCAAAATGGGATTATCAACACTCTTCACAGTGTGGATCAGCTCTGGTGTCCAGACTATGTTCCTTTTCTTCTTTAATATGTTCTTATCAATCAACTTTGATAACCAATCGTACAACTCATTTGCATAGGTCGCAAAAAATATCATATGCAAGTCAGTGAAGATATGTTTTTGTAACCAGTCCTCTGTACTAGGTCTAGGACTCTTGTTTTCTTTTTTAGCAAATTCTTTCTCCTTAGACCCAACCCACTGGTTGAGTTCTTCTTTCATAGGATGCCAACAGAACATTAGCTCTGCAATGTGTTCAAAGCTGGAAATGGAACCATTTGTTGTTCGCTATGGGTAGAACCAGGTTTACTTGTTATGTACCAACAAAACCCCTAGCTCACTGGCCCTTTCGGCGACAGACCACAGAACAGCCTGAAGTCTCACCCGAAGTGATCTTGGATGGGTTGGCTGAAGACCCAAGTGTCCTCAACCAGGTTATGTAGCATCCTAGTGGTTCTTGTCTCATCTTATCCAGCAGAATCTCTTAGCGATGCGTTGTTTCTCTCCTCCTAGCTGACTCTGCTAGGGGACTGACTCTTAGCACACCGCAGCTTCTAGGATGATGCGTAAGCTACCTCCTCTGCTCAGCTATTACCCTGCGATGTATCACACCACGGTTCCTCTAACGGTGCAATATCTCCTTTCTATACTGCGATGTCTTCTACAGTAAGACTTCAATATGACTCTCAAAGTCCAAAGGCTTCCTCTCTTGGTATAATAGTTAATCTAAACAGCCTCACTTAGACTCCTACAGTCTAATATGCTTAACATCAACTATGTTCAACTTGCTAAACTAATATGCAGAAATCACTTAACACTATAACTGCAACTGTCGTGCATCAAGCACTGATAACTCATATACAGAAGACTTAATAGATTCAACTCGCAGTTAATATTCCTTGCTATTGTAAACTAAAGATAGCATGCATTCACTCAATAACTGATAGTAAATTTCATGTAATGACTAACAGATAACAAATAAGTAAAGCACAATCACATGAAACATTCACACAACACACGAGTTTTACGTGGTTCACTTCCAGGGGGGAAGCTACGTCCACGGGAACTGGTATTTATATTATATCTTGAGAGAGTAAACACAGTTCCGCTACAACCTGATATGCAGCTCGAGATCTTCTAGGAAAATCCGCACACACAGCCGGGATCCCTTCTCTCTTAGATCTCATTTCTTATATTTCCTTCTCATACAATATACTCCTCCTCTCTCTCTCTCTCTCTCAATCCCTACAGATTGTTACATTCATACTCAAGGAGCCAGCCACTGGTTACAGTAAGATAATACAGACAGAGTAACAAGACCAGAGCTCAACTCTTACAATATTGAGACACTAGAGACACTTAGCTAGCTAAATGACTTAATGGCTAACCTTTTACAATACAAAATACATGCTTATATAGGCAGCCCGAAGGTCTCACCATTACAAAACTGTGGGCCTTTCCCAACAGTAACCCAAAACCCTAACTGTGAAATTCAGCCTATCCGTACTTTGAGCTTCCGCTTTCCATCACACCACAGCTTTCTGCAGTCTTCCACGCTTCCCGGCATTGATCGTGGGTATGGGCGCCACTTCCTCGGTCACTCCCCTTCTATCCTTCGTCTTCAATACCGCGTCTCATTGCTCCTTTTTCTTTATGAGGGTAGCTAATCCCTCCTATCTTCGTCGCTGTCTTAAGTGCAGTGGTTGATCTCTCTCTTCTCGGCCACTCAGGTACTGTCTTATTTTTTACTTCCTTGTCCCGATGTAGCAGCTTTTCCTATAACTACGGGACCCTGCTCCAACAGTATTGGTCTGTGGAGTATTTGGTCGAAGACCCCGGTTATCACCTGACTCTAGCACATTGATGAGTCTATTAAGGGACCTAGATAGGTTCATGTCCCTTGTTATTTCTAGGTTGCATTGGAGACAGTGTTCAAAATCCTCAGATCAGTGCTTCTATATAGATTCATGATTGATGCGGCATATTGTACCACATAGACTCTGACTCTCCGTCAATGAGTCCTTACAGTTATGTAAACTTCCATATACAACAGGTCATCAATTATGAAGATATTTCATACCATAAGAATTCCATAGGTCCTATGTATTAGTTCTTCATATCATTATTGTATTGAGACTCTCATTGAGGCCACCATTATGTAACAACAGTTGTACATGATCAGCTCTTGTGTTTGGGATCTTTAATCACATCATTATTTTGACATGGTTACAAGCATGGGTATTCCCACCTCATCCATATGCATGTCACATATTCTTTGTATCTCACACATTTCTAGGAACCAACATTAATTCAAAACCAAAAGCCACCATGTCCCAAATGAGGAAGCACCGCTTCTTCACAAGTCTCTCCAATGGATGTCATTGGATCCCTAAGATCCAATGATTTTTGTCGGCCATACAATTATTTCATGCCCTCACACATCAAGGGGAAATTTGTTAACAAAAAAATGCTCATATATCCTACACCACACAAAGACATCCATTTCATAACCCATTCCACCTCCACACCCATTTAACCTATTTTTTTCTCTCAAAATCTCCAAAAATACCCTCAAAGGGATTAAAAACCTACTAAAGAGCTTAAAAAGCTCAAAAAAGAGCTAAAAATATCAAAAAGGAGGCTAAAGCCCCAAAAGGGGCCTAAAAACCCTATAAGGGATTAAAAACCTCAAAAGGAGATAAGAAACAAGCTAAAATGGCTTAAAAACCTAGGTAGGGCCCAAAATCCTTACCAGGGAATAAAAACTCTAAAAGTTGAGAAAAAATATAAATAGATGGGTGGAGATCCCCATCACACACATGACTCTTCCTTTCTGTCTTTATTATGCCCACATGAGTACCTTGAGAGACCTTCTTTCTCAAGCTATTCATCCCAACAACTCCATTTCCTCCATTTGTTCATTTCCTTATGTGTTGAGGAAACCTCCACACTATCCCAACCTATGGAGAGCCATTGTTCTAAGTTTGGGCATGTTGGCCCCCTTTTAAACCAAATTGGAAGGTATATTTTCTCACTCTATTTTTTTCAATTTGTAGTTTGTAGATGTTTAGCTATTTTTTCTTCTAACAATTTGTTGCAACTCTTTTTTATCCATAGACTCTACCATTTCATCTTATAGATGAAAGGGAGGTGCATCTGCACGTGGCTAGGTATTTTGTCTAGCTACAAGAACCTACGCATCTCTTGTGAGGTTCTTGTTCATCGGTCACTTGCATTTAGTTTAGGCACTTGCATTTCATCCTAAAACATGAAATCACATAAATGGTGGACCAGGACGCAACCGGTAAAACATACTTAAAAACTTTAATTATACGGTAGTTGGGATGCTAACTAGACAAGTTCCCCACACCAAACGATGAACGATCTAGTTGGGATATCCTGCCGAGGAGAATCCCTACTATCGATACCTGCAAATTTTCCAGGAATCAATAGTTTTGGTGCTAGAAGGAGGGTCATCATTGCATGGCTGGCAGAGGAAATCCGTTCATAAAAAACTATTCCACTGGAGATACCTCTGAAACTAAGTTTCCTGAAGATTTCATTCTTGAAGAACAAGAGAGAGTATGTTCTAAAGAAGAAGGTTCAGAATGTCTATACGTTGTTCCTCTTGAAGAAGTTAAACACTTGAGAAGACATACAAGATCTTACGTAAAGAATATTGGAGGATTGAAAGCAATCCCTGCATTACCAAGAAGGAAGGCTTCCAGGAAAGTACCCGCTTATAAAAAAGATTCTATATTGGTGGAAATTTGGAAGAGTTGGTAGATTTATCCATACAAGAGAGCATCCAATCGCTTGATCAGTTGGGGCCAGATTCCCCTATTTTTTAGTCTCGTTTACATCCACCTCTTCACTCTCCACCAAAGACTCCTCATCAAATTATGGTTGCAAACACTAATCAACCCCCTAATGCTAATCAACCTACATGGAGATAAATAACACCACTCAACTTGGAATGTCCATTGCATGACTTTCCTAAGCACCCAGAGAGGTCTCTACGAAATTTTGATCCCGGTAAAGGAATTTCTGCAGAAAATCACTTGCAAATATACTATTTAGATTTGGAACTTTTAGGTGTTCAACATGAAGATATTGTATGCAGGAGTTTTCCACACACATTTGAGGCTAAAGCTTCTCTTTGGTTTTTCATTTTACAGGCCAATTCCATAACAGATTGGGACACCTTTGAAAGGGTGTTTAAAAGAAAATTTGGCAATAAAAGAACCATTGCTACCATTAAAAAGGAATTTCTCTCTCTTAGAATGGATAAGAGAGAAAAGGTGCAAGATTTTAACCAGAGGTTTGTTTCTCATCTGATTAATTTTAGTGCTACAACCAAGCCTGTTGAAGAAACTTTAGTAGAATACTATACTTCAGCACTTTGTCGCAACATAGCAATGTTTGTCAAAAGAGAAGTTAAACTACGTTAGTTGAGAATTATGAGGAAACAAATAAAGTAGAATTTGAACTTGACAGTATAGCCAAGCATACTTCAGAATCAGAAATAAAGACCTTTAGCACTAAAAATCCTTTACTACTAACCAGACCTAAGGAAGAACACTCAAATGAATTAGAAAATGTGGTCAAGATTATACAAAAGTTATCAAACAAGATAGTATATCTAGAAAAGGAAAAAGAATATAGTTCATCAAGAAAGAAGTTCAAGCCTTATTTCAAGAAAAAAGAAGAAAGTGAACAATATCAACCTCCTCTGTATACCTCTTCCGTGTTGAACTTTAATGAAGTAGGAATGGACAATTTACGTACCTTCCATCAGGAGCCTCATTTTGAAAAAATATGCCCACAATAGATAAACTCAATGACTCTAGTTATGAATCAACTATTAGATTATAAATTGGTAGAGCCTGAGATTGAAGAAGAAAATGCCAACGAACTAGAAGAAACACTTAAAGAAAACACCCTGGTATTATGGGATTTTGCACCCACATTGGGACTAAATGAAGAAGATCCTACTGAAGAAATTCAACTATCGTCGATTAATGTTACAACTAGAAGTAAAGGACCAGTAATGGATGATAGATTAATACTGCCTAAAATTAAGAAGATACAATAAAATATGAAGAAGATTAGAAGTACTACCCAAATAGCATCTAAGTATGATCTGGTCAATATAAAAGATAAAATTCCAGCAGTCAGTGAGCCTGTTAAGATCATGGAAAACATGACGGAAAACAGTAAGAAAGGTCTGGTGGAATATGATATGGGGTATGACATAGTAGAAGAAATTAAGAAAACAAAAGCGATTATTTCTGTATTTGAACTATGTAATATTCCCCAACAAAGAAAGAAGCTTTTGGAAGCTTTTGATCCACATCCTAGTAGCTCCCACCTATACATTCAATCCGATAAAGAAATTAATGAAGCATCATTGGTGGGAAATCCAAATCGCAAAATTTGTCGTTTTTATTATCATTTGATATTTTTAATTACAATATGCAAAATTGTCTAGTGGATTCTAAGGCTTCATCTAATGTCATGCCACTTTCAATCTATAAAAAAATCAATGGTCAACCCACACCATCCTCATATAAGATCATTTAGTTGGACGTATCTACCGTCAAAGTAATAGGGGAGATGAAATACAAAGATATATTTTCTTGGACATATGAATACATGAAGACATATGACACATTTATCATTTAGAATTTTATTCCCATTAAAGAAGGTGTGAAACCATTCCAGCAACAACTGAGAAGGAAGCATCCACAACTGGAACCTTTAATCCAAAATGAATTAAATAAATTACTTGATGCTAAGATTATTTTCAGAGCCATAGATTTAGAATGGGTAGACAATTTGGTGCCAATGAGGAAGAATTCAGGTGAAATAAGATTATGTGTCCTCTTCAGAAATATGAATAGAGCTTCAGATAAATATAACTATCTTATTCCACCAATGGAACAGATACTCCAGATGGTATCAGGTTCTGTATTGTTCTCCTTATTAGATGGATTTTCAGGCTATAACCAAGTATTAGTAGCTAATCAAGACAGGCTGAAAACTACATTTTGAAAAAAATGGGGAACATTTGCTTACAGAAGAATTCCCTTCGGTCTCATCAATGTTGGAGCTATGTTTCATATGGTAATGTACATCTCTTTCTGGGGATTGATCAGCCACGGTGTGGCGGTATACCTAGATGATGTAACATTTTTCTCAAAAAAAAGGGAAGGTCGTGTTTTTCATTTAAAACATATTTTTGATCGCTGTAGAAAATATGACATCTCTTTGAATCCAAAGAAAATCATTTTCGCAGTATTAAAAGGAAAACTGTAGGGACATATCATTTCAAAAAAGGGAATCTCCATAGACCCTGAGAGAATAGAACTAATATCCCAAGTTCCCTTACCTCATAACAAAAAGGGTATGCAATCATTTATGGGTACCATAAATTTTGTTCAAAGGTTTGTTCCTGAATTTGCACAAATCATAAAACCTTTCCAACAAATGGTGAAGCAAAATGCTCAATTTAAATGGACCAATGTGGAGAAGTTTTCCTTCAATGAAATCAAAACAGCAATAGCACATGCACCTTCTCTAATAAATCTTGATTTTGAGAAGGATTTTATTCCGTACACTTTCACTTCATACAACTCGCTTGCAGCAATGCTAACACAAAATGTTATAATTTTATCATTCAATCTAGCATTATGATCTTAGGATATTTAACTGAGAGAATAACATGCACAGCAATAAACATAAGAGACAAGAGACACAAATAATTTTCCTTGGGGAAACCATAAAGGAGAAAACCCTGTAAATTCCTCAGAAATAGAATCAGCACCAAAAGTAAAACCCGAAAACATAAATATGATCTCCTGACAGCAGTAGTCTCTCTCTTGTCCCAGCAACTTCTCTCTCACTCATGCGCCCTAGTGAGTGAGTGTGTGTGTGATAAATAGAGAGGCTCACTCTCTATTTACATTCTTTCGTTCACTTAATTTCCACTCCAACATGTCGGCCTCACCTAACAATTACTCACTAGAGCCGACATCTCTAGGAGAGTATAACAACCCTAGTGCCCCACAATATGTGGGGACTTTGCCCCTCCGACCAACAAGGAGGGTTACCCTTAACACAATGGTGGGGACTATTGCCTTGAATTACAATAACTCACCTAGGTTTGAATTCTCTAGGATAGTCTAATAACCCTAGGGCCTCACAACTACAAGGACTTTATCCCTTAAACAATAGGAGGGTTACCCACAATGACTTGACATTACTTGTTTACATTATTGAATCTCCGGATAGGCACATCAGGACATGGCATGACTTTAATACATTACAAACACTTCCCGGAATAAACATCGGGGTACAATACATAAGATATACAGGTGAATACATTCCAACGTTACAAATACATCAACACTCCCTCTTAACTAGGAAGGTATTCTCTCGACACAATTTTTCAGCACTGGTCTTCTTCTCTATATTAACCGGATCATCTCGTCATCTTCATCTTCAAGTCATCTTCATCACTAGATATGGATCATCACTTGATCTGGATCATCATCACTTGATCTGGATCATCATCACTAGATCTGGATCATCACTCAATTTGGATCATCTCAAGGACATCATCACTGGATCTGGATCATCACTGCTGGATCATCATCACTGGATCTATATCATCACTTGATCTCAATCATTACTGTTGGATCATCATCACAGGTGCTATCTCTTCATTCTTCTCATCATAGGAAGTTCTACATAGCCAGCCATTTTTCATGTTGGTTGTGGGCCTAGCATCCATGTAGGTCTTCATCGATAGAGCCATCCCTCTTTCATGTTGGATGCACACCTACAGAGCCATTCCTTTTTCATACTGGATGTATCATCACAGAGCTAATCCGTTTTCATACTAGATGTGGCATCTACACAGAGCTAGTCCTTTTTCATACTGGATGTGTCTTCACAGAGCTAGTCCTTTTTCATACTACATGTGTCATCACAGAGCTAGTCCTTTTTCATACTGGATGTGTCACCACAGAGCTAGTCCTTTTTCATACTAGATGTGGCATCTACACAAAGCCAGTCCTTTTTCATACTGGATGTGTCTTCACAGAGCTAGTCCTTTTTCATACTAGATGTAGGATCTACATAGAGCCAGTCCTTTTTCATACTGGATGTGTCTTCATAGAGCTAGTCCTTTTTCATACTAGATGTGGGATCTACATAGAGGCAGACCTTTTTCATACTGGATGTGTCTTCACAGAGCTAGTCCTTTTTCATACTAGATGTGGGATCTACACAGAGCCAATCCTTTTTCATACTGGATGTGTCTTCATAGAGCTAGTCCTTTTTCATACTAGATGTGGGATCTACACAGAGCTAGTCCTTTTTCATACTAGATGTGTCTTCACAGAGCTAGCCCTTTTTCATGCTGGATGTGGGATCTACACAGAGCTAGTCCTTTTTCATAATAGATGTGTCTTCATAGAGCCAACCCTTTTTCATGCTGGATGTGGGATCATCACATACATCTGACAATGGAAGGAACCAATCCTCCCACCTTGTCACAGCTCTTACATCTGACCATGGAAGGAACCAATCCTCTCACCATGTCAGAATGGAACAACACTTATATCTGACCATGGAAGGAACCAATCCTCTCACCATGTCAGAAGGGCTCATGAAATCATACTTCCCTTTGGAAAGAACCTCGATCTAGAGAACACTAAGCTTCTCCCTGAAGTACTCAAACTTCACTTTGGCCATTTCTAGCATAGAATCACATCAAGGCTGATTACATCCAAGGATAACATGCGAGCTTTGACAAGACCGATTACATTTGAGGACAACCTACAGGACCATTTATGTCTGAGCAAACTACGAGCTTCACCAGGATTTATGCTCGAACAACCTGTCTCAACAACTATGCTAGAACTCCCTCTTTTGAGAGATCTCAATCTGGATCACAAACTGGAGCTTCACTAATCCTCTCTAGATCATACCAAAATTCAAGTCAGATCAACCAAATCAAATAGAAATTTTCAAAAGAAACATACTACCTCCCAGATCGCAAGTGGCAACATCTTTTCCCTCAGCTATACTCAGCGCCATGCAGGACTCCATCTTGTCAAACCAAGAGATCACACCTGATCTCATACTGAAGTAGCACCTAGAAGTGCTCTTCCTATCAATGGCACTACCTACCCAATATGAATCCACATAACCCTCCAGGTTAATCTTCTAATTCACCTCACTCTTGAGCCCATAATCAACTGTACCCTTCAGGTACCTTACTACATGCTTTGCAACCATCAGGTGAACATGTCTCAATGTGTTCACAGCAAAGCAAGTATCTGGTCTCGTATTTGTCAGGTACATAAAGGAACAAATTATCTAACAATACATCATGGAATCAATCGACTCTAATGAAGAAACACTCAATAGCTTCAGGTTCGATCACATATGTGTGGTCATGGCCTTGTATTCCATCATCCTGAACCTCTTCATGATCTCTACTGCATACTTTCATTGTCCACACCTCCATTCCTAGAAGGTAGTGGATCATCCCCAATTCCTTCATCTCGAACTCGGAAGCAAGTATCCTTCTTTCAACTTTAATGAGTTCCTCTTTTCTGTCAGGAACAAGTCATCGACATATAACAGGAGCATTACTGGTCTTCTTCCTTCAACCTTAAAGAAAAGGTTGGAATTCGCTTTACTCTTGGTAAAGCCTAGAATCATCAGTAAGTTTTCCATCCTGTTGTACCATGTCGAACCTCAAGATATTCTGTAGTCACTCCCTCTGAAGCGGAGCATCATTCTCCCTCTGTCTTCCATACTCTATGCACTGAAACATTCTATACTGGAGTGACAAGTAGCTTCCTCTACTACTAATATTCTATGTATCCATCTAGGATCACTGGATACCAAGATCCTCTATCCTGAAATTTTTCAAAAGTTATTCTCGCATCCATCTATGAGCTTGTCATATTTTTTAACCTCCTCATGTATGTATTATCCCATGGGTGTCTTCTGAGCTCATACAAGGCCTTGTTTCATTTTCACACATGATTCTGCCTGTCATGTGTCTTAACTTCTAGTGGCTGCAAATGTCTCTTCATAGTCTATGCCTTCTTTTCATGAGAAGCCTCGTTCTATGAATCTTGCCTTGTATCCCATGATGTTTCCATCTACTGCATGATGGAACTACAAACTTCCCTTCATCTATTGATACTGCATCCTAGACATAATTCTTCTTGAACTAGTCTTCCCTTTCTTCTTGGTTACTTCTTCATAGGTGGAAATTTCTGCATCAATGATGTTGCTGCATTCGTCATATTATTCTTCATCTTGAACTGTCATCACTTGTTCTTCGAAACAAGTCTCATCCTTCTTTGCTTGTAGGCAATTATGGATGCGATCTTTCCTACAAGTCAAATGCATTTGTATGGTTAGAAACATTTCATAAGGAGTATTCATAAAGACAAATTCTTATGCATAAATATATGATCATGCAACTATTTTAGCCAATACAACATTCATCCATATGTCACAGAAACTTTCTAGATGCCTTCCATCTCTACCAGGACAACATTGAGATTGTGCACTAATCCAATATGTCAGTAAAGATGTTTCATTCTAGATAAGCAACAATGGAGAATTGTATAGCACCATGAGCTACTTACCCATCACATGCATATTAGTAGTATAATGTCATTAATGCAAACATTATATCATGCATAATACATTAACTGAATATAAACAAATGCATAACAAAACAATATCATGAAATGACAATTGAATACTTATCTTTATTTGTTTCTTGGGTAGACTCCTTATTGAGCCTTCAGCTTCATCATCTTCTTCATTCATAATAGCATCGTTTCTCATCCAAATGCTAAGGTGTATAATAGGTTCTTCAAGTGTTGATTTCTTCATATTCCCCATTGCTTGAGGGATCTTCTTTGGATGGTGAGAGCTTGATCTTCCCATCTTCTTTTCTCTTATTATGAGTCAAGCTTCTTCTTGTTTGTGCTATTCCCAGAGTCTGCTGAAAGTAATCATATACTTCCATGCTTGGAAGTTGTCAAATTCACCAAGCTTATCATCAAGCTGATGTGATAGATAATTTTGAAATAAGAACCTCAAATGTAAATAACAAAAGATTAGATCTTACCGATTTGAGGTGTCCATCCTGGTTCCGAAGCTAGTTGATCTAGGGTTTGTCATAGAAACCCTAAGTTTAAAAACTTGGAATATTTTAGATATGATTGGCTATAAATATATACCTCTTAAAGGTGATCTGTCCAATGTACTCCTTTTCTGAAAACAGTGGAGGGAAGCTCCGAGAACAGGAAGCCCTAGTTTACCAATTTCTTCTGCAGAAATGCCTGCTACTGTTTCCGCAGTATCTCTGACATTACTACTCCTATATGTATAACAATTCACACTGAGGTAGCCTCACATGTTCCTATTCGAACACCATATGTTTAATCAGAATTTTTTTCACCAATTGGGACTTATGATCATTTTCCCAAGGTGGCCTTTTTCAGGACTGTTCATCATAGCGAAGTTGTACAGACTTCCACATGTCACTATTTCATCTTCTGGGTCTGAAAATTGGACCAAAGAAAGTATATTATGTGCCCTTTTTGGAAAATCTTCAAAAATTTCATTTTGACCTTTGAATCCTGATATATGTGCCCCAATGAGTGAGTGTCTGTGTGATAAATAGAGAGGCTCACTCTCTAATTATATTCTTTCATTCACTTAATGTCCACTCCAACATTTCGGCCTCACTTAACAATTACTCACTAGATCCGAAATCTCTAGGAGATTCTAATAACTCTAGTGCCCCACAACTTGTGGGGACTTTGCCCCTCCGACCAACAAGGAGAGTTATCCTTAACACAATGGTGGGGACTATTTCCCTTACTTACATTAACTCACCTAGGGTTGACTTCTCTAGGATAGTATAATAACCCTAGGGCCTCACAACTGCGGGGACTTTAACCCTTGAACAATAGGAGGGTTACCCACAATCACTTGACATGACTTGTTTACATTATTGAATCTCCCGATAGGCACATCGGGGCATGACATGACTTTAATACATTATAGACACTTCTTGGAATAAGCATAGGGGTACAATACATAATATATACAGGTGACTACATTCTGAAGTTACAAATACATCAGCACAAAAGGGATAATTGGGAGATGAGTACCCAATATCCTTTATGAGCACTGGATTATAGGGGGTTGAATTGAACTACCCTGCTATAAATAAACAAGCCTATGTAGTCTTTAATTTAGTGAAACAATTCAGACCTTAAATTTTGAAAAATAGAACTAAGGTAATATTCCCTCATCCAGCTGTTAGGACCCCCTTTGTACAAAGAAAATTGGGTGAAAGAAGAGGGACATAGGTGACATAATTGCAAGAATATGATTTAGAATTCAATACAGCCAATATTATCAAAGGCCAAGGGCTATGCAAGTTAATTGTAGAAGGTCATAATGATGGAGATGGTGATTGGGAAAATGAAGAAGAGTTAAATATTATTGATGTGTGTCCTATCTTCACTACTCCCGAATCTTTGTATAGAGACCTGGTACATTACCTTCAACAAGGATATTTACCAAAACATTGGAATTCTAAACAGAGAAGAGAACTTCATCTAAATTTGGCCTGTTACCAAATAATCGATGGCATTGTTTCCAGGAAGAACTATGATGGAGTATTTTTGAAATGTCTAGAGTAAGACGATGCTTCCAAATTTGTTAAAGAATTGCACGATGGCCCTGCTAGAGGACACTTCTCTAGAGATACTACTACTCACAATATCCTTAGGTTGGATATTATTGTCCAACATTATTTAAATATGCTCATGCCTATGTGAGGAAGTGTGATGTATGTCAAGGAAGCAATGGAAGAGTAGCAAAAGTAGTCAGACCATTGCAACCTATTATTATTTCAGAGCCTTTTGAACAATGGGGCATAGACATCATTGGATAAATGAATATGAATTCTTCACTGTAGCATAAATACATCCTCATAGAAACGGATTACTTCACAAGATGGGTAGAAGCAGTTCAACTATGCAAAGTGAATGTGGACATGGTCATCAACTTCTTACAAGAAAATATCATGACCAGGTTTGGGGTTCTGTCACATCCCCATCCCTCTTACCGGCGAAGAGGACGCGACCAACACCATGCATACGGGCAAACAGCCCCATGAAAATAATCAATGGAAATTAATGCTAGAATTAATACTTACAAGCATACACAGATGTAGAATGAATCAACATTTAGCAGAAGCAACACACATACATTTCCAGCATAAAACATGTTCATCATAATTCATTATACAATAGATTAAATTGCAGAGAAGAAACAGTCCGCAACACTTATCTTTCGATGAAGAATCACGCAACCAGCTACGTCGCTGCAACGTTCCACCCAACCATAGGCCAATGTGCTCATCAATCTCTCAGCACACTACCACCCCCGATATGGGCATGATTCCTCCAAGGATAAGGGTCAATGCAGGCTTACACATAACCAAGGGACAACCACTGCATACCAGGAGCAAAACAACCCTTCACAGCCCTGTGAAGAAGCCAAGACGACCAGGGATAATCCCAAACAAACACTGAGCACAGCTCAATCCCACAAGGAAACACAGAGTTGTTCTTGGCCCTACCGTGGCCAAAAAAACTCGGCTGCAACACCCAAACCAGGGTATATCAGCAGCCCAACTTCCCAATCAAAATGGTAGCAACAATCCGCAGCCCATAGTGGATAAGAAATAGAACTCCCAGCATAACCATGGGAAACTCAGGCACAGAGGCAGCAATCAACAGCCAACCACAACATGGGAAAGACAACAGTCCCACAACGAAAGAAGTGAACACACATACACAGTCTGAGATGGAAAGAGGACGGACTCTCAACAGCACCAAGGTATAGCAGCAAATACCACTCACGGCATGGGAAAACAACAATCCCAAAAACGTATCAGCAACCACCACACAGGGGAAAACATACCCGACTCCACTCTGTGGAAAAATGTGAACGACCACTGATAAGCAGCACCTCTCCTGGCTACGTGAGAGTGAGCAGACAAACAGGAGGAACAAAAATCTGTCCTCCCTATGCGCGTGCAGATGAACAGACCACCGTGGGGAATGGACAGGCAACCGTGAGGATGAAGACCAGGCCATCTTCCTGCGCGTTCCTGCGTGAGAGCGAACAACTCTCTATGTGTGAGGGTGAATAGCCCACTGCTCTACGTGAGCATCAACAGATGCAGCCGTGAAGGTGAAATGACAGGGATGGATTGGATTCAATGGAAGGGCGTGGGTGGAGTGGGTGTGTGGGAAAAGGACTGACAGTCCTGCCACCCCACTCCCAAGGACAATAACTGCCCCAACCAACAGCAGCCATTCCCCATGAAGGTGGTTGGGTAAAACAATAAAGAGGTTGACAAGGGAAGATGGCAAAACAAAACAAGGTGGCAACACATGGGTTTTCCCCCCCATAGACCAAGGTTTGACATCCCCCACCCCTTATCCTTTGGAACCATGACCTTTTCATTCAACGTTGCACTGCCGTATCTGGTTGTGGTTTTAGTTTTATTTGATGTGCGTATTTACATGATGCCACATTATAATGTGTCGGATAGCACGACATACCATCGGCAACTACCCCTATTGCCGAAACATACACGACCAAATCAATGGTGGGGCTCTTGCCTTGAGCTCCTTACCACAATTAATTACATTGTATACATCATGCAAATGGGGTCAAAACTGGGGGTGTGACAGGTTCCAATTTCACTTGTTTTTTATAATGCGTCTTATTTTTCGTCCATTAAAATAACTGAATTCGCTAGTGAAAAAGGAACCAAATTTCATTATTTCACCAATTATTATCCTTAGGTGAATGGGTTAGTGAAATCCACAAACAAAAATCTTATCAGAATTTTAAAGAAGATTGTTATTGAAAATTAGAGAAGTTGGCACACGGCACTCCCCAATTATTTATGGGAGGATAGGGTCAACCCAAATAACTCCTTAGGGGTGTCCCCTTATACTCTAGTTTATGGGAAAGAGGATATATTACCCCAAAAAATCCTACTTCCATCATCTTAGTTAGCTCAAGCCTCACAAGGTTTTGGTAGTGAAATTTTGCAAGCTCGTATTAACACTTTGCTGAAGCTTGAAGACTCTAGACTCAAGTCTAAGGAAAGATTTAAACAACAACAAGAAATTGTCAAGAGATGGTTTAATAAGAGAAAATATGGAAAAGGGAGTTTTGAGATTGGAGACTTGGCTCTAAAGTGGGATCACCCGCATGATGAGAAGTGAAAACATACTAAATTCCAACAACTATGGGTTGGCCCCTTTCAGATTGCTGAGAAGATAGGCCCCTTGACTTATAAGTTACAATATTTACAAGGGCGGGAAGAGAATATTCCTGTAAATTGCCTTGTTCTCAAACCTTATTTCACCTAGTTTTTTAAGGACTCCTTGTGTACATAAATAAACCTTTTTGTTTCCCTTCTTGATTTCTTGTAAGTTTTACTTGCTTTCTTTCTGTTGATTTACTTTATTTTTCATTTGTTTTTTGTTTCAAAATGAGCATTTTCTTTCTTTCGATGATTTTCTTTAGTTTAGTTGCTTTTGTTTCAAAATAAGCCAGCTCAATGTTTGGTTCTTGGGGACATAAGAATCTGAACAATTGTAAAATTCTTTTAATCCGGGAAGTGCTTATTGGAAGTTATTTATGCAATTTTTGGATCAAAGATAAGATTATTTAAATTAATAGACTGTTGAAAGGAAGTATTTCAAGCGCACTTTGAAGTCATTTTTAAATCCTATAAAATAACTAAGGTATATGAAGTCTAGAATACTATTTGGGGCTCCATCCACTTTCATGCTAATTTCTGTCCTAGGAAGATCACCGTGAAAGGCCCACGGAAAGGAAGCATAATGGACAAGTGTATGGTAATCAAAATAATCCCATGCCACAAAATGAAAGCCAAAAGGATTAGTATAAATAGTCAAAATTCCAAGAACAGAAAGTATGTATCAAGAAGATATACTGAAGAAATAAATCAATAAAATAATTGGATTTCTCAAAAGGTTCTTCTTCGTCCGTGAGCTAAAACAAGCCATTGTTCACACAAAAGGACATTGTTGATGGAATAACCTAACTCAAATATCAAAATTAAAAGAAGCAATCAAGAAAGACTCAAAAGACAAAAGTATTAAGCATCAAAAGAATGCAAAAGGAATGGGAATGAGGAACAAATGAATGTATATGTCTAACCCTTCCATGATCCTATGGTGTCATATCCATCAGCAACCAAATAAAGAGGTAAAAATGGATCTTACATTTTGGCCCCAAGAGATTTATTGGGACTTCTAAGCCTGGTTACCATACCCCAAGGGACTACAATCAATGTGATGCTCTGAATCTTACATTCCTAGAGAAGTCTAGACTCTTAAATGATCTTGAAAGAATCCTAGGATAGGTTGCTCTAATCAAATTCCATATAGCAGTTTTTTTGAAAAGATAGTCTTTTTTTAGATATCTATGTTCACCAGTTAGTCGCCAATTGTTGCTTCTACAACCGCTTCCCCAAACTTTTTTCACATTTTTGGGCTCCTCCTTTGAATTTTTTATCTTTTACCCTTTCTTAGACTACTTAAAGTTTCATTCCTTGAATTATCTTTATTTCAACAAATCAGAAAAGCCTTTTTTCGCCAAGTTAAAACTCATCTTTTTCTCTCGATATGTCGAATGAACTCATCAAGTCAATCTGACACATCAGGAGAACTCAACTATACCATCCGATGTGTTTGTGCTTGATTTTGTCCAAATCCTAATTCTTCAAGAAGAATTTGATGAGTTTTATTGACTTCGTCAGTGAAACTTAGAGCTTGAACTGAGCTGTATTGGAAAGACTCAATGTTTCAACCCAAAATTATGGGTGGAACTCGTGTTTCCTTGCCGTCACTTTTGATTGGAGCCTTTTCGTTGAAAGATATTTCCAAGCGGAGCCGATAGTATCGGAAAGACTCAACATTTGACACCAAAGCTATTGGCAGGAACTCATGTTTTTCGCTCGACACCATTTCTTCAGAAGCTTTTTATAAGTTTGTCGATGGCCTTTTCTTTGGAGTTTTTCAGCGATTTTTTCCAACATTGTCGGTGTAAATTAGGGTTTTATGTCAATGTGTTCAGTGAAACTGAAGGTTTTAGACCGGTTTTTTCCTTCATTACTTTTCAGGAGTCATGTCAATGATGCATTTTTCAGAACCTGTTGTTGGGTTTCTGCGAAAGTGTCGGAAGAACTCAGACAATGGAGCCAACGCTGTCACAAATGAATTATTTTTACACAGCGATTCGGTAAAGGTTTCTGATGGGGTTTATGTTTTAAGTGCCAAAATGGATTTTTCATCTGCATGCCATTAATTATCCCAGTGACTGCATTTATTTTGTTTTCACCAATTTTTCTATTTATAATCCAGGGGAAGTTTTACGGAGTGTTACTGCTACTCCATTTTGAATGCACCCAATTGACGTTTTCCACTTAGAGTCTACATATTTCTTAATCCAAGCATTGTTGGGCTTAGGGCAGACCCAGGTTCTATACTTTTGTCTTCACACCAACAAAATACCCACGGTGTTGGCCCTTTCAGCAACAACCTACGAATAGGTTGCAGTCTCACCCGAAACATCTATGGGGTGCCACAGAATCAGGTTTTTGCAAGAAAAAGAGGGATATTACTGTAACTTTATCCTTTTAACAAATAATAATCATACAATACAGATCTCCAACATTCACTTATATAGCTTCGCAGTTAGATAAACAAACAGTGTCTTACTTAACCCTTAACTGGGAATTCACAGCGAAGTTAGTATTTAACAGTGATCTTACTTATCAGTTATCTACTTATCAATGCATAAAAGAACATAACACAGACAACACAAAAGAACCACAACATAAGATATAACTTGGTTCACCCCCAGTTTAGGTTCTACGTCTACAGAACTGTGTTTTATTCAACTCTTTAAAAAAACCACAGTTTTGATATGCACACTTAGCTGCAGATCCCTTCAATTCCTCAAGCTGTGCACTTAGCTGCAGATCTCTGCGCACACAGTTGCAGATATTCTTAATCACCCAAAAACCCTCTGTGCACACAGCTGCAGAGGTTGTCCATGCACCACGGGGGCTTCACTTGTTGACCAATATCCTATCACGTTAGTTCATATTGTGGATTTTAAAATTATCAAAAATCGAACCAATATATTGCAGGTATTGGGGGTATGAGGGGTTTAAGGTGAGGGTGGGTAGGGTGGTTTATAAGGATTGAGGTATAAAAAGGGGTGGGGAGGAGGTTTTAAGTATTGGGAGGGGGTTGCAACAAAAATTGTTTAGGTCAATATCTCTCGAAATTAAGGGTATTCTTTAATATCCCATGATCGGACGTGCTATGTGAGATGTTCACTAAGTGAAGTCCCCGTGCCATGCACACAGCTGGGACTTAACCTTTCTTACCAAACTAGCCTTAGCTTCGCATCAAATGATCTTACATTAAAATCCTAACCTGACTCTTTTACAAAAGTGCTTATTTATACAAGTGCACTTATTACAAAACCAAGGGCTTAAACCATGGGCACCCCGAACCCTAAACCCTGGACTTAAACCATGTGTTAATTACAAAAAGAGGGCTTTGACTCAAACCCGACACCCCTAAGACTATTTTGAGTCACAACTCCACTTAAAATCTTCCACAAAAACCGCGGAGTTACCAAAATTAAGGACTGTTAAGGTGCGCGCCCCAACAAGCATTGTACCAGCATCCTTGCTAGTGTTTTCCAGGTAGGCCTGAACACTTATCTTTTTACTATTTTGTGTTAAAAAGTTTGATAGAATGGAATTTTGGGGGGTTTAGGGTTTACGATGTTAGGTTTTTCCTTCACCGTCTGACTATAGTGGTTTTTAAAATCCATATTCCAGCCCTTGTGGTTTTCTTCACCTGTCAACCACTAGAAGTCTCCCGAGACTAATTGCGATAAAACCTTTTGCAGCACTAAAGATTTTCCTAACCTACTAACGTGGTCATGATGAGTTCTATATCCACCTGCTCCACACCATTTGTCTTCCTCGTTCAAGCCATAGACATGGTTCTATCAGACCTTTGATATTTTATTGGTGAGGTTGCGACAAGTTGAGTGTTTCATTGACTGCAACTCATATTGTTTATTTTTATTTGCAGTGATAGGGAATCAGTGAGGGGTTTCATGCTTAGAGGACCATCGTGTTTCAAAAAATGGCCTAGGGTTTTTGTTTAGAAATCATACCTCGTCTTGTGGCCAATGTTGTGATTTGTGAGGTCCTCATAGGTTTGGGTGAACCTAGGGTTTCGAGTTTCCATCGACCTCAAAGTACAAATCCATTTCTATGTTTTTCTTTTTATTGTCTTCTTGCATATGAAAGAAACGTTAATGAGCAGAAGTCCTCACATTTTAATATTTAAAGAAAAATGGATAATGATTGGGAAAACCTTGTAAGAAAACCCAGACAGTCAATGTGTAAGTCAGATATTGGCCTGAAGCACAAAATGAATGGTTTACATAACTATAGGTATAAATCCCAAAACAACATTTAGAGCTTGCACCTGAGATAATGATTTTTCATTCCAGTTTTAACCTAATGTATACCAAGTTTAAGTGTCTGGATAAACAGCAGGAATGATTTCTCTACATCACAGGGTTGCTTCTAGATGGCCAAGGATGAATCGGTAAAACCTCTCCATCATATTAAGAATTGAATGTAATCTTATTTATTGAAAGAAAACATGATTTGGTATATAAGTTCTCATTGATATTTTGCAATATTAAACGATAGATTTTCATTTCAGTATATATTGTTGCTATGAATGCATGTTGTTTGATCATAGTAACACTAAGTTATTGCTTACTATGGTCATTTTACAGCTTTAGTATTCACACTACACTATGCCAAAGAAGGGTGGAAAGAAGAAGGTGAAGGTCCATGAGAAGGACTCATACTTTGAATTTTTTCCCTGAATGGAAATCATTTAAGGGGACACAAAATCAATCACAGGAGATGAAATGGAGTTTCAATGGGTAAAAATGTATCACATGATCAAGGACCAGATTGTTTTGGATGTAGGATTAGAAGACACACCTTTGTATGCAAACATAAGATAATCGGCCATAACAAAGGTAGCCATGTGCCCCGAGATTTTCCCTTATGTTGAGGTAATCGAATGGATCCTACCTCAGGAAGATGCAGCTACTATGATTATTTTAAAAGCAGAATAACAACCCTTTGCTTCCTTCAACTACCAAATCCCCAAACACAGATGACAGATGAATGGGTAAGAAATGTGAATTTATATGTTTTTGAATGCGCTAAGAAAATGATGATAGCAGGGAAGCAATTTCACCATAAATCCTCTAACGAGTATGATATCGATATCTATCTTATATACCTCATTGTAAACAGAAGTTTTGGCTAAACACATGGAAATTTCCACAAATTAAGCTGGATTCCCTTGATATAGCATGCGGCCATGCAAGGAACCATTTTTAACCAGGCAGACAGCCTATCATCTTACGTAGCTGCAGAAGTAGGAGGTCTAACTCAAAGGAAGTCATAATTTTACATGAGCTCCTATTTGATTGACTGTATTTTATGTACACGTCAGTTCCTGAAGCTAAATTGTGATTGGGAGCATACTAGGACTCATGTATACACCGCATATCAAATCCTATGGGAACACAAGCAATCCAGCTTCTACAAGCTCATCTGTGAAGAATTTTTGCTGCCACTGTATGAGCTGATTTTTCTCAAGGATTACAATTGCATATCTGAAGGTGAAATGTAGACTTTATGTGAATATGGAGACTACTATTTCTCCAAGTAGGGTTTGTATCTAAATATGTATGGAGGATCTCGGGCTCTCTATTTGCTGTCGAGATACACCCCAGATTATATAATCCATAAGGAGGTAGTAAGACAATTGTATATAGATGGGTTTGGGAATATCTAATTTGACATGAAGAAAGTAGTCTACCCACCACTGCCATTTTGCAGGTGCAGTTATAAATTCACAAAGGTGAAGAGTACACCTAATTTTGTAAGGGAAATAGAAGGTTTTTCATTTTGGGGAGATAATTTTCCGTAGGAATGACTACTGTGACAAGGTTTTGAAATAATGTGCATTTGTAGGAGTACATTTCAAATACTCCCATCATTTTGACAAGGATGAGGAGGTATACCAAAATGCCTAGAATATGACTACCTTGGGTAAACAGTTCAAGAAGAATATCACAACCACGGGTGGAAAAGGTAGCAGCAGCACCACAGAGCAACATAAACAACATGTAGAAGCTGCTAAGAAATGAGAAGACGATGTCTGAAAGATAGTAGAAGAAGATGAAAAACTACTAGCTAAGGAGGACCAGAGGAAAAAGGTAGAAGAAGAGAAACTACAACAGAAAGATGAATAAGAATGGCTTTGAAAGGAAGAGGAAGAAAGGCTACAAAGAGAATCAGAAGAAATATTTCAAAAGGAAGCTGAAAAAGAAGCTGGAGAGTTAAGGAAAAAGGAACAAGAAGATAAAGACAGGGAGAGTTTGGAAAATGATACTGCTCAGGATAATCCAGCAGATCCTCCTTCTACATCAGGTAACACAATAACATGAGGTCACCTCTCTCTTGCAGAGTTTGGATTGGTTCCTTTTACTCCATCCAAACATCATGTAGTGGAATTCCTGGATAAGATATTCTTTGACCCAAAGAAGAAAACCATTGTTCAAAAATTAGAAAAGAGATTAAAGGTTGGTGACCAACCTGAGGTTGTCATGGTGACTAAGAAAACTGTCATGCAAGGCACCAAGCAAGATTCCATATTTCTAGCATCAGTAACCATTGCAGCTGCTCAGGCTAATGTTGATAACATTGGTGAATTGGTAGAATATTTTGAACACTATAAAGAAATAATGCTCAAGATAAAGACCGCTCTGGTTAAAGAAAGAGGGAGAGGGGGGATAATTAAAGAGAAAACATGAAGCAACTCTTTCAAAATTTGAAAATATTCAACAGGCTTACCAATATTTAGACATTAGAGGAAATTTGGGGTCTAAAATGGGCCTTATAAGAAAACATGCCAAAATAAGTTTTTGTGAGTTGGAATTCAAGAACCAATAGAATTTCAATAAAATAAGTCAACCATAATGGTTGAATTGACATATTTGTCATTAAAAAAAACTACTTTTTTTGTTCGTATTTTCGACATATCTCATTGTGTTTTTACTCAAATTTCGATCGGGAGAGCTCGTTGGATGTGGAATTTGATTCCCCATCCAATGAGTACCCACACTGCATACTTTTTATGGACCTCGCTACCCCAAAAACAAGAAATACCTGAAAACACGTGATGATGATGTCATCATCACGTGTTTTTAGGTATTTCTTGTTTTTGGGGTAGCAAGGTTCGTCAAAAGTATGCATTGTGGGTACTCGTTGGATGCGGAATCAAATTCTGCATCCAACGAGCTCTCCCGATCGAAATTTGAGTAAAAACACAGGGAGATATGTCGAAAATACGAACACAAAAAGTAGTTTTTTTCTTTCTTCCTCCAAAATTAATCAATATTATTTTATTATTTTAACTATTATTTTACTATTTTCCTTAGGAGGCCCATTTTAGACCCCAAAATTCCTCTAATGACCTAAAAAGGATGCACTGATGCTTTTAGTTATAATCACTAAGGGATAAAAGAAGGATCTTGAAAGCAAGATTTCGAAATTACAATATTAGAGATCTACAGTAAATAAGCAAACAGAGGAGCTGAAAACCCGAGCAGAGGAATTGCAGGTACAGATCCAATAATTACAGACTCAACTTAAGACAACTAATGAAAGGTGGATTGATATCACAATCCTCCATGATCATGCTTTCCTAATCCAGAGGAACATGCATCAAGTGCAACTAAACATCGCAGATGAAATATGTAAGATCCAGTAGGTAGAGGCGAGGTTGAAGGAAATCTCAGCAGTATAAACTGATTTCAGAGAAGGGCTGTTAAAAGTTGCAGAAAAAGTTCAAGGATGGCTAACTTGGATAGAAGCTAATGCAGCATTTACTAAGGGCTTACCACATAATAAAATAGAGGGATTGAGAATAGAATTAGAGCTCCTATAATTCTACAGCAAATCCACTTTGCAATTGACCACTGGGGTTGAAAAGACTATAGAAAAATGCACAGATTTCTATAAGAAAATGTGCATAGTACACAATAAATGCCAGACCTTTTCAGCAGGAAATATCAAGGAGTTTCTAGGAAAAGATAAACACCTGAAATATCTCCAGGATTGGTTGTGTGAGGATGAACTCAACATACAAAATATTGAAGGAATCACTGAAGAGGTGGTAAAGAGATGGATTTCATAGGACTCGATTAGTAATTACCTATTGGAAGACTTTTACAGGGTGACCCCACCCAAAATGGAAGAAATAAAGTCACAACTGGTTGTGTACGAAGTGACTGTAAAATTACTAGAGCCTATAGACTACGAAACTATTGCTGCATAAGCTAATGTGTGGGGTGAGTTAATTAAGAGACAAACTGGGCCCACTCGACATTTTGTATTATCTACATTTGGCACTTTATGTAAGTTACTTTATTTTATTTCCACTTTCCCATTGCAAGACACTAGAGGAAAAATTTTGGAAGTCGAGAGGTCAAGGAAGTCCAAAAGGATAGGGTAGTCAAAGAGTCATTTGTAAAAGTGTATAAATAGGAGTAGAGGATATATTAGAAGGGAATTTTCACTAGCACATACATGCTGAGTTATTTGTATTAAGAATTATTTCTTTTATGAATAAAGGAGAACCAGTTTTGCTAGAGGAAGGACTGTACAAGTTTCAAATGGATTGTGTGGATTCGTAATGCTGAACTACTTCTTATTTAGCTTCTTTGCAACTGTGAGATCATTCTAACTTAATGAATTATTTTTGAAATGATGAATGATTTTTATTTATCTTAGAAATATTGTGCATACAATGAGCAATGAATGTTTTAACATTACAAATTTCTCTCTGTTTATATTTTCTATTGTGATTATGTATGTAGAATTTGAACAACTACTCGTAGGATTCAATATGGAGCATTACAGTACATTATTCTGTTAGATATAAAATTTTCTCCCCTTGGGGATAGATAGAACAATTTAGAGTATGCTAGATCATAGTTGTTTTTCTTTTGTAGAAGTGATTGTGGGGCAAGAGCGGTAATACGGAAGGTAAGAACCTATGCATCTCTAGTGAGGTTCTTGTTCACTGGTCACTTGCATCAAGGTATTTTTTAAGGATTCTAATATTATACTTAAGCATAGTGTTAGAATATAATCCGTCAGGATTATTGTAAATAAATAATTAAATAGGAATTTGAATAGTTGCCCGGGAAGGTGAAAAGGCTGGTTCTCAACCGCCTCATTGTAATCTATAAATTAATGTTTTAGTCGTGAATAGAATATTGAATCGGGAGTTATTACCAACAAGTGGTATCAGAGCAGGGCTGTCTGCCATAACTCCTGCTGCATTTCTGCCCATTTCTGGCATTCTGCTTGCCAGTCCATTGCCAGACTGCTCCATCAGTCTGCCAGTGGAGTCGCATGCAATGTATGCGTTACTCAATCTGCCTGAGTTTATTCTCTGCGTGCATGCAATACCTAACCCTAATCCTGAGTTATTCTTCTGCTCGCCCACTTGAACCAAAGTCTGGAGCTGCGACTGCCTGAGTGAAGAGTTTGTTGCGCGTAGGAGGTGTTGGAGATTGCTGAAGGCGTTGGAGGAGACCGGCGTGAAGCTTGAGCCTGCTGAATGCGTTGAAGACTCAGCCCATGAATGCTGTGCGTGGAGCTGTCTGCATTCTTTGTGTGAAGGCGTCCTGTGTGTGAAGGCGTGGAGCTGTCAGCATTGTATGAATGGAGGTAAGCCTTTTTGTTGACTGCAAATATAACATATCTGCATACCTGCGTGGAGAAGAAGCTGTTGAAATATTGTTGTATAAGCCTGCGTGGAGAAGAGACTGTTGAATTATTGTTGTATAAGCCTGTGTGGAGTCACGACTATAAATTTGGTGTTGAAATATTGTTAAATCGCATGGAGATATATAATCCTGCGTGAATGGTGTGGCTTATCAAGGCTGGATTTGCATGGCTTATCAAGGCTGGATTTGCAGGATTAAATAATTTTTAAGATGGTATGTCATTGTATACAGACGCTGTGGAATATAGCCCGCGATGTTCCATGATTTTAAAGAGGAATAGTATACATCTACTATATCTACATTTGAGAGCTGCGATTTCATGCTATGAAGACTGTGGAGATAACTGCATTGGAGCCTGCGTGGAGAGTTGTAATATACTACACCCATTGCTCAGTCACGTGAAGATTGCATATTTTATTGTTGTGTGGTCCCTGATGCACAAAACCTAATTTTACCCTAATTTTGTGTATTATATCTGCGTTGAGGTGTGGGCAGTTATATCTGCGTTGAGGTGTGGGCAGTTTGATTTCTTGTTGCTTGGTCTTCATTCTTCAGCTAAATAATGTATGATGTATATTGTTGCATGAAGAGACTCGCCATATTCTCCTTCAAACAGATGGAACATGCCGTTGAGTGCCTCACCATCTTGCGGCTCGATGAGCATCTCTTCTTACTGCTCGATGAGCATCTCTTGTATCTTCTTTGTGGGATTGAAAGAATAGTCACTTGAGGTAGAATTTGAGAAAGGGATCCAAGAAACGTTGATAGAGAACAAGAGAGTTGAAAGAAGGTTAACTAGGGTAAATCTTTTGAATAGCAGATGAGAAGTTCACTGTATTCAAGAGATGATATTACAAAGGGGTTTCGGTGTTTGTGGAAAATACCGAAGGCTGCCTGTGAAGACGTGAGCTGATGAGGGCGGTGTAGACTCATCCGGCACAATGACTGTATCTTGTGAATGCTCATTATGACCTATAGTCTGTGTGTTTCACAATAATTAATATGTGAATCCGTAACAATAATTTGCTGCCACCACCATATATGAGCTGTGACTGGAGCTACTATATCGACCTCCATTTGTTCTTAAAGCTGTGACTGAACACTCTTTATATGTAAACCCTAGTTTTTCCCTAGTTCCAAACTGATATAATGAAGACTGATATAATGTATGCTGCTGATATAATGTATTCTGCCAGACTGATATAATGCATGCTGCGATTTGAGACTGTGTAATGGATGCTCAGATTTGAGACATTCTTATGTGATTTATATCATATATTGAAGACTGCATAATACCTATCAGCATATCACATCTGCAACCAAGTTGAAGAGCTGCCTGAGTAGAGCTGCGTGGAGCTGAATGTGAATATTGTTACTGCGATCCAGAGAATTGTTGATGATAATTGTTGCTGCTAATCACTTGATTTTGCAGGGTATATAGTCTGGTGCTTGATTTTTTGTGCACTTATATCATTTGCACACTAATATATTAGCTTCCAGTGCCTCCACACATTGTATAAAAAGGAGTTGTTGTATATTTGAAGCTAGTGATTGATATATTGCATATTGAAGAAGTTTGTGTATGCTCACCTGAAGCTTGCATTGTACACCTTGGTAGAGACTGTAGACCTGCAAGGTTAATGTTTTTCTCTTTGTCATATCAAGTTTATTATTGTAAACTAACAGTTGTAAAGATGCACTCTTTGGCATCTAGTATTGGTGCTTCCCTAGCTGGCAAAGACCATTC
>LPNX010568154.1:318273-380174 GCA_001517045.1 Pseudotsuga menziesii
CGAGGCAGAATATGTGGCTGCAGCTGAAGAAACGAAAGAAATAGTATGGCTCAGGAAGATACTTGAATATTTGCAAGAAAAACAAGAGAACTCCACTCCATTGTTGGTCGACAATACTTCTGCAATCAAGCTGGCAAAGAATCCTAGATTCCATGATCGAACCAAACACATCAACACAAAGTATCATTTGATTCGACATCATGTAGAGGCCAAGACAGTCCATCTTCGACATTGTTCCACAAATGATCAAGTTGCAGACATCTTCACCAAAGCGCTTGGACGAGAAAAGTTTGAAAGATTCAGAAACATGCTCGGACTTACGAACACCCCTTCGGATTAAGAGGGGGATTGTTAGAATATAATCCGTCGGGATTATTGTAAATAAATAATTAAATAGGAATTTGAATAGTTGCCCGGGAAGGTGAAAAGGTTGGTTCTCAACCGCCTCATTGTAATCTATAAATTAATGTTTTAGTCGTGAATAGAATATTGAATCGGGAGTTATTTCCCAACACATAGTATTCTAGGTGATTGTTTTGGATTGAAAAAAACATGTTTATAGATAGGTAGGCATGAAACATACAGTTAACACTTAAATGTGTAAATTTTGGCGAATATTATGATAAAAAAAACATATTTTATGTAAATATAGGCAATGTTAGAGACTAAAAATCGAATTTATTTATTTTTTAAAACCCAAAAAATAGCTAATTAGCGAAATTTTGACACTAAAAATTACCCTTCCTTGCATTTAGCTTAGGCACTTGCATTTCATCCTAAAACATAAAATCACATAAACGGTGCACCAGGCTGCAACCAGTAAAACAGACTTAAACACTTTAATTCTACAGTAGTCGGGCCACTAACTAGACGGATTCCCCACACCAAACGGTGAACGATCTAGTTGGTATCGCTTGCTAGGTAGAATCCCTATTGTCGATACCTGGGAATTTTCCAAGAATCAACACATCCAACATTTGATCTAATTCTATCTTAACATTTTCCCTATACTGTGGATTGATCCAATACAGTCGCTACTTAATAGATTTTGTGTCGGGTTTCAACAGGATTTTCATTTCTCCAAGATCTCGAACAATTCCCCTAATTTCAAAAAACTCAATGGGGAACAGATCTTAAAACTCATTTAGCAAGTCTGTAATCTTTCTGATAGTTTCATTGTCCTAGTAATATCCAATATTAGTAAACTTTTGATTTCTTCAATTGATTGAGAAATTTATCGCTCGACACACCCGATCCTTCCACCACACGAGTTCCTTCAGACTCAGGAATATTTATGTCACATGGATCATCATCATCTAGTTCACATGTTAATAGCACTCCATCCAATGTTGAACAGTTGCGTTGCACTAAAAAATATTTGTCATTGATATAGGAATATCTTCAAATATCTTACTCTTGAATACTTGTACAGTAGCATCATTGATGTATGACCATCAACAAATTCAAATTTCTGGGTGAAATTGGCAACTAAATCTTCCTATTTTGATGTTCTTCATCACAACTCGACCAAAGAATACCAATTGCTTGGTATCCTTTCTAATGTTGTACAAACTAATGAAGCCAATCCTGTCATGGACATGCTTCCCATGTCACAAGAAAATGCTCAATGTGCTCTATAGGACTAGTTAGTCTTATGTATTTATATCCACTGTAAATCACCTTCTCTACAAAGTGGATTTGTATTAGTCTCTGTAATTGGGGACATTCTGAGATAGATTGTTTATGTGTGACCAACCATCTGGTAGGTTTAGCCTTCAATGAAATGTCCAAAGCTGACAGTTGTTGAGGTTCTGTTAATTTTTCTTCAAATTCTAGCAGAAAATAGTCAAGGTTAAGAAATCCCCCATAAGTAGGTATATATCATACCTCAATACCTACCCGTCACAAATATTGTGTAAATCTTGTGCATCTTCTCATGGACACTTCATGCAATCAGTTCTACCAATTTTCGAGAGCTTCTCAAGAATCTAATGTACAGGAACTAACACTCTGCCAACTAAGTTTTTCATCAACCGTTGGATTCACATAATCATCCATTGTAGAAGTGGTATTATATCTATAGTATAAGTATCCATATTTTCCTTCACTATGCACCTGCTTGGTATACCTTTAGTCTTGTAAAGGATCAAGCGGTGCGACCACCCTTTGTTCTTCATCTTCAAATGTTAATATCATTTTCTTGAAATTGATGATAGTTTGGTTGTCAATGGACTAGTCAATCCCAAGAAGTGGGGGATATGGATTCGTATCATAAAAAATGTCGATCGCCTCAAAGTCTGCATAAGTGTGAATTCCTTCCACCTCAACAAGAAGTCGATTCAATCGATCGATAGGTAAAAACTTCAACTGATTCGCTAGTATGAGTTATGCAGGATACCATATGATTTTCAGTTTTCCCATACTATCCTAAGTTTGTCTCATAATAATGTTCACATTGGATCATAAGTCCAGGAAAATATATTCCATGTCATAATATCCTATCTCGGTGGTCATTCTAAGTTCACGACCAGTCTTCAATATTTTCCCTATATGAATAACGCTTTTGTTTGGTCGCTCCTCCTCTTGAGGTTCTCCTATCAAAGCTGTCAATTCTCTGATAGCATATTTAGCTTGTATTAGTGCTAAAAAAAAATTAAACAACTCTTTTAATTTACTAACCTTTCCTGTTGGTTTCTATTAAAATAGCTAGCCAAATCTCTCAGGAATTTCCAAGATTAGTCCTTCAGACGATATAGCTATGGAGTTCGATGCTTGTTTTCTATCAATGAATTCTTGTCTTGCATCCAAGAATACTCCTTTTTCTCTTTGTACATCGAATGGTTTCTTTTGTCCTACTAGTCACACTCGTAGTTTTTTGTACGATGCGTCTTGATTAGCTCTGGTCATAGAGCCTCCTCTAGTCACGATAGAAATACTTGGCTCCCTCGGTTCAACATGTTAGGATATTTCAACACTTAGGAGTTAGTTAAGATCAACTTGTGTAATATATCTATTAGGTAAAAGTGTGTTTCTTTAGTATGCATTATGTTGGTTAGTACAGGGTAGACCCTGGTTTACTTGTTATGTACCAACAACACCCCTATCTCACTAGCCCTTTCGGCAACATACCGCAGAATGGCCTGAAGTCTCACCCGAAGTGATATTATGGGTTGGATAAAGACTCAAGTATCCTTAGCCAGGTTCTGTGGCATCCTGGTGGTTCTTACCTCTTCTTAGCCCATGGGATCTCTCCGCGAGGCGATGTTCTCTCTTAGACGTTGACTCTGATAGGAGAAGGACTCTATCGCATCGCAGCCTCGCAGACGATGTGCAACCTTCCCCTCTACTTGCCTTCTCTCCTGCTATATCTCACACCGCAACTCCTCCGACGGTGCGATATCGCCTTTCTATACTTGCGATATCTCCTATAGTAGGGCTTAATACGACTCTTGAGGTCTAAGGGATTTCTCCCTTAGGTACACTAGCTGGATTAAATAGCCTCACTTAGACTTCTACGGTCTAATATGTTTAACATCGAATATGTGCAATCTTGCTGAAGTTGTATACATAAATCATTTAACACTGTAACTGTTACTATCATGAATCAAGCATTGGTAAACTCATACACAGAATACTTAACGGATCCAATGCGCAGTTCAACCTTCTAAGCTACTGTAAACTGAAAGATAGCATACATACATTAACTATAAGCAAGGTTCATGTAATGAATGATAGATAGCAATAAGTAGACACAATCACATGAATAAATCACACAACACACTGATTTTACGTGGTTCACTTCCAGGGTAGAAGCTACGTCCACGGGAATTGGTTTATATATTATAACTTGGGAGAGTAAACACAGTTCCGTTGCAACCTCATATGCAGCTAAGATCTTCTGGGTAACTCCGCGCACACCACGAGGAGCCCTTCTCTCTTAGATCTTTTCTCTTCTCTTATATTGCTTCTGTTACAATATACTCTTCCTCTCTCTCTCTCTCTCTCTCACTCTCAATCCCTGCGGATTTTTACATACATGCTCTAGGAGTCAGCTACTGGTTACAGTAAGATACTACAGACTGAATAACAGAACCAGATCTCGGCTCTTCTATAATACAAAATGTCTATGAGCTAACAGATCATCGACTGACTAGCTAAATGTTTGAATAGCTAACCTTTTACAATACAAAATACATCCTTATATAGGCAGCCCAAAGGTCTCGCCATTAAAACACTATGGGCCTATCCCAATAGTAAACCAAACCCTAACTATGACAGTCGTTCTATCTGTACTCGAACTACCACTTTTCGTCACACCACAGCTCTCTGCAGTATTCCACGCTTCTCGGCGCTGATCGTGGGTACAGGCGTCACTTCCTCGGTCGCTTCCCTTCTGTACTTTGTCTTCAATACCTCGGCCTGTTGCTCCTTTTCTATTTATGAGGGTAGCTGAGCCCTCCTATCTACACCGCTGCCTTAAGTGCAGTGGTTGATCTCTCTCCTCTCGGTCGCTGCCTTAAGTGCAGTGGTTGATCTCTCTCTTCTCAGTCGCTCAGGTACTGTTACCTTTGACTTTCTTGTCCCGATATAGCAGGTTTTCCTGTAGCTGCGGGACCCTACTCCAACACATTAGTATGCATTTGTAAATATTCTAATTTGATGGTCACGATATGTTGTAGACATAGAGTGATCCGATGGTTCAACTTCTCTTAGATCATGTTGCTTGTTATATGCAAACTCCTCATGAAAGTCACTGGAAAGCAGCAAAAAGAATACCTCAATATATTTGAGGTACAATTTAGTTTGGGATTCATTATAGTACAGGGGGGAAACCTTTTTTGGTTGGTTTCACTGATTCATATTGGGTCGATGATCCTGATGATTGAAAGTCTACTGCAGGTTATGTTTTCAGTCTGGGATATGGACCTGTCACTTGGGCTTGGAAGAAACAACAAGCTCTTGCTATTTCTTCAGCAGAAGCATAATATCGAGCCACAGTTAATTCCAGTCAAGAAGCTTTATGGCTTTGACAGATCCTTTCAGAGTTTGGATTCGAGTAGTAGCAGCCTACTCCACTTTGGTGCAATAATTAAAGTGCCATCAAGCTTGCTAAAGATCCAGTTCTACATCAACGCAGCAAACACATTGAGCTACACATGCACCTCATCAGAAATCTTGTTCATGATCATGTTATTGAAGTGCTCTATTTCCCTACAGATGATCCAGTTGCAGACATCTTCACCAAGTCTCTTACAGAAGCAAATTTTTCTAAACTTCGGTCCATGTTAGGAGTTCAAGAATGTGTCCTTAAAGGGGGATAGGCTCTAATGCCTCCTTCCTTCTCCTAATAGTGTCACTTTTGTAAATCCTTCAATCCTATCTCAAGTTGTTCTCAAGGGGGGATGTTAGGATATTTCGACACTTAGGAGTTAGTTAAGGTCAACTTGTGTAATATATCCGTTAGGTAAAAGTGTGTTTCTTTAGTATGCATTAGTATGAATTTGTAAATATTCTAATCCGACGGTCATGATATGTTCTAGACATAGAGTGATCCGACGATTCAACTTCTCTTAGATCATACCTACCATTGATCTGTGGCTTAACACCCGATTGATCCATGATCTCTATTTAAAGAGCATGGAGGGTCCTTGGCTAGTTGATCAAATATGAGAAGCTCATGTAACTTTCTTTCTTTTTCATAATAAATTGCTCCAAGTAGCTATCTGGCTAGGGCCGTGGACTTTTTCCCTCTTGATGGTTTTAACCATGTGACAAACATCGGTGTGTTGATCTGTGATCTATTTGTGTGAAGCGATTGCTCAAGGTGTTCGGTATTTTGGGAGTACCCTATGTACCCAAACACAACAAAGATATTTTGCATGTTTAGATTGGATTTTTGAGGTGGATTATGATTTACCACATTCTTGGCCTACCATTTTGCAATCAAATGAGGGAAATATTCGATGGTATGGTCAAAATATTTACAATATGAATAGGTTGTGGTAGGATTTGTACAATCCTTGGAAAAGTGTCTTGGTTATCCGCAATTATATCATATCACTTGGCATCTTCCACAATCAAATCCTCCTCCTCACCCTTGACCTATTAAAATTACACCCACCCTTGGTTGAGGGTATTACACTTGAGGGTACTGAGGATGAGTGTATTGATTTTGTGGATATTGATCATGAGCTTGCTCAGCCTGCATATGTTTGTTATTTTTCCTCAAGTACATTCCAACTGTATTTTCTTGCAGCAGTTGATATGCTCTACAATATTTCTCATCATGTCGTATTGATCCACAAAATTTTGAGTATAGCCTGGTGGGTGCACTTAAAATTTTATGTAAGCATAAGCATTCTTTCGACCGATGTCCTCTAGTATGACAGATTCATCACCAAGGCACCCCTTGTGTATTCATCGGATTTGGTGCTCTTGATGCAACATAACTCATAAGAACTTGGAAGTTATATTTATGATGTCCTTTGGTTCGATATCTATTACACCATACTTCTTCTTGTACTTCCTTTCCTTTCTTGATATCCTAAAGTTACAGTTTAAGGTTGTAAAGTTGTGACTAGATTTGCATCATTATTGCACCAATTTCTCCAATCGGTGAGGCTTCTAATTTCATGGCGAACTCAAGAGAATCACTTTGTGATACAATTTTCTCATACATTAATGGGACATGGATATGTGGCAACATTGACACAATAAACCATTCTTTGTGTTGGACGTCCAACATTTGAAAACTTACTTTGGCCATCAAAGTATCGAATCTTTGGTCAAATTCCCAAAAAGACTCCATAGGTAGCTATTTAATTTCTTTCAAATTCTTAATGCATTGCGACTCATATTTCAATTATTTTAAAATATTATATCAGTCATGTCCGGATCTTATCCAATGTCTTATAAGCGGTTACTACAAGAACTATAGAAAATTTCATGTACCAGTCGAGAGCACAACCTCTAAGGATCGTGATCATATTAGATTTACGTATGGCTTGAACATGGATTTGTTGCACGGTCCATACAGATTCACATAGAAATAAATGTTACTCAAGATCTTCCAGGCCATTCACATGAAATAGTGGTAGTTGTATATCATTCCTAGCCATTCTATTTACTCTTGATACTGTTGAATTAGAAATTCCACTATTGGGACTTCCATATCTCCTATTTCCACAATTAATGTTAGTTTTATTAACAAAACTATTGGGTGAAGTGTTTCTAGATCTTACCTCAGATGATGTACACGGGGTCATGGGTATGTTGTGATTTTAACCCGGATCTAGTGCTTCTTCTTCTTTGGTTTCTTCAGATATTAGCTGGTACTCCTCATCTTCATCGTAATATCCTCCGTCAAGGTGAAACGCCAATTCATAGTCTTCTCCTCTGGTCACACTGTGAATTCCTCTTCTTATCATAGTTCTTCTTCTATTTCCCGACTGAAATCTTTTTCCACTCCTTAGGCATCCACCTTCTAGCTTAATCTAATTATTACCACAAAACATATAAGTTTATCCCCATCCATTCTGCTAGCAATTTTTCTTGCGACATATCCCAGGTCTCTATGCATAATTTTTTATTCATTGGAATCCATTCTTAACATCCCTTTCTCACACACCATCATCATAATCCACAGTTTCAAATATCTCAAATATCGCCCTTGTGGTCCTTGTAAAAATTCTCTTTTTGTTTCACTATATGACTTTATTGTGTCAATTTCAATTTTTGTGATATATCCACCCAAAATATTATCGACCCAAAAATCATCATCCCTACATATGATAATATTATTATTAATCCTCTCTTTGTCCTCCCTTTGTCCATATAATTCTATTTGTTTATTTCCCTAGCTTAGGAGGTCTTTATCACTTCACCGGGGCATGGGGGACACATATACTAGACATATACCACTTACTGCTCCTATCTACATGCATTTTGGTGCTCCAAGGATCAATCGATATATTTTAGGAACCCACTCAGAGTGTCACCAGAAGTATCCAACAATTGACTCCAATAGGTATTCAGTTATGTCTAGTTGTGCTCCGATCCCCATCAATAGGATCACTTCCAGTGTCTCTAGTGCTAGTTTGCATGATTCAAGGGAATATAGGTTCCTTTCTTCACCTACCCTCTTGAGTTAACTGGTTTTGATCCTTTGTTCACCTACCCTCTTCAGTTAACTAGTTATTAACTATTTTAGTGATCTAGAGTTGCACTAGTTATCTCTAGTGGTGATTTTCCCGAACTGAGTTAGCTACTAAGTCATTTTACGTTGGTATATTATGTTGATGTTATTCAAATAAATAAGAAAGGGGGGGTTTAATTAGTTATTCCTAATCTTAATCATTTTTTCGACCTTTTAAACTTTATTACTGTTCACAAATTTACAGCGATGATAATGCAACAAATATAAAACAGAATTAATTTTTATCAATTACACATATGATGGGGACAAAGACAAATATTCATGAGGAAACTCATAAGAGAAAATTATTTTATAATAAATTAACTTTCTTTGAGCACCAACTCAAGTGAGGCTACAACCTCTGTTTTACAAGCAGCAACTTGTGGAGAGAACAAACTCTCCTGTTTTTCTATCCCCCACTAGACTTGTACAAGCTTCAACTAGCACACAGAAGACTACAAGTATTCCCTAGAACCACCCTACCACCCTTATTCCCTAAATGTAAACTTTGTTTAGTACAATATGTTGAAAACTAGATATAGATATGCTTACCAACTCTGTTACATTTTCTGATCTACTTTTGCTTCTGTTCATTCAAACTTGGATCCCTTCACTGTCTCTATTCTACGTATTCTCCACATTCCAGTGCTCCAAGCACATTTTTCTTCTCCTTGTTTTATGCTTGCTAATATTTATTCCTTGCATATGTTTGTATTCCTGACTTTCAGTTTCATAATGGATCAAAAAAATCGTTCAATGAATCATGGAAGGAAAGGAACCCAATCGATAAGCATTCTAAACTTCTTTAACATTCTTCCACCAGGTTCTTGAATTCATATCTGCTCGAACAAAATTTCCTTTGTATTCTGGGGGTCCTTCAAATTCCGCATTTGAGTTTCTACAACTTCTGCCCCGCATGCTATATTTCCACAATTTATCTTTCTATAAGATTTCTTCCATAACCTTAGTCTTTCTGAAACTCAATCTTTATGCAATTGAGTTTCTGCAATTTAGTTTACGAGAGTTATTTTCTGCAACAACCTTTCTGCAAGCTCATTTCTACAATTGCATATTGTGGGTTGCGAGTATGCAATTCCCAGTTTTCCCAAAAACTGACTTCTGCAATCATATGGTCGCAGTGGTCCTTTCCACAATTAGATTGTGGACTACAAACTGTGGATCCACCTTCCCACTTTTCCCTATGTAAGAATTGATTAACAACTCAAAGTTCAAGAGAAAGAAATGACATAAATGAATCAAATCGTCAAATCCAAATCTCATGAAATGAAAACCAAGCCAAAAAATAAGTAGCATAAAGAGTAAAAGATCAAGGAAAGAAAACGATGGAACCAACTGATTAAATCAAGCAAGAAAAATAAAAGAGAACTAAAGGCTAGCTATTTACAAAATTTACATGAGGTCCCCTTTGTTTATTGTGAAATGAAGGAGAGTTGTTGGGGTGCCAATACACCCTCAATCCCCAAAGCATGGCTTGGAGGTCATGGGAGATTTGGATATCCCTTGTAATACAAATTGGCATATAGATAATCCTTAATCACAATAGGAAGGTAGATCCATTGGGTAAATCTATCATTATGAAATATGTTTTCAACTAAACCATGTCACCCTCTCAGCATCAAATCCCGCCATCATCTCATATAAGGTTCCATAATCCCTTCATCCTTGAAAACATGGTGGGACCACAATGTTGGAACTCTCTCAACAAATTATGCATAGATAAATGAGTAAATTCTAAGTCCCCCTTGCATTCCTTGTTGCATTGGTATAGTTATTATTGCAATATTTTTAGGATCATTTGGGGCCACCTAAAGGAAGAACCTACAAAAAGATTCTCCATAGTCATCATATGACAACCCATAATCCTATAGGGTCCAGCAAACCCCATAACTCAAAATACTCCTACCACATCACAAGTCTCCAGTATATTCATATCCTCTATGTGAATCAAGAAATCATTTGGCATTGTACCATCAATGCAATCAACTTAAATTATATATTTTTAAGTCTAAATTCTATAGTTGGAGCTCCTAGTCTTGAGTTTATATGGGTTTTCCTCTATTGTGAGTTTAGGAATATGAGTAGGTGTTTCATACCTAACATATAGGTTCTTATTGTTGTTTATTTTTTTCTAGTACTGCACCAGAAGTTTCTGTGTAATTCTTGGGGTCATTGCCTCTAGTAATTTTGGCCTTTCCCAAGTGTGATATACTTCGAAAAGTGCAAAATGTCGAAGCAAATATTTGAGTATTTTTAAAGTGTATTATATGAGGTTCATTTTTTTTTACTAGGGTGTGTTTGGACCTTGTATCTGAGTCCTTATAGAAATTAGTGGTTGTTTGGTATTGTTTGAGAAGATCAGGAAAAAGACAATTTACTTGTGTCTTGGAAGAGTGACTAATTTTCGAACTGTGAATGAAAAGTTCCATTAAAATATATCTGAAGTGTTTCAATGGACTGGTCAGTTGAATATTATCCTATTAGAGTTCATATAATCCTCTGTTGGCATTTTAGAAATTATTTCAGGGTGTTCCAAGCTTTTGGAAACCATCATATTTTCCCAATTAAATGCAAGCTAGTTTACTTATCTCTGCAAAAATATGAATAGTTCCATTTTGATTCTAGTTGAAGGTTATTGATTTGTTTATAAGGTGTAAATATGTTCATACAACCTCTAAGTTACTATTTTATAGTTATTTTCTATTGTTCATGACATTTCCACTAAAACTAGTTAGCTAGACTAGTCCCTTTACTACAAAAGAGTTGTCAAAAAAGGTGGGATGCAAATTGTTTGACAAAAGGTTTAAACCATAAATTCAATAACCATCCATTCACATCAAAAATTAGTCTTGGAAAATCCTAGTACATAGGTATGAATTCTATTTATTTGGGGTTGCACCATATATAATTTATTCCATATCCTCAATACAAACCACTATTTAAAGGAATTTTGCAAATCATTGTAGCTTGGCTAAACATTTATGAACCTCTGTAGAATAATGGGGAGATAATATATCTGATACCAATTTGGGGATATTAAATTGGTTTCATACCCTATTCCTATGCACTTGTGAATTGAAAATCTTTAAAAAAATCCAAAGATCCATTCTCTAGAAAAGAAAGTGTTTGCAGCTATGAGACTTGTACTTGGTGATGATGAACTAGAATAAGATTCGTGGGAGGGAATAACATACATTGATGGAGACTTGCACATTTCACATGAGTAATATTATTCTTGACGTCACAATATATATAGAGAAGATAAAAAACAGATCCACCGATGGCTAGCCTTGAAGAGAAATTATCCAGAAGATTACCAACAAGTGCCAACCTGCATCAGTATTATCAGGAGTATCTGGCATTGGGTAAGAAGTCTTGTTCAATTTTATCATTCAAATATTATTTTAATTATAAGTATGGATTATGGCCTTTGGGTGTGGATGAGAATTATTTCAAGAGTATCACTCCATAAAGAGAAGAACCATGTTCTTTCCCTAGCCATGACAACAAGACATCCAATCCTACATGTCAAAAATCCACAGTCAGTGATCAATGTTTGAAGGAAAAATGTGCAGCAGCTAAGCCTAAAGAGAAATTTGCAGTATCTTGTCTTACCTATGAGGGTATGGATGATGAAATCACAACACAAAGGTATGAAAAGAAATATTATTTTTGCAGCAACCATTTTTTCTTGCAACAACATGAGGTACCATCTATTTCAAGTATTGATAGTGATATTGTAAAATATCCTAATGCTTATTTGTATGTTAATGAAGGTTCATGTGTTATGGTTTCATACCACAGAAATTGGAAATTTTATTACTATCAATAGGAAATGTGAAATTGTGAATACAACACAACTAGATGGTGACTTCCAGATTGGATAAATTTGTGCAAGAAGTTCATAAAAATCATGCTTTGAAGGAGAATGAAAAGAGTAAAAATCAACCAACTTGTGGAAGACAAAGAAAATGAAAACAATGTTGTTGATAGATTGACCAGTGATGCATATTTCAAAACACATGAAGAAAAAGGAGCATCAATTAGCCATGAGGATGATAGTAAAGAATATGAGGTAGATATGGAGACATTCAATAATGGAGATTTGGAATCAGATGCACCTAATCATGAAAAATACATAACAAAATGAGACAACCTTTGAGGATGATTCCATTTTTCAAAGAGAATCTTTTGAAGATGGAGTACATAGGTATGATAACATTACTAATTTTTCCAATGAACATATTCCTTTGTATCGCTATGCCACAACATTCATTTCAAATGCTAAAGATAATATAGAACATTATTTTAATACTAATGTGCAATATGTGAGTGTTGATATGGTTTCATTCCTATGGAACAACATAATGAAAAGGTTGAAATGGAAGATGAAATATTGCAGGATCCACAATAAGGTCATGGTTATTTATGTGACAACATACATCAAGAATATGTGATGGCACTACATGAATTTTAGGACCAACTTTTGGTCATAGAAGAACAAAGTAAGCAGGTGTTTTCAAGAAAGAATGGTGCACACACACTCATTGAAGACCTCATTGGAAGGAATCAATTGGAGGAAAGAAACAAAGGATGGGTTCAAGTGGTCACTAGTGCCCAATTGTACATAATAAAAGATGAATTAGAAAATATGAATTCATATTACTTGCATCTATTTGTGGAAAGGGATATTGCACTCAAATTTGTAGAAGATAAGGCCATGGAGGTAGAGCAGCTTCGTATTGAGTTGGGAGGATTACACCCTTCATATCGTACCACAACTAGCCAAAAATATATGGCTACTAACACTCATTCTTTGATGAACAAACCTCATGAGAGGTTTGATCATGAAGGAAATTTAGGTTTGAAAATTATTGAAGGAAAAATGCATAAGGAGAATGTTTTCAAAACACTTATCTTCCATCAAAACGATTATGGGATTCCCTTATTAGGAAAAGAATTGGTTTGGAAGAGATGGTTGATTACATTCCTTTTGGAGAAGAAAAAAAAGAAGTCTATACATCCATGGATTAGGTAGATATATACTTGACCAAGTTGAATACACAAAGTGGTAAGATATCTCCTTACATCAGTAGTGATTTTATTGAATTAAATGGGATTGTCTTGTCCTGTGAACAACAACAAAATTATGATTCCAGTACACATTCATCCATGGATTGGGTGGGAAAATATATGGAAAACTTGGAGTCACCTGGTGATAAAGCGTTAGATTATATTAATAGAATATTGGATGCTACACTATATGCAAGAATACAGCTAACACAAGAGGAGATCCAAACCTTGTTGGATCAAAAGATAAGGTTCTCAAAAGCATTGGTAGTGGTGGAATACTGACATGGTTATGGGATCCTAGAATTCCTTGGGATGAAAAATTGTTCCTAATGATGGAGATGTTTAGTTTAATGTAGCATAAAAAATGGAATCTAGGACACAATATTTTCATTGGTGGGAGACCATCTGATGGAGGGACACAATATTTTCTTTCTTGGTGGAATGGGATTCTTCTGAAGAATCCTTATGTTGATACTATGCAGTGTAGAGGTGGATGCAGCAGACATATAACATCTCTTAGGTTCATTTCGTACCTTGTGATTATTTTGGAAACCAGTTTTTTCATTTGGCTTGAACATAGAGTTGTATGGGGTACAACGTTGTTTCTTTGGGGCAAGGTTATAATCAGAGTTAGAGCAGGAACAACATGGTGGTCCTTCATTGAGTTTAGTTGAAATTTTGAATTGCACTGTTTGATGAGTTTAGTAATAGATCTTATGATCCAGAAGGGTTCCTAAGTCGGTACATTGCAAAATTATGCACTACAGCTCAATAAAATGACATCAATAAGGAAGGAGGTAAAGAAAGGATTATGTATTAAGTTGTAACAAGCATTCAACTCTGAGATATTAAATTGATTGAGGACAAGAAATATTAGGAAAGGAGGACTTCCATTTCCCCAAATTTTAATTTAAAAATCATTAATTAAAATTATTAATCTTGGCCAAAATGATATTTTGATAAATTCATGTAATTAGTAATGTCGGTGGCATAAGTCATGCATGCAGGAAAATATGATCATTTAATGCAAGAATTCATTTATTTGGTCTCTAGGAGGTTAATGGGGACCATATGAGATGTTTCTCTCATTAAAATGGGAATGAAACAGGAAAAAGTAGGGAAAGAGAAGAAAAAGCAAATAAAAAACCAATTTCTTATTTTTACCAAATAAAATCTAATGGAGGAAAATGAAATTGTCCAGAAAAGATATAAAGGGTGAAATTTATGAGTTAATGGACCATTTGGCATGAAAACATAACAAAAAAATCATTAATGGATCATTATCGCATGCATTCCAAGAAATGGATTGAGTCTCGAGGAGGAGGAAGGTGAACAAACACCCATAGAATCTAGTTCAAGTTCCAAGAAGGTAGATAAAGGGTTTATGGATTTGATTAAATAGGAAAGGGAACACCTATTGAAAGGAATAATGTTTCTGATATTATATTTTTATCATTCAAGCTAGCATTATCTTAGGATCTTTAACTGAGAGAATAACAAGCACATCAATCAAACATAAGAGACAATGAACACAAATTTTTTCCACGGGGAAACCATAAAGGAGAAAACCCCATAACTTCCTCAGAGATAGAATCAGCACAAAAAGTAAAACCCCAAAAATGGTAAGATGATCTCCCGACAGCAGTAGTCTCTCTCTCTCTCTTGTCCCAGCAACTTCTTCTCTCTCAGTTATGCGCTACAACTGAGTATGAGTGAGTGTGTGTTAAATAGAGAGGCTCACTCTCTATTTATACTTATTCCCAAATTGACAATAACTCACTAGGTCCAACTTCTCTAGCAGAGCCTAATAACCCTAGGGCCCCACAACTGTGGGGACTTTAACCCTTGAACAATAGGAGGGTCACCCACAATGACTTTACTTGACTTATTTACATTATTGAATCTCCCAATAGGAACATCGAGGAATGACATGACTCAAATACATTACAGACACTTCCCAGAATAAACATCAGGGTACAATACATAATATATACAAGTGAATACATTCCAAAGTTACAAATACATCAACACTCCCTCTTAACTAGGAAGGTATTCTCTCGACACAATTTATCAGCACAAGTCTTCTTCTCTATATCATCTGGATTATCTTCATCTTCAAGTCATATTCAACACTAGATATGGATCATCACTCGATCTGGATCATTACTAGATCATCATTACTGGATGTGGATCATCACTAGATCATCAATGGTCATCATCATGGGTGCAATCTCTCGATTCTTCTCGTCACGGGAAGTTCTATAGAGCCAAACCTTTTTCATGTTGGTTGTAGGCCTAGCCTCCGTGTAGGTCTGCATCTTCTTCAGCACTTATATCTGACCATGGTAGGAAACACATCGCAACTATGTCAGAAAGGCCCACCCAACACTCACATCTGACCATGGTCGAAAACTCATCGCAACCCTTGTCAAAAGGGCTCAGGGCTCACATTTGACCATGGTAGGAAACTCATCGTACACCATGTCAGAAAGGATCTACACTTACATATGACCATGATAGGAAACTCGACACACATCATGGCAAAAATGCTCTGCACTTATATCTAACCATGATAGGAAACTCATCACACATCATGTCAGAAAGGCTCTGCACTTATATCTGACCATGATAGGAAACTCATCACACATCAAGTCAAAAAGGCTCTGCACTTATATCTAACCATGATAGGAAACTCATCACACGTCATGTCAGAAAGGCTCTGCACTTATATCTGACCATGATAGGAAACTCATCACACATCATGTCAGAAAGGCTCTGCATTTATATCTGACCATGGTAGGAAACTCATCACGTATCATGTCAGAACGGATATACACTTATATTTGATCATGTGGGATGAAAAAATCACCACAGTCACATCAGAATGGCTATCAACCCCAGGCTTAGTGTCAGTCCCAGACTAAACAAATTCCTGGTAACTAACCAGGTGCCTCCATTCTCCTAGAGAATGGCCTTCTACACTTACATCTGATCATGTGGGAACACATCCCACAGTCACCTCAGAATAGCTCAGCACTTACATCTGACCATGGAAGGAACCAATCCTCTCACCATGTCAGAATGGCTCTCGGACTCATCACTTCTCCTTGGAGGGAACCTTGATTTGGAGAACACCAAGATTCTCCCTGAAGTACTCAAACTTCACTCTAGCCAATGGCTTAGTCAACACATTAGTTATCTGTTTTTCCATCGCAACATACTGGAGCTTCACTACTCCTCTCTGCACCATATCCCTGATATAGTGATATTTGATCTCGATATGCTTCAAATTTTCATGGAACACCAGGTTCTCAGACAACTTCACACAACTCTATTTTTTGCAATATAAACAAGTAGCATCCAACTGGAGATCAAATAAATCAAATAGTAGCTTCCTCAGCCATACTGACTCACAACTAGATGAACAAGTTGTGCCATACTCTGCTTCAGCTGTACTCACTTCCACACAAGATTGTTTCCTTATAAACAAAGAGATCACACATGATCCCATACTAAATCAATTTCCTGAAGTGTTCTTTCTATCAATGGTACTTCCTACCCAATCTAAATCAACATAACCTTCCAGTTTAATCTTCTGATCAGCCTTATACTTGAGCCCATAATCAAACTTACCCTTTAGGTACCTCAGAATATGCTTTGCAGCAATCAAGTGAACATGTCTCGGATCTGTTAGGAACTAGCTCAAGGTGTTCAAGCAAATCAAATATCTGGTCTCGTATTCGTCAGGTACATCAAGGACCTAATCATCTAATGATCCATCATGGCATCAACTGAATCAGATGAAGCATCACTCAATAGCTTTAGGTTCGATGCCATAGGTGTGGTCATGGACTTGCATTCCATCATCCTGAATCTCTTCAGGATCTCTACTGCATACTTCCCTTATCCTAGGGAGATTCCATCCGCATTCTACGACACCTCCATTCCTAGAAAGTAATGCATCATACCCAAGTCCTTCATCTCAAACTCAGCAGCAAGCTTACTCTTCATGTCGGAAATAAACCCATCTGCACATGTTAGGAACAGGTCATCTATATACAGTAAGAGCAACACTGGGTTTCCTTCTTCAACCTTGTAGTAAAGGTTGGGATCTGCTTTACTCTTGGTAAAGCCCAAACTAGTCAGGAAGCTGTCAATTCTATCATACCATGTCCTGGGTGCCTGTTTTAAAATGTATAGGGATTTCTTCAATTTGCACACATGACTCTCCCTGTCATGTGTCTCAAAACCGAGTGGTTGCTTCACATACACTTCATCTTCCACTACACCATTCAAGAAAGCAATCTTGACATCCATCTAGTGTATATTCCATTTCATCGCTGCAGCCAGAGAAAATACTGATCTGATGGAAGTGTATCTAGCTACAGGTGCAAAAACATTTTCATAATCTATTCCTTCTTTCTGGGAGAAGCCACGAGCCACAAATCTTACTTTATATTTCTCTATGCTGCCATCTGCAGCATGCTTGATCTTATAGATCCATTTGGAAGTTATAATAGACTTCCCTTCTAGCCCTGGGACAATATCCCAGACATCATTCTTCATGATCGATCGATACTCTTTGATCATAGCATCCTTCCATTATTTCTTTTCTGCCACTACATAACTGGAGCAAGACCTGGTTCTTTTCCTTTCTCTGTTATTTTCTTCTGGAGCCCCTTATCTTTCTGCACCTTGGATAGATTCTCATACCCAAGTAGGTTTCCTCTTGTGAGGATTCTTCTCCTGAGGTCGATCTACATGTTCTTGAGGTTCTTATATTTCTTGATCTTCTTATTGAATTTATTCATTCATGGTTGTGTCATGAATTCTAGGTACTTTTGTTTCTTCAAGTTCTTCAATAGGTCTTTTTCTGGATTTGTTGTAAGCTGAGTCTTCATCAAATGTTACGTCCTTGCTGATTTTGATCTTCTTGAATCCTGGGAAATATATTATGTAAGCCTTCGAGCTTTCAGAGTATCCCACAAATATACCCTTCCTTTTTGAAGGATCTAACTTTGTCCTCTTTTCTTTCGAAATGTGTATGTACACTGGACAGCCGAATATTCTGAGATGGATGACTTCTGGTTTCTTGCCGGAAAATACTTCTTCAGGTGTCTTGTTCTCTAGTACTCTATGTGGAGTATGGTTCTGTACATACACTGCTGTTCTGGTAGCTTCTGCCCATAGATGCATGGGAAGATCTTGATCATGAAGCATGGCCCTTGTAACTTCCATGATAGTTCTATTCTTCCTTTCTGCAACCCCATTCTGTCATGGATTATATGGAGTGGTTAACCCCCTCTTAATCCCTGAATCTTTGCATAATTCTTTGAATTCATTTGATGTGAATTATCCGCCATTATCTGATCGAAAGGCCTTGATCTTCTTTTTTGTATGGTTCTTGATCAAGGATTTGAATTCCTTGAACTTGCTGAATACTTCACCTTTTTTCTTTAAGAAGTATATCCATGTCTTACTAGAAAAATCATCAATAAAAGAAACATAGTATACATACCCTCTTAATGAAATGGATGACATCGGAGTGGATGATTTCCAAGATTCCTTTTTCCTTTCTCTCTCTACGTGGAAATGTCTTCTTTGTATTCTCTCCTTTTGCACAGCCATTGCATGCATCGTCATGTTTTGTATGAATTTCTGGAAGTGCTTCAATAGCTTTGCTCGGAAGTGGTAGTGCACATGTGCAAGCCTTCTATGCCAAAGTTCATTTGGCTCTACTGAGTCAAGGAACAAGGCTTGTTCTGGATGGCCCTTTAATTTGTATAGACCTCCTTCTTGTTCCCCAATCACTACTGCATCATCAATAGTCTTTCCCTTTGGCCACATGAGAACTTGGCCATCTACAAATGCAACCCTCATGCCTTTTGCATCTAATGTAGATATGGAGAGGAGGTTCTTCTTTAGTCCTGGTACAAACAAGACATCCCTCATCTTCATAGGCTTTCCAAAGTCTAGCTTATAGGAGGATTCCCCACTACCTTTTATTGGATGCTGGTAGTCATCTCCAAGTTTCACCTTGTGGGGTGATTCATGTTCTGATAATTTCACAAAAGATTCCTTAAATCCCATCATGTGTTTGGAAGCACCACTGTCTATAAGCCAATCATTGGTTCCATGTGAGACAGTTCCCATGAGGGCAGAAATCAGAACATATTCTTCATCGCTTGAAGAATCATCACTTTCATGTTTGATTCTTTTCTTGGAATGTCCATCATCCTCTGCAGTGTGAGCATGATGTCTTTTCTTGTTTCCCTTTTTCTTGTGAGACTCACTTTTTTTCTTAGGACAGTATCTAGCATAGTGTCCTCTTTCATCACATTTGAAGCATCTGAATCTGGGTCGATTCTTGTTAAATTTATTAGGATGATAATGCTTACCTTTGTGATGTTATGTCCTACTTTTCTTGGAGTGTACTATGAGAGCTTGATCTTCACTTCCCATCTTTTCTTCTTGAGCTACTATCTGAGCTTCTTCTTGTGACCATTCCTCCCACAGTCTACTAAACTTGACTAGCTTCCTTATGGCATAGATCCCTTGAATAAAAGAGTCCCAAGATCTAGGGAGACCATTCAAGTTTGTCATCACAATTTCTGCATTCTCTACTTCTTCATCCACCACTTCAAGTTGTTCATTTATCTGAGAGACCCTTGTAAAGTAATACTGGATGATTTTCGCATTCTAGATCTTTACATTCTTCAATTGGTTTCTTAGAGTCATCTTCCGGTTTATGTTCTTTTTTTCAAAAATTTTGGTCAGGGAATCAAACATAGCTTTAGGTGTCTTTAGGGAGGACATCTATGGTATGAGGTGATCCTTGATTGAATCAGCAATAATCCTCTTACCCATGACCAATTTAGTTTTGTGTAAGGCCTTAGCCTCATCTCCCTTTGGAACTGGAACCTCTTCATTTATGTAAGAGTCCATCTCATTTTCTTCCAGGACCAGGGAGATCCTATAATTCGAGGCTCAGAAGTTATCATCTCCCTCAAGCTTCTCATAAAGCTTGGTATGATGAGACATCTTAACAGAGAACCTCAAATGGAAATGCAAAATATTTAGATCTTACCAGGTCAATATGTTGGAACTGGATCTAGAGCTGAATTTCTGTAGAGCTGGTTCAAGAGCAGATTAGGGTTTGACTTTCCCAAAGTTTTTCCCAACCAAAAAATTTGATCTTGATCTCTAAACTTTGATTTTGAGGAGGAGATCAATCCAGGCCTGGGATTACTTAAAAATTCCTCTTCTATGGAAATCCCTAATCTCCAGCAGTAGTGTCAGGTCAAAAACTGAAAATGCTCAAAATCAGATTCTGCTTCGACAGAAAGATGCGCCCTGGAGAGGACAGTCATCCCAACCTTCTTTTGCTGAAAATCTGTGGAGAGAGATCCAAAAACTAGGAAGCCCTAGTTTCCACAGCTGCACAGTGTCTTCTTCTTAGGTTAGCTCTGATTCCATGTTAGATTTTTATCATTCAAGCTAGCATTATATTAGGATCTTTAACTGAGAGAATAACAAGCACATCAATCAAACATAAGAGACAATGAACACAAATATTTTCCTTGGGGAAACCATAAAGGAGAAAATCATGTAAATTCCTCAGAGATAGAATCAGCACCAAAAGCAAAACACCAAAAACAGTAAGATGATCTCCCGACAGTAGTAGTCTCTCTCTCTCTCTCTCTTGTCCCAACAACTTCTTCTCTCTCAGTTATGCACTACAACTGAGTGTGAGTGAATGTGTGTTAAATAGAGAGGCTCACTCTCTATCTATACTTATTCCTGACTTGAAAATAACTCACTAGGGTCGAATTCTCTAGGAGATTCTAATAACCCTAGGGCCCCACAACTGCGGGAACTTTAACCCTTGATCAATAGGAGGGTTACCCACAATGACTTTACTTGACTTGTTTACATTATTGAATGTCCCGATAGGAACATCGGGGCATGACATGACTCAAATACATTACAGACACTTCCCGGAATAAACATATGGCTACAATACATAAGATATACAAGTGAATACATTCTGAAGTTACAAATACATCAACATCTGATTTGATGGATGATTAAATATCATTGAGCTTTTCTTATGCATTGTGTGATGTTCCCCTTGTAAATTTTTAATCGAGATTTGATATTTAATCTTAAATGAGGAATAATATAGTACTTGAAATCAATATAATAATCAATCACACAAACATTCAACCATAACATAGGATCTACCTAAGGGAAAACCCTCAAAACAATGAGGATAAAAAAACCCAACAAAACTTTTAAGTGTAATAATTATAGATATGAGAGAATTAACTTTACAATAGAAGATTGCTTTCGGCATCCTAGGTGTAAGATAAGAGAGAACAAACACCCCGAGTGTAGATATTCAACAATAGAGAAGAGAGATAAAGTAGATGAACTTTGTAATGTGTCCAACACATTAAAAACTTGCCAAAAATAGTCTCATGCAAGATTTAGTGAATCAATGCATGGGGAATTAGGATCCCATACAAAATATAGAGAATTTTCTCTTGGAGAATTGTTCTCCACTTCGGTCTCTTCAATCCTGCATAACACGATGCGCAATTCCTTTCATATTTGACATTAAATCAACCTGTATTGACTTCAGGATGAACTCACCTTATAACTGACTGCATAACCACTTAGTTAGGATACTAAATCAAGTGTCGTAATGAAAATACTCAAGTTTCTTCATGAAAATACTTAGTCAACTTAAGTGTCATCTTTTAGTTTAACTAAAGTGTCATCAATGCAAAACACTTTAGTTAACTAATTATTCTTTATTAACACTTTAGTTAACTCTTTATTAACTAACATCATGATGATTGATTTACTGAAGTGGTCATTGTGAGATATCCTTAATTAACTAAGGAATACATTATTAATTGAACTAAATCTCAAAAAATCAAGTTCTCTTTAATCAACTAAAGTTGTCTCATGAGCAATTTGAATTATCTTTATTCTCTATGTATCTTATCTGCATGGTCTACATTTTCTAACTTGAATCAATCTATCATATTAAATTATAGTAAGAATATTTGTTATATGTTGTGATCATATTATATTACGCTCATTCCAAGTGATCATATGCTAAATTAATTCACTCTAGAGGTGTCCAGAAAGAGACTTGATAGCATTTAGTGACCATGGTTAGTAATACATCACAACATTAATGCTTCATTATGCATTGCATCACCTATACATTGGAGTTCCACCTCAACACATGAGGATCTGACTTGACACGCAAGTCCTTATCCTTGTCCAACAAGACTGTACAACATCATCACTTTTACATAGCAAAGGATTCACCTCATCACATGAGGATTAACCTTTCCAACAAAAGTCTTAGTCATTCTTGATTTGACCTAAGAATTTTACTCCAAGTTCCTGATTCCAACTTAGGCTTCCTTCCTAGTCATATGAGTCCAAATCGTTACACACAATATTGGATTGGAGAATGACTTGTGATGTTATATCTTTAACACCCCTTTAAACCAGTAGGGAGATGTCCCCCTCTCTCAACAAACTAGTTGAAATATCAAGAGATATTTTCAGTTGGTGGTAAGGAAAGGGATATCCAGTCCTTTTCATGGAGCTAAATTTCCGAAAATAATATATTTTTAAGGTTCGGTTCGTTTTCCATTGAGTGTGGTAGAGTTTAAATAGAGGCATTGTTCCTATGTTTTGCATTTTCAAGAACTAGTTTCAATTTCTTTGTATCGGATTGATCACATCGCACCTGTAGGTGTGTATTTATATTGTTGGCCATATTTTTGGGCTAAATAAACCTTGTATTAGGTGTATGGGTGACAATGAAAAGAATATCTGAATGTTGGGATCGAAATATGGTTGCAAGATTTAGTTTTTGCTAAGCAAAGTTCCCATTTCAAAGAATACTGTCCATTCCTTTCACTATAATTATGTTGGTATATATTTGTTCAATTTTACACCATATATTACGGTATATTTGAAAATACATAAGCAACCATTTTTTTTTTTAAATGGCCATCAAATAATAATAAAATATCTCAATCTTTTCCCCTCAATTTATGTGTCAATCTCATTGTATTATTCACTAGTTTGTACTATAAGACTCTAGTCAAACATTTAACGGTAATGGCATATGAAGAAGATTATGAAGAGTGTCGATCCATTGTGTAGTATGATATAAATGTGTTAGGGTCTAAATAGAGGGTTCATGATTAAATTCCAGTCACTTGGGTTGTACTTGGGAAGTGTTGGGAAAGTAGGGTTTTAAGTCTAAAATCTATAGTTCGAGCTCCTAGTATTGAGCTTATATGGGTTTTCCTCTATTGTGATTTTATGAATATGAGTACGTGTTTCAGATATGAAATATATATTATTATTTTTTCTCACTTATTTCCATTATTGCATCATAAGGAGAGAATTTTGCACATAATTCCTAGGGTCATTTCCTCTAGTCATTTTGGCCTTTCCTGGGTGTGATGCACTTCAAAATGTGCAAAATGTCGAAGAAAATATTTGAGTCTTTGTAAAGTGTACTATATGAGGGAAATTTGGTATTATTTGGGTGTCTTTGGACCCTACATCTAATTCCTTATAGAAATTTTTGGTTGTTTGGTTTTGTTTGAGAAGATAAGGAAAAAGACATTTTTACTTGTGTTTTAGACAAGTGCCTAGTTTTCAAATTGTGAATGGAAAGTTCCCTTAAAATATATATGAAGTGTTTTAATGGTATATTCAGATATATGTGGGCCTATAAGAGTTCATATTATCCTCTATTGGTTGTTGAGAAATGATCTGAGGGCGTTGGAAGCATTTGGAAACCAACAGACTTTCCCAATTGAATGCAAACAAGTTTACTTATCTCTACAAAAATATGAGTAGTTCCATTGTGATTTGAGTTGAATGTTATTTAGATATTTATGGAGTGTAAATATGATAATGCATCCTCTCTGTTACTATGTTACAATTATTTCTTGATTTTCATGACATTTCCACTGAAGCTAGTTAGTTAGACTAGTCCCTTTATTAGTAAAGAGATGTCAAAAAAGGAGGGATGCAAACTGTTTGAAAAAAGGATTGAACCAGAAATTTAATAACCATCAATTCACATCAAATACGAATCCTGGATAATCATAGTACATATTTATTACGTGTATTTATTTTGGGTTGCACCATATTTTATTTATTCCAATTTCTCAGTACAAACAATTGTTTAATGGAAATTTGCAAATCATTGTAGCTTGGCTGAAAATTTATGAATCTCTATGGAATATTAGGGAGATAATATCTCTAATAATATGTTGGGTATACTACATGCTTACATATTACATGCATGCACAACATGATATAGGAAGGAGACTTATAAGATAAATGCTCTACTTTGTTGCAGGATGAAAAGCATGACACATGCAAACAAGGGGTCAACAATAATCCTAATGGAGTTGCTTAGATGTATGTGTATGTGGGTCTCACCTTTTAACAAATATCTTATGTTGTTACACATCACTCAAAGGGAATTTAACATATTTTGAGTGATATTGTACCTTTCAGGTATATAGGGTTTTACACATTTTTCAAGGTGTTTTCTACATATTTCAAGGAGATACCTTTATTTGGGAAAGGACTACGTGATATTATTGGCATGTTGCAAATGCTCATACAAAGGAGAAATGCATTCTTTAAGATCATATGTAAAAATTTAAAAATGGCAAGTGGCAATATGGACCTAGTCTAGCCAAGGAAGGGTGCCAATTCAAACAATAGACCATTTATAATCAAAACAGGAGAAAAAAAAACAAGAATGGTTGAAACAAGGGCACTAAACTTGACAGGGCCTTAAAATAATAGAAGAGGCGTGTTAATTTTAAGAAATACCCCAAAACATCAAAATATTACCTTCAAACGTGTGTTGCAACCAAGGAGACATTCTTGTTGGTTTAAGATATTGTCTTCCAACTTTCAAACCTTAAAACTACTCATCCCTAATTTAGGGATTATCAAGGTGGGAGCATATAGATAAGCAAAAAAAAATCATTTCTTGCTCGTGGTTGGAAAATGGGTATTTCCCCTCTAAGCACATAGTTGAATATCTTTATAGGGGCTGGAAGAAGGATAAGCTCAAGTTTAGTTTTCTCATCCTTTTTCTGCATTTCATGGATTGACTACATGGATGGAAATTATCCTTGCAAGCTTCTAGAGTAATATCCAAACCACTTTCACTTTTGCAAGTAAATGTTAGGGCACATATTTCACCCTACAATGTTGAAACATAGGCAAAATCATTGGAGTGAAAAATTCCATAAAAAAATCCTTGTAAGCTTGACTTGCATAGTAAAGTAACTTCATTTAAGAATGTAGCTATTGTTTTATCCAAAATGAAAACCATTGAAACCACCAAACAATAAGCCTAAATTATTGCTAAATAAGGAAGTCGTATTTTCTCTTTTGTCAAGAAAGAGAGTTGTAGCTACATATAAATGGGTGCAATTTTGGAACATATGTTTCCATCTCCAAGCATAGGAGGATGATAAAAAATAAGAAGATCTATTTTTTCCTTGTCCAAAGCACAGGCTTTCTAGCTACCATGTTAGCTTATGGGAATTACCACATTTCTCGAACATATATGATCACCTACAACCATACCAAACCACTCCATTTAATTGAAATGTGTTCAAAAACACATAGGAATTGACAGACTAACAACTTATCTTATCACACTACTAGCTTATAGCACAATCAATATCCCTCCACATCTATGTCAACTAAAAAGTATTAATAAATAAAATAAATGGAAAAAAATAAAACAAAATAGGTCAAATAGTGTGTTCACTATGTAGAAATCCACTAATTGTCGACATACACTATAGAGGACCAATTTAAACAACATTTTATACAAAATATGAAAGAAAGAGAAAAATACAGTATATCAAAAAGATATTTTCCACGAGGCACTAACCAAACCTTACACTCAAAAAAAAAGTTACAAGTATCTAACATGCATCCGACAAGACACAACCCAATCGAGATGTATGGAACAACGATAGAGAAGCATATGGTTTCTACATTTTCATATTTAACACAATATCCTAATTGTTACTTGGAATTTCCACAAAGTCAAATCAATTCCAATGATGATATGGAGAAACATAATTTCTAGGCTATATACCTCACCTGTGCTTATAATATTACTACTTTGGAAACTATTAATCACAAGTTTACTCCTATGCAAGTTTTTTTTTGCATTGAAGATATATTTGAATCTTCTAAAAATTCAATAAATTATAATTCATGACTTTACACCAATGAAGATTTGAACTCTATTCATTTCTGTGTTGATACCATATCTGAAGAACTATGCCATATTCCAATGCATATCATAGTTTCACAATATGATTTCTACATGTGGAATTAACTACGAATACAATGAGAGAACTTAAATACACCGTTATGATGAGTTTAAATGAAATATGATTCATATACATTTTGGCACTATAAGTCCACATTCTCTTGGGATAAGAAAGAGAATATTTTTTTTTATCAGTAAGTAGGAAATATCTATTATGATACAAAAAAAGTTACATAGAAGGACTGTACAAGAGGTCGTTGGAGCCAAACCTTCATCAAAAAGGAACCAGGATTGAAAATGCATGTCCCAACTGACAAAAACCAAAAAGGGTCCTTACATATTTGACGGAGAAACCCCAAAAATGGATCCTTACAACTTTGGAGCAGAAGCTTTTCAAGATAGTTTTCCCAAAATAGAGCATCGGCTGATAACAGTATAAACCCAAGAGCCTAATCATCAATTATTGTATACCATGCAATTGGAAAAAACCACCTCAACAGAGGCATTGCACTGAACTTTTTAGAAGATCACAAAGACCTGAAATCCCACCAACGAGTCTCCCCTTAGCTTCCAGCATTGCTAGGGGGGCTTGGGAAAGACCCTTCCAGGGGGGTCGGCATGGCGTTTGCTGGAGAGTTCTCTGGAATGCTCCCCGGATTGGTGGTATCTGCACTAGGGCTAACCAGCAGGTTTTGGGTGATTTGTTCCAGAAGGCGATACCCCACAATGCTCTCCTGCTGCCCACGGCGGATTGTTTCCAATGCATCGCGGATGCCCTGGGCAATTTGGATTTTAGCTTGTATATCTCTAGCCAACAGAATACGTGCTGTCTAGAAGGGATTGGGAATCAGTGGGTATCCCAACGTAGCCTCAAACTCCCTGAGGAGATCGATTTCCATGATTGCTATGAATGCTCAATGGCCGGGGGTGTTTCCACCAGGTAATGGTCACCCCAATTGAAAGGAACAGCGTATAGGAATCCTCTGCCAGAGGGAAATGGTTCATCTGCTTCACTGGGGGAAGCATCACTGGGATTAACACCCTGATTGGAACCTCGTGCTCTGGTGCATTCCCTCCATAACCGTGGCATGATGAAGAAACTCAGACGACCAGAGGGCAAAAGGAAGATTATGAATAAAGTCTTGAATAGGGCCTTGGACTCCTTCGGGTCCAAATAAATAGGAAAATATTCCAGCCACAACCAAGCCCCTAAATTCTCTATGCGCCATCCATAATTCTCTACCTCTCCCCACGCTCGAGCAGATATTCCCACTTAAGCGACTGATTCTCCACCCTGGAGTTTGCATGGGCCGAAGGATACGGGCCTCCATCAAAATTAACAATCTATCCACTTCATATGTGAGCAGAGTACCTGCTCATCCTTCCTTCCTCCCTTTCGACAGATCGGGCATCAATGCATCCCAGACATCTGATATAAAGATGCACCCCCGAGCCTGACTTGAAACGACCTTGTGGAGCCTCCACGTGATCCGTACCCAGGCACGTGTTAAGGCATGCATTAACTCATGTTTGGGTCTAGCCCACCTGTCAGTTGAAGACTTTCTAGGCATGTCGTGTTTATTGATGGGTCATTTGTGGGCCCTCCCCCTATTGTCAGTACGCCGATTGTTCGCCTTCCCTCAAATGTCCTGAGCCAGATGTCACTCGCATGCAACATGTGAAACGTGTTGCCTCCGTCCGTCACATTGTATTTCTCTAAATTTGAGCATCGATGCTAGATTTGATAGGATTTTCCACCACCCTTGTCTTCCTCTACATGGAAAGAATGGATACTTTCCACCCCTACATTCGCCATTGTGTCTGCCACCTTATTTCCTTCCCATTTAATGTGCGACAGAAGAATGGCTTCCTCTCCTGTAAGGATATACTTGAGGACGCTTAACCTGTTCTCCCATCTCTAATTCTTTGAAACTTGGATCATAGCATCTCTTGATTGAAGTCTGCACGCAATGTTAATGATGATCTGGGAGTCCCCCTCCACCACTAGAGGCATTTTACCTATTTGCTTAGCCCATTTCAAGCCATTGATTAGGCCTTCAAGCTCGGCCATGTTGTTCATGTTGGTTCCTATGGAGCCCCAAAACAGGCTGATGATATCGCCCTTTGGGTTTCTGATACCATCCCCATATCTGGCTGGCCCTGGGTTACCTTTAGTCGTGCCATCCATATTGAGCTTAAAAGTCCCAATTGGAGGAGCATGCCAGCAGTTCAGGCTGGAGACATGGACAAGAGGATTTCGTGCGATCGAGTTATTTGGAGGTAATTCCCCAATTCCTAGATCATACAGTATGATTCTTTCATTTGCTTCAGTAGAATATTCCTCTTGTATCCATAATTGTAGAGATATGGTTTCTTTCAGGTGTGCTTCTACAGAATTCCATATCTCTTCTTGTTTTCTAGCTTTGTTCTCAAAGGTCTTTTTGTTTCGGGTTTTCCATATTTCCCATAGAGTGAAATTTGGTAAGATTTCCCATAGGCAGTTCACAATTTTGTTTTTAAAACTATTAATAGGCCATTCTGCTATAGTGATGTCTGGTCACCCCCTGTGCCTGTGATTTTTCCTGAAGATTGTCACTCCTTTATCCCATAAGGAGTCTGCCACTCTACATTCATCCAACAGGTGGTTTATGGACTCGTTATTCTCTTTGCACATGGAACATTGTGACGGACCATGGAATCCCATGATCTGAAGGTTATCCCATGTTAGGATGCAGTGTTTAATAACCATCCAATAGAAGACAGAAACCTTGGGCCACCAGCATCCCGTCCAAATTTTCCCCCACTTGGCTTCTGGTGCTAGGTTCTGAGATCCTATTAGCAGTCCTAGGGCCTCTTTGGGATTAAAGTTACCTGAATTGGTGTAGCCCCATCTCATCTTGCCAAGGTCCTCATTCTTGGTTACCTTTTTTCATATAGCTCTGTCAAGAAATCTTCGATGTCCTCCCCAAGGGCTTTAGCTTGCCATCAACTTATGTCCTTCCATCTCCTGAATATCTGGTCTTCAATACCATTATCCCAAAATGCCTCCACCTTTTCCAGAGATTTATTTTGGAGAAGTTTTGTAACAAAGGGGTGTCTTCCCCACAAGAGATTTATGGTTCCTGGTTCAGCACTTCACTTGCAAATCTTGCATTTTTTCCATTCCAGACTTCTTAGAAGCTATGCTTTTGGACCAATCCCCTATTTTCCTGTGTGGTTTTCCAGATGCTAGAGCCGAGTAGGTTTTCCCCGAATCAAACCAAGGACTGTTGGGGCCACTGTGGTGTATATTTTAAATGCCACAGTTTGGCCCATGGTTCATTTTCATAATTCACCCATCTCCACCAAATTTTAGCACTCATCACTTTATTGTTATCAAGTGGGTCTCTAAGCCCCAGTCCCCCTACCGCTTTCGGGGTGTAGATGGTTTTCTAGTCTAGCAAAGGCCATTTTCTATTGCCTTCCTTTCCTCCCCAAAGGAATTTTCTCTAATTATTCTTGATTTGCTTTATGATAGATTTCAGAGATTCCAGCACTGAGAAGAGATAGATGGGCATAGCCTGAAGAACCGATTTCACCAGGATTAATCTGCTCAGGAAGTTGAGGGCTCTAAAAGACCAGAGACTAAGTTTTTTATTGATTTTGTCCACAATTTATTTCCATGAGACTTGTTTGATGGTTGATTCTCCCATAGGCACTCCAAGATACTTTGAGGGAAGGCTGCCTTCTATAAACTCCAATATCTTAAGGATATTTCTTTTGGTGATCTTGGGAGTGTTGAAGAAGTAGTTCTTGGATTTCTCTTTGTTAATTTCCAGGCCACTGGCTTCCAAAAATATTTTCAAGCATTCTTTAATTCCCCTATCTTCGTGAACCGAGGAGGGGCCCATCAACATGTTATCATCCACAAACTGTTGATGGGTCTAGGGGTCCATTCCTCCAGTTAGGGATAATCCTTAGATCTTGTTCGCTGCTCTCCTATTCTTGAGCATCCTACCTAGCCCTTCTGCCACAATTATGAAGAGGAAGGGGGAAAGGGGGTCCCCTTATCTAATTCCTTGGGTCACATTGAAGGGACTTGAGGGTGTTCCATTAACCAAAATCGAGAAAAAAGCAGAGGAGACCATATTCATAATCCAGTTAGTCCATTCCTTCACAAACCCAAAAGATTTTAGGATACCTACCAGGAACTGCCAATTCAATTTATCATAAGCTTTGGAAAGGTCAAGTTTCAGGAGCATACCTAGAGTATTTGTTACTTTGAGGGAGTGGATAGTTTCGTGAACCAGAATAATGCCATCCAAGATTTGTCTTCCTTCCACAAACCCTGCTTGTTCAGGTGAAATAATAAGAGGTAGGAGTGGCTTAAGGCAATTAGAAATAACCTTGGAGATGATTTTGTAGATGACATTACATAGGGCTATAGGTATTAATTTTCTTGGGTCCTCTGTTCCACTTTCTTTTGGAATGAGCGTCAGGAAATTCGAGTTGAGGGATCTGAGAACATTCCCTTATTTCCTAGAATCCTCCATTAAGGCCCAGATTTCTTCTTTCATCCAGTCCCAGCTGACACAGAAGAAGTTTTTGGTGAAACCATTTGGGCCTGACACTTTATCTTTAGCCATTTGTTTCACCGCATTTTCGACCTCTACCATCTCAATGGATTTTCTAAGTATTTGATTATGATCCTCCATGATGATTTTGGGTATGTGACTTAGAATCTCTCTTTGCACTTCTTCCCTATCTCTCTCTAGTTCCTGAATTTGCTTGGCAAAATAAGAGTTTAGGGTGGTCTCCAGTTCTTCTTGAGATTCAGCAATGCTTCCATCCTGCTTCAGTCTATCCATCCTATTCCCCTGTCTGTGTTGGATGGCCACTTTGTGGGAAAAACTAGTATTTCTTTCTCCCTCCTAGAGCCATTTAATTCTAGACTTTTGGTTCCAGAAGACTTCCTCTTGTTGCTCTCTTTGGTTGAAGTCCTGCAGAAGGGTCTTTTCCTGAAGCCTCAGATCTTCAGTGTAACCAATGATCATTACTTGTGATTAGTGTTGCTTAATTTTAGTCTCTAAGGCCTATTTTTCTTGGAAGATGTTGTCGAAGGATTCCTTATTCCATTTCTTGATGTGTCCTTTAAGGAGTTTAAGCTGATGTTGGAATTGGTACATATGGGTGCCCTTGATAGGAGGGGAGCTCTCCCACCATTCCTTGAGTTTTGCATGGAATTCCGGTTGAAGGAGCCAAATTTTCTCGAATATGAATGGTCTGCAGGGATTGACTCCAACATTTTCCCATTCCAGACATATGGGCCAATGGTCTGAACCTGCCGCAGGCAGAACTACTGCTTTGAGATTACCCCCAGCCATCATGACCGATTTTGAAATCAGAAATCTGTTAAGCCTGCATGCTATCCCTCTGTCTCATATCTGCTTGTTATTCCAAGTGTATATTCCATTGGAAGTTCTAACATCAATCAAGTCCACATCATTAATATTATTATTGAAGAGAGTATTTACCGCATTTAGGTTCTATATACCTCCTTTTTTTTCGTCGAGGATTCTTATCAGGTTAAATTCTCCTCCTATAATCCAAGCTATGTTCTGAACAAGGCCTTTTAGGTCCGTGAGCAACTCCAGAAATGCAGATTTCTGTTCAGCACTTAGGGGACCGTAAACATTGGATATGACTCCCCTTATTCTAGTTCCAAGAAGGTGGAAATCAGCTGAAAGAGAGTAAGTGGTGGCGAGGAAACCCGATAAAATCACCACATGGGGGTTCCATAGAATTCCTAGACCACCAGTCGCCCCTCTGGCATCGACTACAACCAACTCGCACCCCTTCCACACTTTTTGAGCTATACTTGCAATTTCTTCTCCCGAGCATTTGGTTTCCTGCAGGAAGATTATTCCTAATTTGTCTCTGTCGATCCTTCTTTTAAGAAGGTGATTTTTAAGAGCGCTTTTATAGCCTTTGATATTCCAGGTTGTAATCTACATCAAGAAGGATTTAATTGGAGGGAGAAAGGGTTGCATCTATTGTTGGTTATTGCCCTAAAGCCACCAGTTGTTCCCCTATTGATCTGATTCTCTGAACATTGTTGGGTCTACCTCTTTTATCTTTCTTTACATTTTTCTTACCTTCAGTGACTTTGAGAGATTCAGCCACTACTCCTAGGGAACTTGCATTGTTAGCCTGAATGATGGCTTTCTCCAGAAGAGACACCTGTTGAGGGGGGATCAGATCTGGGTCTTTGTCCGAACAAGCCACTTCCATTCTGTCTAGGTCTAGGTCTCCTATCTCCATGTCCTCATAAACAACTTCCCCAGTTCCAGAGTCCTTCAGGGTTTCCTCTAGTCGGCTCTGTGGAAGGGGATCTGGGTTAGTTTTCTTAATTTCGGGATTATCTTTTGGGTCTATCATTTTTCCTACTCCTTGGGTATCCATGTCTTTTTCCTCTTGTTGTTTTCCTTGGCCTTTTTTCGACATTGAATCTTTCTATGCTTTGGCTAGGTATTTTTTCTAATATTCCTGGAGTGTCTCAAATTGGTTCTAGGTCTACACTCTTTTGTGGACTTCTGGCCCTAAGATCTTCCTCACTTGCCTCTTTTTGGTTTGAATTTTGGTGAATCCCTCAGCATCTTGGATTTCTTGATCTTTCTTCCCTCCTGGTCTTTTGTTTTGGGGGCATTCTCTGAATAGGTGCCCATGTTTGTGACATCTTCTACAGCGGAATGGGATTTGCTCATAGTCTATGGCCTGAAACCATTCCTCTTCTTCCCATGTTAACTCTATACCATCTGGTAAATCTATGGAGATTTCAAGGTAGATACATATTCTAGCATACAATATATATTTCCTCTGTTTAGTTTGCTCAGAAACTTTGATAAAGTTCCCCAGGGTGTTCCCTATTTCCATCAAGATTTCTTCCTTCCAGTATTCCATTGGGAGGGAATACATTCTTATCCAGACTGGAGCTATCATCTGATTTTCCTTGTTAGGGTCGAATCTCTCTTTCCATGGCCTCAAGAAGAGGCCCGTCCAGTTGTAAAAATAGGGGCCATTCTCAAATATTTTTGTTCTGTCTTCTTCGTTGAAAAAAATGATGGTGAAGAATCCTTTAGCTCCCAATTGGAGATCAAAGTGTTTTTGGGGCTTCCACGTTGAGTTAATCCACCATAGATTCTTTTCGGTGGGCCGAATCTCCATGAATTTTTCGATGAGTACCCTTTCTTTCATGTACTGGATGTCCTCCTGGACTCTTTCAGATGTGATCTTCAGTCTTCATTCCGTCTTGGATTTTAGGATGCATTGTCCCATCCTTCTTGTACCCTGGTTATTTGTTTCCTCCTTTATGTTTCCACTGCACCCTTCCCCATCAGTGGGTGTGATCTAAGCATTGATTACTCCTTTTCCTTTATCATTTTCTTTTCCCAAGAACACCGCCTCTGCCTCCACTTTTTTGTTCCTTCCATGATCCCTCTCCCCTCGACAAGGAGCAAGAACCATCTTGAAAAGTTATTGTTGAACTTCCACCAACCTACCTACACACCAAGAAACCTTCCTCCCACCTCATCCCCCGGACCGCGTCCCTGCAACTAGATTCCCATTTCTAAGAAAGAGAATATTCTTGTTCAATTTCCTTTCTAGACTTGATTGATATCTCCATGGTAAACATTGCAAGAATACCTTCCTAGTAAACATCGTGACTAGCTTGTCCAAGATAAGAAAACAGGTGGAATCATCATTTGCCTAGATATGACAAAATTAAATAATGCTAACTTACTGACAAATACCTGGGGTATCATGAGATCAAGATTGTGCAAGGAGATAAGCATAATACATTTTTTGCAATGGAATGGGGATGCTATGTAATGTCCCCCTCACCCTATCCAACCATTGGGATGGGACATTACACTGTTTCAAGACATTGAAATTCATCCCAAATTCCAATTATGAATTCATATAAAATAGAAATACGAGTGAAGAATATAAATAAACATACATAGTGGACAATTAATCTATCCACATGCGATTAACTTTCATATGCAACAATAAACATTACAAAAATGAATTAAAATCATTTTACATTCAAATATACAAGAATACTTGTCGTTAAACAATTCATATCCAAGCAACTGGTTGTGTAAGAGAAATTTTCCACCCAACCATAGGCACTCATCCAACATATACTCTTTATGCTATGAGGCCACCCCCAAGTCGGGTTATGAGGCCACCAGGGTGAAGGAAACACCTACAGGATTCTCTCTCTCATCCCACAACCCAATATTCTCTCTATGCTTAGGAAAATACTCATGCATAGCTCTACAGGGATCTCAGTCATCTCTCAGAACACTTGAAACAAGTGCACTAGGCTTGACAAGGCCTTAAAATAATAGAAGAGACGTGTTAATTTTAAGAAAGGCCCAAAAACATCAAAATATCACCTTAAAACGTGTGTTGCAACCAAGGAGACATTCTTGTGGGTTTAAGTTATTATCTTCCAACTTTTAAACCTTAAAACTACTCATCCCTAATTTAGGGATTATCAAGGTGGGAGCATATTGATAAGCAAAAAAAAATCATTTCTTGCTCGTGGTTGGAACATGGGTATTTCCCCTCTAAGAACATAGTTGAATATCTTTACAGGGACTGGAAGAAGGATGAGCTGAAGTTTATTTTTTTCATCCTTTTTTTGCATTTCATGGATTGACTCCATGGATGGAAATTATCCTCGCAAGCTTCTAGTGTAATCTCCAAACCACTTTCACTCTTGCAAGTAAATGTTAGGGCACATATTTCACCCTACAATGTTGAAACATAGGCAAAATCATTGGAATGACAAAATCCATAACGAAATCCTTGTCATCTCGAATTGCATAGTAAAGTAACTTCATTTAAGAACATATCTATTGATTTATCGAAAATGCAAACCATCGAAACCACCAAACAGTATGCCTAAATTATCGTTAAATAAGGAAGTCATATTTTCTCTTTTGTTAAGAAAGAGAGTTGTAGCTGCATAGAAATGGGTGCAATTTTGGAACATATCTTTACATCTCCAAGCATATGAGGATGATAAAAAATAGTAAGAAGATCTATTTTTTTCCATTTCCAAAGCATAGGTTTCTTAGCTTCCCTGTAAACTTATGGGAATTACCACATTACTGGAACATATATGATCACCTACAACCATACCAAACCACTCCATTTGATTGAATTATGTTCAAAAACACCTAACAATTGACATATTAATAACTTATCCTATCACACTACTAGCTTATAGCACAATCAAGATCCCTCCACATCTATGTCAACTGAAAATTATTAATCAATAAAATACATGGAAACAAATAAAAAAAAATAGGCCAAATAGTGTGTTCACTATGTATAAATCCACTAATTGTCGACATACACTATAGAGCACCAATTTAGACAACATTTTCTACAAAATATGAAAGAAACAGAAAAATATAGTATACCAAAAAAACATTTTCCATGGGGCACTAAGCAAACCTTACACTCAAATCAGCTTTTACAAGCATCTAACAAGCATTTGACAAGACACAACCCAATCGATCTGGATGGAACAACGATAAAGAAGCATATGGTTTCTACATTTTCATATTTAACACAATATCCTAATCGTTACTTGGAATTTCACATAGTAAAATCAATTCCAATGATGATATGGAGCAACATAATTTATAGGATATATACGTCACCTGTGCTTATAATATTACTATTATGGGCACCATTGATCACAAATTTATTCCTATGCAATTTTTTTTGCATTGAATATATATGTGAATCTTCTAAGACTTCGATAAATTATAGTTCATGACTCTATACCAATGAAGGTTTGAACTCTATTCATTTCTCTGATGATACCATCTCTAAAGAACTGTATATGTCATATTCCAATGCATATCATAGTTGCATTGTTATGATGAGTTTAAATGCAATATGATTCATATACATTCTGTCACTATAAGTCCACATTCTCTCTAGATAAGAAAGTTAATATTCTTGTTCAACCAACTTTCCATACTTGATTGATATCTCCTTGTTAAACATTGCAAGAAGACCTTCCTATTAAACATCATGACTAGCTTTCCTATGAAACCGGGGAAGATTTATATTCAGACAATGTTTAATATTTTCTATATGAAAACCTTATGCAAACCAAGAAACATATATTTATAAGTTGGATTTGTACATCCAACTATCCATTGATATTGGCCCCTAGAGGCTGCAATTAACCAGGTTCCATAATTTACATAAAAGAATGGAAAACTTTGGATGATCTCTATTGTGTATGTTTGGATGGTTATAAAACCATGGTGAAGTAGCCATATTTGGCATTTCTTTACATTCAAGTTCATACAAGATATACAACCATACATATATTTGGTTTCAATCATTTAAGATAGGGCATAACTATCTAGGGATCTAGGTGCTTTAATTCTTACTTTCATAAATAATTTAGGGATGTTATTGTTTACATGATGGAGCATAATTTACACATGTTTTCATCCCATCCACATTGAATAGTTATACCAATTTCATACTTGGCCTCTGATTATACTCTCAAAGACACAATCGCAACCGAAATCACAACTAAGAAGAGCTTAGAAGACCTAGTAAAGATGTAGAAAAAAATTAGATGATTGTAATTAAATAGTGAATATAGAGAGTGAAAAAGTTTTAGAATATGAAAAACAAAGGAATGAACCAAAATTTACCAGGAAAACACAAATAACATTCAGAACAATATACATCAATCCTATTAATTGGCCAATTACAAGATTGTTGAGAACGATAAATACCGTGTGAACATGCAATTTTTTGTTTTTACCCAAAATAGATTTTATATCTACAAACACATAATCACCCTATTCTTGAAAAAGGTAGCACCATATATAAAGATGGATGATTTAAACACCACATACACTTTTTTTTTATTTTTACCATGTGCCTTACTGATAACAAAGATTTCCTACAAATAATTTCATTTTTTTGTTTGAAAGAATGCACCATACTCACTAGACCAAGAATGGAAATTCGTGTTGCAGAGAAAACATGAAAAAAGGAATAACCATGGGTAAAACCCTTGCAACGACGAACCCCAACTAGTCATGATGCTCCTACTAGAAAATTCAGAGATGATACATGTGGTCAAGGGTAATATAGATACTAACACCTAGCAATCGAGGGGAAAACCCAACAATGTTTCAATTCCTGTGCTACTTAGATTGGGTTTTTTTTAACTATGCATGCAATAAAAAAACAAATCAAAACATGATTTGTTCACCAAATTCAAATATGTCAACCATGACTAGGATTTACAAAAAATCACACATGAAAACTTATCGGTGTAAAAATATTGGAAAATATAATATCAACAAGAAATTCTAGTCACCAGCCACACAACAGAAATACGCAGCCAATACCACCAAACTGACACAAAACTGGACAAAAATTGTCGAGTGAACAAAACAAGAGACAACAAAAAAGTAGCCTCACCATTTAATTATTCAGAAATAAACCCTAACTTCAACCTTAATCCATTCCAAATCTACTCAGGAAAACAAAGTTTGGAAAAAAACTATTTTTTATGCCCCCTTGCAAGGAAGATAAATGCTAAAACAAGAATTTAAACCTTGGCCACCCAACAAAGAAACAAACTCACCTGGAATGTAGGCCACACTAGCAGACGAACATGGAAACACCAAGCTCTGGAAGAACCTGTCAATGAAAAATCACAATGAAACGATTATGAGCAACCACGGATCCTACAAAAACCCTTAAGGATCCAAGAAAATGTTTTTTTTACCTAATATTTTACTCCATCACAAGAATTGCAACCAAGAAAATAGAATGAATCCCTCTGATAATGACACCAAAGGACAGAACCAATGAAAAATCGAACAATAAAAAAAATCAACAACCCTACATCCAGGAAGGACACTCTGAAAACCAACACAAATTAGAACATATTTTCACACAAGGAAACCACTCAATAGCGAAGAAATACACCGCTGAATAATAATAAAGCACATAAAATCATCCACCAGTGAAGAAAATGCACAATACAAAGAAACAAACCATACACCATCCAACAACAACAAAAAACCCACCCATCATGCATTTAACTCCAGTACTGAACTCCATTACACCTTTATTGACATCCTCACAAGAAAGTCGTCGTACACAATCAAAATCCTCCCCAAACTCTACCCAAAAACAAAGATCCATAATTAATGCAACCCACCAGAACCCACCATATACACAACCTCTTAACAATGAAACCACGTCGGGAATTAATGCATCCCAGGAAAACCTAAACCTTGATTGGTGTCTTCACCAAAAACCCACCGTTAACAATGAAACTCCACCCATTAACAATAAAACTCCTCCTAGGAATGAAGAACTAGAGTTAATGTAGCCCACCCGAAGGCCGCCATAATCACAACTCCTTTATAATGAAACCCCCACTAAGAATGAATGCACCCTAGACACACTCAATGCAGGGGATGCCAACACTCCACCGAGGCCACCATGTGGGTTCCAACATTGGTGTCACCCCAATCTGCCCAATATCGATGCAAATAAATACTAAATTAAAAATACTATTTAATAATTCAAAAATACACCCCAACTACAACCTTAATCCATTCCAAATCTGCTTGGTCAAACGAAGTTTGAAAAAAAGTCTATGTTTTATGTCCCCTTGTAAGGACATAATAATTTGACTGCTTTAAACCCAACCAACTTTGACTTTTTTTACAAATCTGTATGGATCTCTAATTAATGTATGGAGGGGTCATGAATTCAACCAAAGGTTGTATAGAAATGCACCAACAGAATCGTACATATTTTAATTGTAAATGTGTGTAGTATATTTGATGGTGGTATGGTTAGAATTTGCATCGACATATTGTACAAACCAGAAAAGTACGTCGTCATACGGATGCACAAATTAACACATTTTGCATACAAAAAAATGTCAGGCGATAGTCAGCGTACAACATCGGATCAATGAGTACAATTATGTACGGTGAAACTTATTTACCCAACAAACTTTCCCTTGGGAGGGGAGCCTGTCAAATGGGCACCGTTGGATAAGATATCCAACGGTCTATTTGACAGGCTCCCCTCCCGAGGGAAATTCTACCGGGTAAATAAGGCGCTCCATGATGTACATTAGATGACAAGTGAACTAGGCAGTATTGTATGGATATTTTTAGCTGGAGGGTATGAATTGGACTAATAGAATTTGTGGACAAATTACAATTCTGAAATTTGGCAACAATTTGTATGGAAACTAATGACAGTCAATTCTATGTATGGGAAACATTTAAATGTGTACAAAATTCTATGTTAGTTTGTATGATACGCTTATAGTTAAAATCACTAACAACAATTAATGTCAATGCAGGTTTAACCCAGATATTGACCAAGAATTGACTTTGATACCAGTGTAGAAATGGAAGATGTAATAACAAAAATATTATGAAAATAAAATCGAATTTGTATAAAATATGTATTGAATGAATGATAATATGATACACTACCTTTATGCCGGTTACCTATATAAGCATTGACTGGTCATGGAGGTGAACAAGTATGTCTCTTGACCTTTCATTAATTACTAATTATATTTATTAATTTTTATTTACTTACATTATTATTATTATTTGTGATTATTATTTAAAATCAGTCTTAAATTTGTACTTGTTACATAATGATGTTGAATGTGACATTACAAGTGTTGTGTATTACCTATCTGGCAATGTTCCTACAGGTCTAGATGATATAATACATTATATTTTTTTCATTCCTCTCTTATCATACCCAATCAAGTCAATGGGAGAATGTAGTGCACATATTTTTTCATCTACAAATGGTTGTGAATTCGAGGTTTCTCTAGAATTTGTTATCAAGGTAGAAGCTCCTGATTTTCATGATTTCATAATAAATAATAACTCTACCATTTTTTATGTTGAAACCAATATATGATGACTACCCAAGTATTTTATTAAAGATCCTTGTTTATCCAACAATAATATAAATAGCCATGTTGATGCTTACACAAAACAACTATGCTACCATGACTTCATTTAAAGAGGGAATTGACAACAACCTTTCCAATTTTGCTCGATTAACATAGGATGTTCCTTATACTTTTTCAAATAAGAGAAGAGAATCATTTACTCTGGATTTGTTCTTCCATGATAGGATAGATAGTATATTTGGTTGTACCCATTTGAAAAATTCAAGATAACATAAAATAGCCATTTAAATTACAACTGGTTTTCCAAAATATCTTCTTCTTTAGATTGCTACCATGATACATATGTTGAAAATTGTCCCCAATTTATTTTCCTTGGTGTCATATTTTATTCTTCCAACATGAGTCATACATTTTTCCTCACCTTATACATAATAAAAAAACACACAAAAAAGAGATAGGGAAATAGAAAACCCCATTAAAATATTTTTGTTTTCTTTTTGATGATTTGCTTTTGATTTTGTGTTTTAGATTTTTTTTCTTGTTCTTTGCTTTTGATTTTTAGTTTCAACTTTTCCTTTTTTTTCCTTTCATTTTCTATTTTTGTTTCCTTGAATGCCTTGCAATTACTCGGTAAGCTTGAATACTCATTGGTGATAAATCTTCCTAACTATGACTAGGAATAGGTTTGAATTTTTTTTTCAGTTGAGTTTCATGATAGCACTATACCATGGAAAAAAATTGTGAATATGCCAAAATTTCAAAAATTATGCCTTGATAAGATTTTATTGATGTAGAAGTGTTGCTTGGATTCCCAAATCTTTGTTTCCTTTCTCTTCTCTTCGCTACATTGTAAAACCCAAGTTTTCAATCTATTCATTTTCTGTCTTGTTTATAAATGAACACAAATGTATAATATCCACTCTTGTTTTTCATGGTTCATGGAATTCTCATGCTATGTTACAATGTTTGACCACAACCAAAACCAAATTTTATCATTCTAAAACCAGAGATCCTAGTTCACACATTGCTAGAAGTAACATGTATGTGGATTCACCAGAGGTTGACCTATTTTTTGAACATATATTATTTGATAGAAAAGCATTTAAATGAACCATATACCTGATGAAAAAAAGTTAAAGGAAAATCAAGGAAAACCACTCTCATTAGAAAACACGATTAACCTCACCATGGCTTCTTAATTGTCTCATCAATGTTCCCCTAATAGGCTATTGTAGGGTCCACCTCGTGATGTGCACTCAAGTGATGGGATGATGTAATGACTTGTCCATACACCGCAATTTTTTTATTTTATTTTTTTTACACCAAATCTCACACTCTAAGTAACTTCTACTTCCATTTTATTGACATGCCTCTAACTCTTTTCTAATTAGCTCTAATCATAAATACCCCCAATATAAAATGTATTTACCGAATTCGATATGTAGACACTAGAATAGTACATATGAATTTCTTTATACCATACTATGGCATTGCACATTGTGACATTCTACTAATCCTAATTGTAAGCACAATAAAATGCCAAACTTGAATTCGGTAATTTACAGCCTTTAGAACTGGATCTTCCCATCTTATTCATCTTTCACATATATAAAAACATTAAAATATTTTCTCCAAATATGAACAAGGAAACATTTCAAACATAAGCCTAATTTATACTCTCACATCCTTTCCTAATATGTATAAGAAACTTTAGACTCTATTTTTCTACTTGATTCACCTATTCAAATATCTATATAAACATTTAACTATATATATACTAAACTTATCTTCACCATTTTAATCAAATATTAAAGCTAAAATTTCCAATTGTTATTTATAAGACATAAATAGACATCGCAATTATTTATTCTATCCTCTATTTTACTAATTCAAATTTTGACAGAAATAGTCAACTACATTCTCCAAACTAATTCCAAATTCTTATTCATTATATACAAATTGATTTGAAATCAATTAACAATCATAATAATATGAATACTTATAAAATATTTGTTAATTTCACATAACATCCTATAATTCAACATGTACAATGGTCTCTTATCTATGACCATATAATAATTTATACAATATTTGAACATGTCTTTGAGCATTGACAATTATATGCATTTACAAAACCATGCACACTGTAATTATATGTGATGTTTTCCACATATCTAGCGAATTTTCCCTCTCTAAGGTTGTTGCATAATCCCTACTGTGTTGTGTTCAAGCACGCTGTATACAAGCACAGAGTATTGGTTGTTAATTAGGGTCATGTTAAGATTTCAAAATTTTGCACAATCCCTACCCTAAAACCAAATTGCATCCACAACATTGAGAAATTTAACAGAGTAATCTGGCAAGGTCAAATGGTAGGTTACTAACCAATTTTGGTGGCATTGCATCTCCTGTGGCTATTATTAGCAACCTTCAATTTATCTATGGTCTCCTCGATGATATCTATGAACTATTCAGTGACCTCTTCGCCTCCTTAATGATCGCTACAACCTCTTCACTGACCTCTCATACCTCCTCAATGAGCTCCACGAGCTTTTCAGTGACCTCTATGACCTCCTCTTTGGCCTCCTCAATGATCTCCATGACCTCTTCAATGACTTATCTAAACTCCTCTCATACCTCCTCAATGAGCTCCATGACCTCCTCAATGAAATGTTTAGTCTTCGCGGCAGGTGGGAAGGAGGTGAGTGTTATATTTTGGAAAGTTTTTATTTGTATTTTTATTCTTTTTTCATGCTTTAAGTTTATTGTTGTTTTATGTTATTTATATTTACTATTGTTTTATGTTTGATTTTTATCAAACTTTGGTTGGTCCCAACCTAAGAATAAATACTCAAATAAGAGTCCTGGAAAATAAAATTCAATATGCATGGAAACTATGGACCCTTTCCCTTATACCAAGGTATAGAGTGAAATATTTCTATCTCATAAAGGAAGAGCTAGATTGAGGTCCTAATTTATTTTTATAGTTTTCGAGTAATCGACGGTAGGTCATCAAATAATCGACTTTCGTCGGATGTCCGACAACGCCATGTATCAAATAAAAAAGCTTTGATCAAATTCATAATTTTGAAGGTGAAATCCGATGAGACAGTCAATTTGTTCGAAATATGTCATATTTGTTCATCGAATTTTGGATTCAAATATTGTTGTGTAGGGTTTTACACATTTTTCAAGGTGTTTTCTACATATTTCAAGGAGAGACCTTTATTTAGGAAAGGAATACGTGAGATTATTGACATGTTACAAACTCTCATACAAAGGAGAAATGCATGCTTCAAGATCAGATATAGAAATTAAAAATTGACAAGTGGCAATATGTATCACCTACGCTAGCCGAGGAAGGGTACCAATTCAAACAATAGATTGATTATCATCAAAATAGGAGAAAACAAAACAAGAATGGTTGAAACAAGTGCACTAGGATTGACAAGGCCTTAAAAGAATAGAAGAGATGTGTTAATTTTAAGAAAGACCCAAAAACATCAAAATATCAACTTCAAACGTGTGTTGCAACCAAGGAGACATTCTTGTTGGCTTAAGATATTGTCTTCCAACTTTCAAACCTTAAAACTACCCATCCTTGATTTAGGGATTATCAAGGTGGGAGGATATAGATAAGCAAAAACAAATTCATTTCTTGTTCATGGTTGGAACATGGTTATTTCCCCTCCAAGCACATGGTAGAATATATTTATAGGGACTGGAAGAAGGATGAGATCAAGTTTATTTTTTTCATCCTGTTTTTTGCATTTCATTGATTGATTCCATGGACAGAAATTATCCTTGCAATATTCTAGTGTAATCTCCAAACCGCTTTCACTTTTGAAAGTAAATGTTAGGGCACATATTTCACCCTACAATGTTGAAACATAGGCAGAATAATTGGAATGACAGAATCCATAACGAAATCCTTGTAAGCTCGACTTGCATAGTAAAGTAACTTCATTTAAGAATGTAGTTATTGTTTTATCCAAAATGCAAACCATCAAAACCACCAAACAGTAATCCTAAATGATCGCTAAATAAGGAAGTCGTATTTTCTCTTTTGTCAAGAAATAGAGTTGTAGCTACATAGAAATGGGTGCAATTTTGGAACATATATTTCCATGTCCAAGCATAGGGGGATGATAAAAAAAAAAGATCTATTTTTTTTCCTTGTCCAAAGCACGGATTTTTAGCCTCCGTGTAAACTTATGAGAATGACCACATTATTGGAACATATATGATCACCTACAACCATACCAAACCACTCCATTTGATTGAATTGTGTTAAAAAACACCTAGCAATTAACAGATTGGCAACTTATCCTATCACGCTACTAGCTTATAGCACAATTAAGATCCCTCCAAAACTATGTCAAATAAAAGGTATTAATAAATAAAATACATGGAAAATTTTAAAACAAAACTGGTCAAATAGTGTGTTCACTATGTAGAAATCCACTAATTGTCGACATACACTATAGAGAACCAATTTAAACAACATTTTCTACAAAATATGAAAGAAAGATAAAAACTAAAAAAAATCATTTTCCATGGGGCACTAATCAAACCTTACACTCAAATAAGTTTTTACAAGTATCTAACAAGCCACAACCCAATCGTGTTGGATGGAACAATGATAGAGAAGCATATGGTTTCTACATTTTCATATTTAACACGATATCCTAATCATTACTTGGAATTTCTACATAGTCAAATAAATTCCAATGATGATGTGGAGCAACAAAATTTATAGGCCATATACCTCTCCCGTGCTTATAATATTACTAGTGTGAGCACCACTGATCACAAGTTTACTCCTATGCATATCATAGTTTTACGATATGATTTATACATGGAATTAATTACGGATACAATGAGAGAACTTAAATGCACCATGATGATGAAGTTAAATGCAATATGATGCATATACATTCTGGAACTATAAGTCCACATTCTCTCAGGATAATGAAGAGAATATTATTGATCAACCGCCTTTCCAGACTTGACTAATATCTCCATGGTAAACATTTCAAAAAGACCTTCCTAGTAAACTTCACAACTAGCTTTCCTATGAAACCAGGGAATATTTATATTCAAACGACGTTTAATAGTTCATATATGAAATCCTTATGAAAATCAAGAAACATATATTTATAAGTTGGATTTGTACATCCAATTATACATTGGTATTGGCCTTTGGAGGGTGAAATTAACTAGGTTCCATAATTTACATAAGACAATGGAAACTTTGGATGGTCTCTCGTTTGTATGTTTGGATGGTTATAAAGCCATGGTAAATTTCCCATGGTTGAAATTTATTTACATTCAAGTGTATACAAGATATACAACCATATACATATTTGGTTTCAAGAAGTTGAGATAGGGCATAACTATTCAAGGAGCTAGGTTCTTTAATTCTTACTTTCATAAATAATTTAGGGATGTTATTGTTTACATGATGGAGCATTATTGACACATGTTTTCATCCACTCCAAATTGAAGATTTATACCAATTGCATACTTGGCATCTGATTATACTCTCAAAGACACAATCACAACCAAAATCACAAGTAAGAAGAATCTAGAAGACCTAGTAAAGATATGCATTAAAAAATTAGATGATTGTATTTAAATAGTGAATATAGAGAGTGAAAATGTTTTATAATATGCCAAACAAAGGAATGAACCAAAATTTACCATGAAAACACAAATAACATTCATAACAATAGACACCAATCCTATTAATTGGTCAATTACAAGATTTTTGAGAACAATAAATACCAAGTGTGAACATGCAAATTTTTTTTTACCCAAAACAGATTCTATATGTACAAACACATAATCACCCTATTCTTAAAAAAGGTTGTACCATATATACAGATGGATGAGTTAAACACCACATACACCTTTTTTTATATTTTTACCATGCGCCTTAGTGAGAACAAATATTTCCTACAAATCATTTCATTTTTTGGTTATAGACAACGAACCATACTCACTAGACCAGTAATGGAAATTATTATTACGGAGAAAACACAGAAAAAGGAATAACCATGAATAAAACCCTTGCAACAAGGAACCCCAACTAGTCGTGATGCTCCTACTAGCAAATTCAGAGACGATACATGTGATCAAAGGTAATATAGATACTAACACCTAGCAATTGAGGGTTAAACCCAGCAACATTTCAATTCATGTGCTACCTAGATCAAGGTTTTGTAAAAATGCATGCAATAAAAAACAACTCAAAACATGATTTGTTCACCAAACTCAAACATGTCAACCATGACCAAAATTACAAAAAAACACACATGAAAAATTATCAGTGGAAAATTCTTGGAACATAAATTATTTCAACGAGAAATGCTTGTCACCAGCCACACAAAGGAAACACTCGACCAATACCACCAAACTGACACAGAACAAGACAAAAAATTTCAAGTGAACGAAACAAGCGACAACAAAAAATAGCCTCACCATTTAATAATTTCAAAATAAACCCTAACTTCAACCTTAATCCATTCCAAATCTACTCGGGAAAGCAAAGTTTGGAAAAAACTATTTTCTCTATGCCCCCTTGCAAGAACGAGAAATGCTCCAAACAATAATTTAAACCTTGGCCACCCAACAAAGAAACAAACTCACCTGGAATATTGGCCACACTAGCAGAAGAACATGGCACCACCAAGCTTTGGAAGAACCTGTCAATGTAAAACCACAATTCAATGATTATGAGCAACCATAGATCCTACAAAAACCCTTAAGGGTCCAGGAAAATTTGTGTTTTTACCTAATATTTTACTCCATCATAAGCACTATGACCAAGAAAATAGAATGAATCCCTCCGATAATGACACCAAAGGACAACACCAATGAAAACCTGACAAATAAAAAACATCGACAACCCTAAATCCAAGAAGGACACTCTGAAACCCAACACAAATTAGAACATATTTTCACTCAAGGAAACCATTGAATAGCGAATAAATACACCATCGAAGAACAATAAAGCATAGAAAATCATCCACCAATGAAGAAAATACACATTGTAAAGCAATAAACCATACACCATCCAACAACAACAAAAACCCCACCCATCATGCATTTAACTCCAGTACTGAACTCCATTAAACCTTTATTGATGTCCTCACAAGAAAGTCATCATACACAATCAAACTCCTCCCCAAACTTTGCCCAAAAACGAAGAGCCAAAATTAATGCAACCCGCTGGAACCCACAATATACACAGCCTCTTAACAATGAAACCACGTCGGGAATTGATACATCCTAGGCACACCTAAACCTTGATTGGCATATTCACTGGAAACCCATCGTGAACAATGAAACTCCACCCCATAACATTAAAACTTTTCGAAGGAATGAAGAACTAGAGTTAATGCAGCCCACCCGAAGGAGACCATAATCACAATGCGTTTGTAATGAAACCCCCACTGAGAATTAATGCAACCTAGAAACACTCAATGCAGAGGAAACCAACACTCCATTGAGGCCACCACATGGGTTCCAACGTTAGTGTCACCCGCAATCTACCCAATAATGATGCAAATAAATACTAAATAAAAAAATATTATTATTAATTCAAAAATACACCCTAACTACAACCTTAATCCATTCCAAATATTCTTGGTCAAACGAAGTTTGAAAAAAAAGTGTCTTCTTTATGTCCCCTTGTAAGCACATAATAATTTGACTTCTTTAAACCCAACCAACTTTGTTTTTTTTCACAAATTCGTATGGATCATTAATTATTGTATGGAGGGGTCATGAAGGTTGTACAGAAATGTACCGACACAATCGTACATATTTTAATTGTAAATGTGTGTTGTATATTGGATTATGGTATGGTTAGAATTTATATTGACCAAGAATTGACTTTGATACCAGTTTTGAAATGGAAGTTGGAATAGCAAAAATATTATGCAAACAAAATTGAATTTGTATAGAATATGTATTGAATGATGATAAGATGATACACTACCTTGGTGTCAGTTTAGTTATATAAGCATTGACTAGTCATGAAGGTGAACAAGTATGTTTTTTGACCTTTCATCAACTACTAATTATGTTTATAAATTGTTATTTACTTACATTATTATTACTATTTGTTATTATTATTTAAAATTAGTCATTTATTTATACATGTTATAGAATGAAGGTGAATGTGGCATTGCAAGTGTTGTGTTTTAACTATCTGGTAATGTTCCTACAGGTCAAGATGACATTATACATTATATTTTTCCCATTCCTCTCTTATCACACCCAATCAAGTCAATAGGAGAATGTAGTGCACATATTTTACCATCTACAATTGGTTGTGAATTCGAGGTTTCTCTAGAATTTGTTATCGAGGTAGAAGCTCTTGCTTTTCATGATTTCACAATAAATAAGAACTCTGCCATTTTTTATGTTGCAACCAATAGACGATGACTATCCCAAGTATTTGATTGAAGGGTCTTGTTTATCCAACAAGAATATAAATAGCCATGTTGATGCTTACGCAAAACAACTATTCTACCATTATTTCATTTAAAGAGGGCATTGACAACAACCTTTCCAATTTTGCTCGATTAACATAGGCTTTTTCTTTTACTTTTTGAAATAAGAGAGGAGAATCCTTTACTCTGGAGTTGTTATTTTATGACACGATAGATAGTATTTTTGGCTGTACCCATTTGAAAAATTCAAGACAACATAAAATAGTCAATTAAATTACAACTGGTTTTCCGAAATATCTTCTTCCTTAGGTTGCTACCATCATAGGGATGTTGAAAATTGTCTCCTCTTCATTTTCCTTGGTGTCATATTTTATTTATTTTCCTTGGTGTCATATTTTATTCTTCCAACATGAGTCGATACATTTTTCCTCAACTTATGCATAATTAAAAAACCACAAAAAAAGAGAGGGGGAAATAGAAAACCCAAATAAAACAATTTTTGTTTCCTTTTTTATGATTTACTTTTGATTTTGTGTTTTAGATTTTCTTTATTGTTCTTTGCTTTTGATTTTTCAGTTTCAACTTTTCTTTTTTTCCTTTCATTTTCCATTTTTGTTGCCTTGAATCCCTTGCCATTACTCGTTAAGCTTGAATCCTCATTGGCGATAAATCTTCCTAACTATGACCAGGAATAGGTTTGAATTTTTTTTTAGTTGAGTTTCATGATATCACAATACCATGGAAAAAAATTATGAATATGCCAAATTTTCAAAATGTTCTTCCTTGATAAGCTTGGATTGATGTAGAACTCTTGTTTGGATTCCCAAATTTTGTTTCCTTTCTCTTCTCTTCACTACATTGTAAAACCCAAGTTTTCAATCTATTTATTTTCTATCCTTTTATAAATGAACACAATGTTCAATATCTACTCTTGTTTTTTATGGTTCATGGAATTCTCATGCTATGGTATAATGTTTGCCCACAACCAAAACCAAATTTTATCATTCTAAAACCAGAGATCCTATGTTCACACATTTCTAGAAGTAAGATGTATGCAGATTCACCAGAGGTTGACCTATTTTTTGAACATATATTATTTGATAGAAAAGCATTTAAATGACCCATATACCTGATGCAAAAAAAGTTAAAAGAAAATTAAGGAAAACCACTCTCATTAAAAAAACATGATTAACTTGACCATGGCTTCTTAATTGTCTCATCAATGTTCCCCTAATAGGCTATTGTAGGGTCCACCTCGTGATGTGCACTAAAGTGATGGGATGATGTAACGACCCGTTTAGACACCACAATTTTTTTTTACACCAAATCTCACACTCAAAGTAACTTCTACTTCCATTTTCTTGACATACCTCTAACTCGTTTTTAATTAGCTCTAATCATAAATATCCCCAATATAAAATATATATACCGAATTCTAGACATATACACTAGAATAGTACATATAAATTTCTTTATACCATACTATGGCATTGCACATTGTGACATTCTACTAATCCTAATTGTAACCACAGTAAAATATCAAGCTTGAATTCATTAATTTACAACCTTTAGAACTAGATCTTCCCATCTTATTCATCTTTCACATATATAAAAACATTAAAATATTTTCTCCAAATATGAACAAAGAAACATTTCAAGCCTAATTTATATTCTCATCCCTTTCTAATATGCATAAGAAACTTTTAGACTATATGTTTTTACTTGATTCACCTATTCAAATGTCTATATAAACATTTAACTATATATATACTAAACTTATCTTCACCATTTCAATCAAATATTAAAGCTAATTTTTCCAATTTTTATTTTGAATACATAAATAAACATTGCAATTATTTATTCTAGCCTCTATTTTCCTAATTCAAATTTTGACATAAATAGTCAAGTACATTCTCCAAACTCATTCCAAATTCTTATTCATTATATACAAATTGAATTTAAATTCAATTAACAATCATAATAATATAAATACTTATAAAAAATTTGTTGATTTCACATAACATCCTATAATTCAACATGTACAATGTTCTCTTATCTATGACCATATAATAATCTATACAGTATTTGAACATATCTTTGAGCATTGACAATGATATGCATTTCCAAACTATTAAAATAAAAATATTTTAAAATTTATCATATCTTAATTTATTTTTTCTCTATTCTTTAGCAACCATTAATTACACAATTTGTAATACTTTGTGATTCAACCAATTTCACAATTTTCCTAAACATGTGACATTTATTTATGGCTTAAATATCATTTTGAAAACCACCCTAAATATTTTGACTATGAATCTTAAGTTTCACATGTTTCACATATTCTTAACTTAATGTAAATAATGTATTTTTTGTTAACGATTTAACAATTAAATTTAAAGCAAATCTATTTACATACATAAAACCATTACCCTACGAATAAATCTCCATATATACATTTACATTTCTTAATTTAAAACAAATATATAAACAACTATGATATGTATATAAATTACAAACTATATATGATATGTATATAAAATGCGCTCTTTTTATGGGTTTGGCGAGACTACTAATATATAATATATACCTTCGAGAACGAATTAAAGCTATGCTCTCTCTCATCCATGAATAGCAATCCATGTAAACGTTCAAATACAAGACGTGCGCCCTTCCAAGGGATCTCACTCAACCACTTAAAGTATCATATTTTGAACACATACATATATAATGACTTTGCAAACAAAATACCTATTAATTTCATATAAAAATTTGAGTCTTTCCTCAACAATTCACCGATTAATCACATATAAAAATTTGAATCTTTCCTTAACAGTTCAATGTAATCATATTACAATTACATTTAATGAACTTGAAAATTACTTGTTAATTGCTACAATTTGGAGGTTGAATATGAAGTTGAAAGCCAACGTTTATACCAAATCTGTCTCCTTTATATTGTCAATCCGAAAGGATCTATTCGTTTCCTCTCTAGCATACCCTAGAGTGCTCTTCTTTGTCTAAGACCTCCATTTGAAACTCTACTAGCCAATAAACTATGATACCAGACTCTTTGCTGAGGAAAGGGCCAACCCCACTTGTATCATAGTGAACTATGTCACGCCCTCCAATAGTGACCTTGATAAAAGCCACACCCCAACCTGCCTCCAAACTTCTACCAAAAGGAAAAGATGTGAGCCTCAAGCTCATTTTACTCTTTAATAATTGTTGGTCTATTTTTCCATCTTTCTTTCTTTTTTCTTTACCCTATGTTTTATTATTTTTTCTCTTTTTATCTACTTTATCTTCTTTTTTTCCAAGTTGATTGATTTTCATTAAATCCCATCCAACTTGGTTGTTCAGAATTTTCTAATTGTTATTTTGTTATTTATGTAACTATAACTATTTTTATTATTATTATTATATTTATGATATTATTATTATTATAATTTATTATTCTATTTGTTTTAGTATTATTACTTGTTTAAATAATGCATTAAAATTAATTGATTAATTCATTTTTATTTAATAGCTTGTCAAACTATATTTTATTAATTCAATTTTCCTTTTCCAATAATTATTAATTAGTCATCGCATTTTCGTCGTGATCAGGGATATTAAGGTGTCATGTATATTCCTTTAAGTGGCGATATGCTACGACGATTGAGACGTTGTTAACTCTACCTGCCTACACTATTGAGGGAATAGTGGTTCCTGGAGAATGAGGCCGAGTTCTTATTGCGCACCCCAAGCTATATAAATTGTGAGTGACCGTACTACGACCTACCCTCACACCTTCACTCTGTTTGACTCATCACGTTGACATTGGATAGACTTAACTTGTATCATGTTTAGCCTTGTCCCGTGATGTGGATCAATTGCCAATCAAATCCATATCAAATCTTTTTCTAAGAGTTTCCACATATTCACACATATATACCAGGTTGTCAATACCAGTTATTGATTTGCAACTCATTCCAAGTCCATAGCATATCAACGCTTATGTGTGTCACATGTACCTGCTCTACTTGTCACACACGACAACTCATCAAAGTACATGATATATATATTTAAGCGTTTAAGCATTAATCAACATTCTCATATTACACATTCATTTGATCGTATAGAATCATGATAAACTCATATAACATCTTAACCATCTCACAATCATAACAAAGACATAACATTTGGTAAACATCAAATCATAGCATTATCATGTGAGTTGTCTATCTACATCAACATCATAGCATAATCATTAGTGAAATCATAACATGATTACATCATAACATAATCATTAGTGAAATCATAACATGATTACATCATAACATAACCATTTATAATCATCACCAGAGCACATAAATAGCGACATGTATCAGCCTCACAAATATAACTAGATCATCTAAAATTGAATGTCTTCAAAATAAAGTATCTCGTAGTCTAAGTCTAAGCCACACATAATCGGGTCCTTCACAACTAAGTGCCCTCAAATAACAATTCATACTCAGGTCTAAGGTTTGTAATCAAAGTTTATAGTCTATCACAAAAGCAGGGCATTACAAATGATGAGATCATTGCTATTTTATCAATTATGATGTAAATGTTTTAGTTTAGCTATGTCTTTATAAAGTGATGATGATGAATATAGGATGTATCACGAAAATGGATCACAAATAGAAACCATTGCAAATGAATGGTGAAATTATTAATAATGTATTTCATAAATTAGGCAAATAATTGATGATGATGCATTTTATGTATGGAGAAAGTATGTATAGTTGAGTTTTGTTTTGTTGGCCAAGTTAAGAATGCTCATAACAAAAGATTATTCCATGCTTATGGTTTTTTGAAAGACCAAGTGAAGACTTGGATTCTTAGGCTTGTCCCAAGGATAACATAAGAGGCAATAACATATTGGATATATTGTCACACAATACATGGAAAGTGTGTATGTGGTGGGGAGGTTGTGTTCAGGTACACAGGGTACTCCCAAAAGACCGAACATCTTGAGCAACCACTTCACACAAATACATCACAGATCAACACATCGATGTCTGTCACGTGGTTAAAACCCTAGAAAGGGAAACAGTCCACGGCCCCAGCCAAATAGCTACTTGGAGCAATTTATTATGTAAAAGAAAGAAAGTTATATGAGCTTCTCATAATCGATCAACTAGCCAGGGACCGTCTATGCTCTTTAAATAGAGATCATAGACCAATCAGGTATTAAGCCATGGATCAATGGTAGGTATGATGTAAGAGAAGTTGAACCATCGGATCACTATATGTCTAGAACAAATCATGACCGTCGGATTAGAATATTTACAAATGCATACTAAAGAAACACACTTTTACCTAACGAATATATTACACAAGTTGATCTTAACTAACTCCTAAGTGTCTAAATATCCTAACATCCCCCCTTAAGAACAACTTGGGATAGGATTGAAGGATTTACAAAAGTGACACTATTAGGAGAAGGAAGAAGGCATTAGAGCCTATCCCCCCTTAAGGACACATTCCTGAACTCCTAACATAGATTGAAGTTTAGAAAACTTCACTTCTGTAAGAGACTTGGTGAAGATGTCTGTAACTTGATCATCTCTAGGGAAATAGAGCATTTCAAGAACACGATCATGAACAAGATCCCAAGTATCGTTCGCCATTAAGGAACGATATTCTTCATCCATAGCTGCATCCCAATCTGGATTTCCTAAAACTTCTACAAAAGTTTCTGGATCATGATTCTCGGAAACTTGAGCCAAAAGAGAAGAGGCTCACTGAAACTGAGAACGTGTTCGACGTTGATCTCTAGGATCACCGGCAAGATCACTAGCTGCTTCACATGTTGAATGGACCCATCGAGGAGGCATTGGTGCTGGTGCAATGTGAGGAACATGAGTAGGCAGAGGTGGATTTTCATCCTCATTGTCATCATGAGAAACTAGAGTTAGAAACCTGTCAAGGAAGTTGGAAGAAGAAGAAGAAGAAGGCACAATCGCCGAATCAGGCTCGCAGGACAAAGATAGCACACCCGCCAAGTTAGGCTTGCAGGCCAAGAGATTTTCATCAAATTTAACATCTCTTCTAATGATTATATCATGTGAATGGGGCTGAAGAAGTCTATAACCTTTTACATCTTCAGAATATCCAACAAATATGCACTTTTCACTTTTAGGCTTCAATGCTTTCCGTTTTTCATCTGGAATGTGAGCCCATGCTTCACAACCAAACACACGAAAGTGACTTACATCTGGTTTAATTTTACTCCATGCTTCTTCTGGTGGTATACCTTGTAAAACTTTAGTGGGTGTGCGATTAACTATGTAATTTTCATAATTTATGGCCTCATCCCAATATTGAAGACTTAGTCCCTTAGATTAGATCATACAATTAGTTGTTTCTTTTAAAGTGCAGTTCTTCCATTCAGCTACACCATTTTTTTGTGGTGTATATGGAATAGTGTGTTGTTGTTGGATTCCTGGTTCAGTGCAAAAAGTAGTGAACTTGTTGTTAACATATTCTCCTCCATCATCAGATCTTAACTTAATAATTTGATGACCAGATTATTTTTCAACAAGGGCCTTGTAGACCAAGAACATGTTAAATACTTCGCTCTTAAGTTTTAGGAAATAAACCCAAGTGCGTCTGGAGTAGTCATCAATGAACATGTCTTTGAACATGTCTTTGAGCATTGACAATTATATGCATTTACAAAACCATGCACACTGCAATTATATGTGATCTTTTCCACATATCTAGCGGATTTTCCCTCTCTAAGGTTGTTGCATAATCCCTACTATGTTGTGTTCAAGCACACTGTATACAAGCATAGAGTATTGGTTGTTAATTAGGGTCGTGTTAAGATTTCAAAATTTTGCACAATCCCTACCCTAAAACCAAATTGCATCCACAACATTGAGAAATTTAACAGAGTAATCTGGCAAGGTCAAATGGTAGGTTACTAACCAATTTTGGTGGCATTTCATCTCCTGTGGCTATTATTATCAACCTTCAGTTTATCTATGATCTCCTCGATGATATCTATGAACTATTCAATGACCTCGTCGCCTCCTTAATGATCGCTACAACCTCTTCATTGACCTCTCATACCTCCTCAATGAGCTCCACGAGCTTTTCAGTGACCTCTCTGACCTCCTCTTCGGCCTCCTCAATGAGCTCCATGACCTCTTCAATGACCTATCTAAACTCCTCTCATACCTCCTCAATGAGCTCCATGACCTCTTCAATGAAATGTTTAGTCTTCGCGGCAGGTGGGAAGGAGGTGAGTGTTATATTTTGGAAAGTTTTTATTTGTATTTTTATTCTTTTTTCATGCTTTAAGTTTATTATTGTTTTATGTTATTTATATTTACTATTGTTTTATGTTTGATGTTTATCAAACTTTGGTTGGTCCCAACCTAAGAATAAATACTCAAATAAGAGTCCTGGAAAATAAAATTCAATATGCATGGAAACTATGGACCCTTTCCCTTATACCAAGGTATAGAGTGAAATATTTCTATCTCATAAAGGAAGAGCTAGATTGAGGTCCTAATTTATTTTTATAGTTTTCGAGTAATCGACGGTAGGTCGTCAAATAATCGACTTTCGTCGGATGTCCGACAACGCCATGTATCAAATAAAAAAGCTTTGATCAAATTCATAATTTTGAAGGTGAAATCCGACGAGACAGTAAATTTGTTCGAAATATGTCATATTTGTTCATCGAATTTTGGATTCAAATATTGTTGTGTAGGGTTTTACACATTTTTCAAGGTGTTTTCTACATATTTCAAGGAGAGACCTTTATTTAGGAAAGGACTACGTGAGATTATTGACATGTTACAAACTCTCGTACAAAGGAGAAATGCATGCTTCAAGATCAGATATAGAAATTAAAAATTGACAAGTGGCAATATGTATCACGTACTCTAGCCAAGGAAGGGTACCAATTCAAACAATAGACCGATTATCATCAAAATAGGAGAAAACAAAACAAGAATGGTTGAAACAAGTGCACTAGGATTGACAAGGCCTTAAAAGAATAGAAGAGATGTGTTAATTTTAAGAAAGACCCAAAAACATCAAAATATCACCTTCAAACATGTGTTGCAACCAAGGAGACATTCTTGTTGGCTTAAGATATTGTCTTCCAACTTTCAAACCTTAAAACTACCCATCCTTGATTTAGGGATTATCAAGGTGGGAGCATATAGATAAGCAAAAACAAATTCATTTCTTGTTCATGGTTGGAACATGGTTATTTCCCCTCCAAGCACATGGTAGAATATATTTATAGGGACTGGAAGAAGGATGAGATCAAGTTTATTTTTTTTATCCTGTTTTTTGCATTTCATTGATTGATTCCATGGACAGAAATTATCCTTGCAAGATTCTAGTGTAATATCCAAACCGCTTTCACTTTTGCAAGTAAATGTTAGGGCACATATTTCACCCTACAATGTTGAAACATAGGCAGAATCATTGGAATGACAAAATCCATAACGAAATCCTTGTAAGCTCGACTTGCATAGTAAAGTAACTTCATTTAAGAATGTAGTTATTGTTTTATCAAAAATGCAAACCATCAAAACCACCAAACAGTAATCCTAAATGATCGCTAAATAAGGAAGTTGTATTTTCTCTTTTGTTAATAAATAGAGTTGTAGCTACATAGAAATGGGTGCAATTTTGGAACATATATTTCCATCTCCAAGCATAGGGGGATGATAAAAAAGAATATCTATTTTTTTTCCTTGTCCAAAGCACAGGTTTTTTAGCCTCCGTGTAAACTTATGAGAATGACCACATTATTGGAACATATATGATCACCTACAACCATACCAAACCACTCCATTTGATTGAATTGTGTTAAAAAACACCTAGCAATTAACAGATTGGCAACTTATCCTATCACGCTACTAGCTTATAGCACAATTAAGCTCCCTCCACATCTATGTCAAATAAAAGGTATTAATAAATAAAATACATGGAAAATTTTAAAACAAAACAGGTCAAATTGTGTGTTCACTATGTAGAAATCCACTAATTGTCGACATACACTATAGAGAACCAATATAAACAACATTTTCTACAAAATATGAAAGAAAGATAAAAACTACAGTATATCAAAAAATCATTTTCCATGGGGCACTAATCAAACCTTACACTCAAATAAGTTTTTACAAGTATCTAACAAGCCACAACCCAATCGTGTTGGATGGAACAATGATAGAGAAGCATATGGTTTCTACATTTTCATATTTAACACGATATCCTAATCATTACTTGGAATTTCTACATAGTCAAATAAATCCCAATGATGATGTGGAGCAACAAAATTTAAAGGCCATATACCTCTCCCGTGCTTATAATATTACTAGTGTGAGCACCACTGATCACAAGTTTACTCCTATGCATATCATAGTTTTACGATATGATTTATACATGGAATTAATTACGAATACAATGAGAGAACTTAAATGCACCATGATGATGAAGTTAAATGCAATATGATGCATATACATTCTGGAACTATAAGTCCACATTCTCTCAGGATAATGAAGAGAATATTACATTCTCTCAGGATAATGAAGAGAATATTATTGATCAACCGCCTTTCCAGACTTGACTAATATCTCCATGGTAAACATTTCAAAAAGACCTTCCTAGTAAACTTCACAACTAGCTTTCCTATGAAACCAGGGAATATTTATATTCAAACGACGTTTAATAGTTCATATATGAAATCCTTATGAAAACCAAGAAACACATATTTATAAGTTGGATTTGTACATCCAATTATACATTGGTATTGGCCTTTGGAGGGTGAAATTAACCAGGTTCCATAATTTACATAAGACAATGGAAACTTTGGATGGTCTCTCGTGTGTATGTTTGGATGGTTATAAAACCATGGTAAAGTTCTCATGGTTGAAATTTATTTACATTCAAGTGCATACAAGATATACAACCATATACATATTTGGTTTCAAGAAGTTGAGATAGGGCATAACTATCCAAGGAGCTAGGTTCTTTAATTCTTACTTTCATAAATAATTTAGGGATGTTATTGTTTACATGATGGAGCATTATTGACACATGTTTTCATCCACTTCAAATTGAAGATTTATACCAATTGCATACTTGGCATCTGATTATACTCTCAAAGACACAATCACAACCAAAATCACAAGTAAGAAGAATCTAGAAGACCTAGTAAAGATATGCATTAAAAAATTAGATGATTGTATTTAAATAGTGAATATAGAGAGTGAAAATGTTTTATAATATGCCAAACAAAGGAATGAACCAAAATTTACCATGAAAACACAAATAACATTCATAACAATAGACACCAATCCTATTAATTGGTCAATTACAAGATTTTTGAGAACAATAAATACCAAGTGTGAACATGCAATTTTTTTTTTACCCAAAACAGATTCTATATGTACAAACACATAATCACCCTATTCTTAAAAAAGGTTGTACCATATATACAGATGGATGAGTTAAACACCACATACACCTTTTTTTATATTTTTACCATGCGCCTTAGTGAGAACAAATATTTCCTACAAATCATTTCATTTTTTTGTTATAGACGACGAACCATACTCACTAGACCAATAATGGAAATTCTTATTACGGAGAAAACACAGAAAAAGGAATAACCATGAATAAAACCCTTTCAACAAGGAACCCCAACTAGTCGTGATGCTCCTACTAGCAAATTCAGAGATGATACATGTGATCAAAGGTAATATAAATACTAACACCTAGCAATTGAGGGTTAAACCCAACAACATTTCAATTCATGTGCTACCTAGATCAGGGTTTTGTAAAAATGCATGCAATAAAAAACAACTCAAAACATGATTTGTTCACCAAACTCAAACATGTCAACCATGACCAGAATTACAAAAAAACACACATGAAAAATTATCAGTGGAAAATTCTTGGAACATAAATTATTTCAATGAGAAATGCTTGTCACCAGCCACACAAAGGAAACACCCAACCAATACCACCAAACTGACACATAACAGGACAAAAAATTTCGAGTGAACGAAACAAGCGACAATAAAAAAATAGCCTCACCATTTAATAATTTCAAAATAAACCCTAACTTCAACCTTAATCCATTCCAAATCTACTCGGGAAAGCAAAGTTTGGAAAAAACTATTTTCTCTATGCCCTCTTGCAAGGATGAGAAATGCTCCAAACAATAATTTAAACCTTGGCCACCCAACAAAGAAACAAACTCACCTGGAATATTGGCCACACTAGTAGAAGAACATGGCACCACCAAGCTTTGGAAGAACCTGTCAATGTAAAACCACAATTCAATGATTATGAGCAACCATAGATCCTACAAAAACCCTTAAGGGTCCAGGAAAATTTGTGTTTTTACCTAATATTTTACTCCATCACAAGCACTATGACCAAGAAAATAGAATGAATCCCTCCGATAATGACACCAAAGGACAACACCAATGAAAACCTGACAAATAAAAAACATCGACAACCCTAAATCCAAGAAGGACACTCTGAAACCCAACACAAATTAGAACATATTTTCACTCAAGGAAACCATTGAATAGCGAATAAATACACCATCGAAGAACAATAAAGCATAGAAAATCATCCACCAATGAAGAAAATGCACATTGTAAAGCAATAAACCATACACCATGCAACAACAACAAAAACCCCACCCATCATGCATTTAACTCCAGTACTGAACTCCATTAAACCTTTATTGATATCCTCACAAGAAAGTCATCGTACACAATCAAACTCCTCCCCAAACTTTGCCCAAAAACGAAGAGCCAAAATTAATGCAACCCGCCGGAACCCACAATATACACAGCCTCTTAACAATGAAACCACGTCGGGAATTGATACATCCTAGGCACACCTAAACCTTGAATGGCATATTCACTGGAAACCCATCGTGAACAATGAAACTCCACCCCATAACATTAAAACTTTTCGAAGGAATGAAGAACTAGAGTTAATGCAGCCCACCCAAAGGAGACCATAATCACAATGCGTTTGTAATGAAACCCTCACTAAGAATTAATGCAACCTAGAAACACTCAATGCAGAGGAAACCAACACTCCATTGAGGCCACCACACGGGTCCAACGTTAGTGTCACCCGCAATCTACCCAATAACGATGCAAATAAATACTAAATAAAAAAATATTATTAATAATTCAAAAATACACCCTAACTACAACCTTAATCCATTCCAAATATCCTTGGTCAAACGAAGTTTGAAAAAAAAGTGTCTTCTTTATGTCCCCTTGTAAGCACATAATAATTTGACTTCTTTAAACCCAACCAACTTTGTTTTTTTTCACAAATTCGTATGGATCATTACTTAGTGTATGGAGGGGTCATGAAGGTTGTACAGAAATGTACCGACACAATCGTACATATTTTAATTGTAAATGTGTGTTGTATATTGGATTATGGTATGGTTAGAATTTGCAGTGACATATTGTACAAACCAGCAGAGTGCGTCATCGTACGGATACACGAATGATGTACAGTAGATGACAAGTGAACTAGGCAGCATTGTTTGGATAATTTTAGCTGGAGGATATGAAGCGGACTAATAGAATTTGTGGGCAGATTACTATTCTCAAATTTGGCAACAACAAATTGATGGCAGTAAATTCTAGGCGAACAATACATAACATGCAGTGGAGCATTTAATGCGACGGCGGTCGCACTGTCCGCCGTCGGATCGCTCTTTGGAAC
>LPNX010568155.1:0-14469 GCA_001517045.1 Pseudotsuga menziesii
CGAGGGCTTAAAAAAACAGACTTAGCCCTCATTCAAACAAATGGAAAATTTAATGTGCCTTGAAGAGGTGTAAACCCTACCATTCCTAGTACATAACTGAGTGGAGTTGATACCTATAGATTCACCAACGAATCTTCTATCCATTGACATATCATACACGCATTTTGGTATTCATATGATATTTATTTTTTAATTACTTCTAAAACTTATACTTAGAAAACCACACTGCAACTTCGAAGCAGCTCAAAGAAAAATCCGCAGAGTTAAAAATACACAGCCAAAAAATTCTTAAAAATGCACACATCACATATCGACGTGTCCTCTTCAAAAGGGTATCTTTGGTTTTTCAATTTTTGAAAAAATAGAAAAAATTCCTTTACGTGGACAAATATGTGTTTAAAACGATGCTGAAATCGAATGTGGTCACTTTCGAAAAATAATAAATAATTGTATAATGCGAAAAAAATTAACAAAAAAATATGCACATCACACTGCATTTTATGTTGATCATGCTTATATATTTATTTTTTTAAAATTATTAATGCAAGATTGAATTACTCTACGTGGACACGAGCCACTTATTAGCTTCTTCAAATTTTTAAGGTCACACAGTTCATTAAATGCAAAAATTCACACTTTAAATGACATCGGAATATTTTTAAAAAAATATAACCATGAAGCCAACATAGTATTCTACAATTTGTTTTTTTACTGTAAGTCAAAATTCACATGGCATATATGCGTTTTGAGGGCTTCTATCTAGCACATGAGTAAAAAATCAGGTTTTCATTGCCAAATTTGGCCAAAAAGTGTTACCCATCTTCATGGAATCACCCTGCTTCAGTGTCTCCCTAACTTTTGTTTCCTCTAGAAGACTATGAAGAGCTAAGCTGTCGACTTGGTTGTTGTGAATTTACAGGTATGTATAGCATTTTTCACTTGTGTAACATTTTATATGTGGATAAAAGTTAAATGTGTTGCTTGTTGGATTTCCTTTTTGGTTGTATAAATATAAGGGTTTAAAATTTCTCCATCCAAAATGCTGTTTGAAATTTGTAATGTATTATGTGACCGTGTGTCCTCCAGACTAAGTCTTGAATATTCAATAGATGTAACTTAAAAAAACCCAATATTTAAATGAAATCAAAACCAAAATAGTGTATACCTAGGACCACAACTTTGTTTGGGTAGAGGAGCAAGAATAAAAAGCCTTGTATTTGAGTTCCAAATCTATCAATGTTATTTATCTGTCATGAATTGTAAGCATTAGGTTGAAAGAAAGAACAATATTTGAATACAAGTGTTTGAATTATTCCAATTTCCTTAATGAAATCCAAAGGCTGAAAGGATAAAATATTTAACAACTGACGCTGTAAATGTTGTAGACTCCGACCCCTTCGTTTTCCTGTCATCCTTATAAAAGTGGAAACAAGAAGTACAAATTGTCTACCAATATATCTAAACAAGGGAATCCCTCGACGAACGTTCATGAATGAGGGACTGGGAGTGCAGTGAGCTAGAAAAGAACATGATTTCAACATCCTCATTGTCGCAAGCCTCTCAAATGTGTGTTTAGGATTCATCTTTCTCATTGACTATGGCAGACACTAGAAACCCAACTTGTAGTGATATTTGTTAGAGAATTTTAAGTTCTTCCTTATAGTGGACTAATAAATACTTAACCTTTTCGATAGGGCTGATAAACTTGATATAGATTGGAGGGACTATACATAATATACCTAAAATTGGGGCTTTTGTTTGATCGCTTCGAATTGGGGTATAAACTCGATATACATTGGAGGGACTATCCATAATCCACCTAAAATTGGAGATTTTGTTTGATCACTTTGAATTGAGCATCTAGGGAGGACATGATTCAATTCTAAAAATAACCGTTGAATTTAGGGTATTACATTCTTGGTTTTTTCTTTTAGGTAGGCCCAATCACACTTGACCAATAGAGCCACCATAAAGTGGAATAAATCCTCCATTGAAAGGTCCTTCCAAATTCCAATGCCTTATTTTTCAACGACCTAACAACTGAGTATTTCATTGGCCCGACAGAGTTGTCCCTTATCTAAGTTCAAAAAAATATATTCTCCAAGGACCAGGAGTGTAGAGACTACTTTAGATATGTATGGACTCTCATTAGCTAAAATAATAATGATTTTGTATCCGCGCATGTGTCTCTATATTTGTATGAGATCTTTCTCCATGACATGAATGGAAGAATATGTCTCAACGGTTTCTAATGTGAATCGTGTGAGGTCCATAGAGATGTGAATTATAGGTTTCTACAAAATAATTGAGTGTGCAATATAGTCATCTCTTGTGGGCTCTGTGAAGTTAAATAAATAGTTGTTGCTCCTAAAACATTTAGGTGTTGGCAATGATTTTCTTTTTATTTCTGATTTACAATTAGTTTGTGTGCATCTAAAAGCCATAAACCATAATAGAACAAAAAAAGATCAAAAGTTTAAAATACTTGATATTTGTTGGAGAATTTGAAGTGTTTTCATAAAGTTACTAGGATAAGATGTCAATATTGGAGAGACTTGTTTTTTTATTTATTTCCAATTTCTAGGATTTATATAATTAAGGGTATAGAAGGCATTTACTTTATGAGGATATCCCCTACATTAGGGAGTCCACATGGATACGAACATGCAATGTATGCATTGGATGTAAACCATTTCAATTTGTATTGACTTTGGTTCTTTCTTTGTGCTCCCTCCCTTACTACAATCTACCTACTCACCTACTCTTGCATATGTCATGGATAGATAGATTTGTTCTTGAATAGATAGACTGAACCATTATAGGCACTATGGGCATTCCAACTCAATTTCATTACAATATAGGAACTACATGCGCTGAAAGCAATATATAGGGAGAGGAGAGTTTGTTATTACATAAGTAAGATAAATTGTCTTTCATGGTGCATTTCATATTTCATGGTGCATTTCACCTAGAGGGGTATATCTCCCTCTTACTATTGTGACTAGTCTCAATGACTATTCCTTTGGGGTACGCACTTAATGCATCAAAATGATTTTTTTTTCATTTCCATTTTCCAATAAGTTTGTGTACATTTGAAATTGACCATAGACTATAATAGACAAAAAAAATTACCTTTGAATATGAAAATAATAAAAGAGATGAATTGCTTTAAAACAAAAAAAAAAAGTTATTTTTACCATAATTGAAATGATTTACATTGTTCAAAGTGATTCCTCTCTTCAATTATTGCAGTGTTCTTTAATTAAATCCAGGTTGAGTTTTATTAAAAAAAGATTAGATAGCAATACAAGATTAAGTTGTAGTTGATGAATCTTAACGTTTTATTTATTTTTATTAGAATTATGTCTTTTAGGTTATACCGGAGTAAATGAGATATGATAATTTAGGTTACTTTTTTACATTAAATATTTCCTAGGTTATGGCCAATAACTCACTAATTATTAAAAATTTCTCTTAAATTATTCTTTTATGTAAAAATTTGTAGTATTTCTAGGTTAGAATTAGATATTACATTTAGTTCTATATTTTATAAAAAAATAGGTTAAGTAATTCACAATTTATTCATTAAGAAAAATATTTGATATTAATAAATTTAATTTAGACTTATATTCTATTCTAAGTTTAGAATCATTTTAGCAATTTAGGGTGTTTCTTTTAATCACAACTTAGACTTCCTTCTTATCTAGCTTAACATTTGTAGGGTTTGGGTTTGGTCTTAGTTATATAATGGACATTATCTATTTCCTAGTTTTCTCTTGAAATGTGTTGTTAAAGATATATTAATAAATCTTTATTTGTTACTCAACTCGACTCATTGCCGATGATTACCTTGCATACCACTCCTCAAACCTATCAAACCAGAATTTAAGAGAAGAGATTGTAAATATGTTTTTTTTGTCAAAACGACATTTTTGAATCATGTAAGGTTCACAAAGAGATTACAGTATATAATAGGGCCTTGTTTTTTGTCTAACCTTTTTACATAAATTTAAGATGGAATTTTGAAAAGATAATTGTTGAAGCCCTCTCAAACTCCTTCTCGTGTGAGATCCAGATACTAGTAAGATCCACATTGAATTTTGAAGGATACTTTTTCAATGTGTTTGAATAATACGTATATGCACTGAGTTTTGAAAAGAGAAATGGGAATCCCTATCAATCCCTGTCATTTGACATCTAGATGTTAATAGACTCAAGACTAAAGTTTGAAGGATAAATCTTCAAGTGTTCTAATACTTAGGTTTACTATGGTGAAGACAATGCTTAGGGATTAGGTGGAGTTTGAAATTGAATGGCTAGTTACTCACTAATTGGGTCCATATGGACAAACATATAAATTAGCTTTGTGATGGTATTTGTAACTTTTTTTGGATGTTAATGAAAACATGGATTGGAAAAAACTTCATGTAATATAAAATGTCATGGAAAAGTTATTCTTCTATTTTTTTTACTTTTATGTTGTTTCTTTAAACCATTGGTTATGGTAATGATCAAGTGGTCACAATAAGGATCAACAATTTTAAATCTCATAGGGATGTACAATGTTAGAATTATAATAGTTTTAGGAATATACAAAAATCATCTTTTTAGTTTTTATTATTAATGTTAGGGATCTGATGATTGATCTCTTCTGGCCGTATAGTATAGCACTTATAGTAGTGGAGCTCTTCTCAAAACAATTCTAGACACAAATAAGATTTGGTACCTCATGAGGCTACTTTCATCCCCAAATTATTTCATATTATGCATTCCAATAAGGTTGTTAGTAGTTCCCCACTACTCGAATCACTTTGGCATGATAGGAAAAAAACATTTCCCCTCACAAAATAAATAGGCCAAAAAAATGCAATACAAAAAACCAATACTCCTAATGGTTCTCTCTATGTTCACATTAATTAACAAAACAAGTGCACCGATCTCTTTCTAAATGGTCTTTTTTCCAATCTCATCTTTGATTACGGGTACATTTTCGTCACTCTCAACCTTTATTTTAGTCTCTCCTCTAATCTAACTCTTGGACGTGATAAATCCCACATAAAAAGAATTTGGACATGGTAAATCATCATATACATGGTTTACCTCACTAATTCTATGTAAACGTTGGGATTTCTTCTTATTATCATTTTTTTCTATACTTTTTTTTTAATAAATAATGAAATTTTGTTATACACTTTAGGTTTCAAAGGAAAAGAATGATTTATTTTTACATGTCAACATTGAAGGCTTCAATTTCTCACAACCCTTCAAAGTGAAATGGGACCCTGCCCTTCAAATTTGATACCTCTGGCTCCTGCGCCCTCCCGAGTCCTGACGACGTACTCTCCATGGCCGGTCGTCCAATCGAACAGTCAAAAATGAAAGAAACGAATGAACTGGACCTGCTGGATGACAAAATGATTTGGAAGCGTTGATAGGACGGCCATTGACAGGACGTCGAAATATATAATGAAAGCCTAGTGGTGTCTCTCTGCGTTATGTCCTTCACTACACGCTGTCTGCTCGGCCTGCATACTGTCTGTCACGGATCAAATTTGAAGGGGAGGGTCCCATAATGTCCGTCTCATTCTGTTATTGTATTATGGTAAAGTTTTTCTATACGATGCTTTTTAAGTTAAAATTTGGTAAAGTGTTTTGGATTAGATTTCTTAAATGGTAAAATCTATCATATAAGTTAAATGGTGAAATCTATCATATAGGTTGAATAGGTAATATAGGTAATAGTTTATTAATATTATTAATTAATGTTTATTATAATATATTAATTTATTATCTTTATTAAAAAAATAAATCAGTTGAAATGATAGATTTGATTTTTTTGATGGTCTAGGAAGCAAAATTCTATTAGAAATCTTTCAAAAAAAACTTTTATTAAATTTAAAAATATTAAAAATAAGAATTTATTTATTTATTAATTTAATTTAAAAAATATTAAAACCAAGACTTTACTCATTTATTAACTTAATTTAAAAATATATATCTTAGAAATTATTGTATTTAAAAAAATTACAATAAATATTTATTAGTTACTTTATAATGAATAAGAAACATTATTGTTTGGAATATGAATTATCTCCTAACCCTTGTAAAAAGTAGAAATTAAGAGTTTTAGATTATCATCACCATGATATCCCATTGGGATGCTTTTAGCACATTTATCTTGTACATGACCCATCTCAATAATAAAGTGCCCTACGCTTATTGGTGGTTTTGGAATATCATGTTACATAAAGTGCCCTTCATCCATGTCTTTCGGCTCGTTGGGTTTCTTCACCGCCCACAGGAAAGACTGTCGGCTCGCTTCCAACCCCGCCGCTACCTCCTGCATGTTGAAAAAATGTAATTACCCGCAGATCTATACTTGACTTCCAGCCGACTCTGTCAGAGTTTGTACAAGTCAAGATCTTGTCTGTCAATCTGACAAGAAGGAAAAGTCCACGAGTAGGCAATGTAATCCAGTCGAATTTATTTTTGAAGCTAAGCTGTTGGGTAGATAGTTATTAGAGTCTTTAATGGTGAATCAGTTGGCCCATGCTGTAGCAATCTTTAGATTGCGTATAAATAGAAAAAGCAAATTGTAAATCAGTTTACACAGAGACAACACAGACATTAGACAGCAGAGGAACTTAGGGTGAGAAAGAGAAGTCGAAGCTCAAGCTTCTGTGCATGTAATTTAGTCGAAGAGCTGAAGCTCTGTAGACCGACCAGTCTGGACCGACCAGTTTGTAATCGACAAGTTTGTAATACTTTGTATTTTCGCATAGTTAAATATATGAAATAGTTTGTGGTTGAATGCATGATTGTTTGGCGGCACATATTTCCAGATTTACTTCTGTAAATGTCTTTTACAATTACTTTTATGTGAAAGATCAAAGAACCCATAAATTTCTCACCCCATGAAAGTCCGAGGGTTTACGACACATTGGTCGACTCAAGTCTTCCTACATATTTGGGCATATGTTTTTATAAGATCTTTGGATTTGTTAATGTGTCCATTTTTACTCTATCTACTCACAGGTGAAAAGCATTTGCAATTTCTTAATTCTTTAGACTAAGAAACATATTCTGTAGATTTCGACCAAAGTGAGTTGACTAGAGTGGTCAGTTGTATAAGCTGACTTGAGTGGTCGGTTGAGTCAGCCGACTGAAGCAACCGACTTAGTCGAAGACATGAAGTGAGCCGACTTGGTCGAAGACATGAAGTGAGCCGACTTGGTCGAAGTGACAAGTGGTCGAGGTAAAAACCGGTCGGACAAGTAAGTCAAAGTAATTTTGGTCGAGTGAAGGACCGACTAAAATTTATAAACTTGTCTAGTCGGACATAGACAAGTTTCACCCGACTAGAAAAAGGTAAAGTGGTCGACATGAAAAGTGAAAATTAAAATTTAATTTCGAATGAGCCCTAAACCCAAGTTTAGTTGGCTTGGTTTTGGCTATCACTGCATTTGATGCGCCAAGAGTGCGATCTAGCTGCCGAAGTTGATGTAGATTATCGATGCCGGCTCGCGAGAATCCAGCCATTTCAAGCAATCTAGATCTGAGAAACTGGAATTGGGAGAATTATATTTAGGGACAAGAGGCAAATCTCTAAACCACTAAGACCTTTTCAAACAAATTTAACCCAAACCTCTAACACCTACACCCTCCCTCCCCTAATCCATCCATCCATCCATTATCATTATACCCTCTCGACTGCCGAGTCCCTCCCCTACCCTGGCTCCATCCATTATGCCATGAACCAGGTTTCAAATTTGAAGCCTTCAGAGCCCTTCAAAGGCCATTTTAAACGTCATGGAAGGCCACAAAAAATTTTCCCATGCAAAAAAAAATTTGTTTCATTTCCAGCACTTCAATAATGAAATTGAGTAAGCCTAGGTAAATTTGCAACATAAGGGTGGCTAAAAAAATTTCCTTTCCAGGGGTTTTGATTTAGTGGAATATGGGAGAGTCGGGACTCAGAGTCTTCCCAAGTGTCCTTGAATAGTCGGATCATGGATGAGGATCTTGGTCCGAATCGACACGGATCACGATGGAAAACTGGGATGCCTAGTGTCAAGTTCAACTCGATGATTCAGGATTATGACTCGGGATTCGATGTTCACTTTCAAAGAATTTAATGACATTGTCATGCATTACTGATCCACCAGCTTCATTAAATCTTAGTATGAGATGATGCCACCTGCCAACTTGGTTTTCCATCTATCATCTTATTGTTCATTGAGTCACGTGATCTCGCAACTTATAAGTCACTTGAGTATTTGAGTATATGATGTGAAATTAAATTCTCATATGAGTCATATCTATGGATGGTGAATTGGTTTGATAACCCTCCATTGTCAAGGCTCTGCAAGGAAAAACTAATGGTGTTGTTTTTTGGGTTACAACTTACAAGTTGTAATTTACAATGTATTGAGCAATCTTTTCTATATTTGAACTTATCCTGGTCCAATGGGTATGTAATTTTCAAGACCAGGGTTTCACCCAGTGCTAGACATTTCTATTATGACCATCACAAGACTAGGATGACGAATATTTGGTAGAAGGATAGCAACACACCGCCCTTTGTTTGTGCTCATGAATCATATCCTATACTAGTTAGTCCAAGATTCTAGGATTTATTCCAATTTCCATTCATTTACTCGGGTTAGAATCATTCGAATTAGCACTCCCAGTCTCTCACTGTCCACCTAGGCCACTTAGTCTACCTGTATCATTGGAGGAAGGGGGTTAAGAAGTAGAGGCAAAGGCGACTGGAATGGAGGGCCATCCAGAGAGAAGGGTTGTACAATATGCATATAGTCAGATCTAAACGAAATGAAAGATTTTGTCATATAACTAACTGAATATTATCATTACTTTATCTACCCGGATGCTTACGCGGTAAATCTTGCGCATGAGCTGTTTATGAGGGTTTCCTGTGTCGACAATGGCTACGATTTGGAGAGGCTCGTTGCCATCATTATACCACCAATGAATTGGTCCTGCAAATATCTCTATTACGTCTCCCCTCCTCACTCACCTCAACTTTTGACTTGAGTCCTCTTTTTCTTCTTCTTCCTCTTCCTCCCGTGGGTTCTCTGATCTACGCCATGAGCACCCTCATAATGGAGAATGATCTCTAAAAGTCTCTGGAGACCTCGAAAAAACAATACCCAATTTTCCCTCACTTGCACAGATATATCTATGTTATGTAGATGCAATTATAAAATGGTTTTTTTTTTGTAATCATGTGAAATACAAAAACATGCATTCTCTTACGTCGGGCAAGGTAAACCAACTCCGGAGCGCCGAGATATTGTGGAATTTAGATGGCGTTGCTTCCAATCATCTTTCTGTAGAGGGAAACCATTTCACACTCTATTTCCTCGTTGTCTTCTGCAGTGGACAACTCGAAGGTTCCACCTTGGTCATAGGTAGGAGCAAGAGAACCAAAGGTAGAATGTTGGGTAGGCTGGATTGAGCTTCCCCGAACTTAAAGAGACTGGCGAAGTCTGTGGAGCAAAAAAACCATTATTTTTGGTTTACGAGTATAGGATAGTCGGAGGTCGGGACTCAGACTCTCAACTCTCCAATTCTATGCTTCAGTGTCTCCCTAACTTCGGTTTCCTCTATAAGACTATGCAGAGCTAAGCTGTCGACTTGGTTGTCGTGAATTTACAGGTATGTATAGCATTTTGCACTTGTGTAACGTTTTATATGTGGATAAAATTTAAATGTGTTGCTTGTTGGATTTCCTTTTTGGTTGTATAAATATAAGGGTTTAAAATTTCTCCATCCAAAATGCTGTTTGAAATTTGTAATGTATTATGTGACCGTGTGTCCTCCAAACTAAGTCTCGAACACTCAATAGATGTAACTTTAAAAAACCCAATATTTAAATGAAATCAAAACCAAAATAGTGTATACCTAGGACCACAACTTTGTTTGGGCGGAGGAGCAAGAAGAAAAAGCCTTGTATTTGAGTTCCAAATCTATCAATGTTATTTATCTGTCGTGAATTGTAAACATTAGGTTGAAAGAAAGAACAATATTTGAATACACGTGTTTGAATTATTCCAATTTCCTTAATGAAATCCAAAGGTTGAAAGGATAAAATATTTAACAACTGACGTTGTAAATCTTGTAGACTTCGACCCCTTCGTTTTCCTGTCATCCTTCTAAAAGTGGAAACAAGAAGTACAAATTGTCTACCAATATATCTAAACAAGGGAATCCCTCGACAAACGTTCATGAATGAGGGACTGGGAGTGCAGTGAGCTAGAAAAGAACATGATTTCAACATCCTCATTGTCGCAAGCCTCTCAAATGTGTGTTTAGGATTCATCTTCCTTATTGACTATGGTAGACACTAGAAACCCAACTTGTAGTGATTTTTGTTAGAGAATTTTAAGTTCTTCCTTATAGTGGACTAATAAATACTTAACCTTTTCGATAGGGCTGATAAAATTGACATAGATTGGAGGGACTATACATAATATACCTAAAATTGGGGCTTTTGTTTGAGCGCTTCGAATTGGGGTATAAACTCGATATACATTGGAGGGACTATCCATAATCCACCTAAAATTGGGGATTTTGTTTGATCACTTTGAATTGAGCATCTAGGGAGGACATGATTCAATTCTAAAAATAACCGTTGAATTTAGGGTATTACATTCTGGGTTTTTTCTTTTAGGTAGGCCCAATCACACTTGACCAATAGAGCCACCATAAATCGGAATCAATCCTCCATTCAAAGGTCCTTCCAAATTCCAATGCCTTATTTTTTCAACGACCTAACAATTGAGTATTTCATCGGCCCGACAGAGTTGTCCCTTATCTAAGTTCAAAAAAATATATTCTCCAAGGACCAGGAGCATAGAGACTGCTTTAGATATGTATGGACTCTCATTAGCTAAAATAATAATGATTTTGTATCCACGCATGTGTCTCTATATTTGTATGAGATCTTTCTCCATGACATGAATGGCGGAATATGTCTCAACGGTTTCTAATGTAATCATGTGAGGTCCATAGAGATGTGAATTATAGGTTTCTACACAATAATTGAGTGTGCAATATAGTCATCTCTTGTGGGCTCTGTGAAGTTAAATAAATAGTTGTTGCTCCTAAAACATTTAGGTGTTGGCAATGATTTTGTTTTTATTTCTGATTTACAATTAGTTTGTGTGCATCTAAAAGCCATAAACCATAATAGAACAAAAAAAGATCAAAAGTTTAAAATACTTGATATTTGTTGGAGAGTTTCAAGTGTTTTCGTAAAATTACTAGGATAAGATGTCAATATTGGAGAGACTTGTTTTTTTATTTATTTCCAATTTCTAGGATTTATATAATTAAGGGTATAGAAGGCATTTACTTTATGAGGATATCCCCTACATTAGGGAGTCCACATGGATAAGAACGTGCAATGTATGCATTGGATGTAAACCATTTCAATTTGTATTGACTTTGGTTCTTTCTTTGTGCTCCCTCCCTTACTACAATCTACCTACTCACCTACTCTTGCATATGTCATGGATAGATAGATTTGTTCTTGAATAGATAGACTGAACCATTATAGGCACTATGGGCAGTCCAACTCAATTTGATTACTATTGGAATATAATCCGTCAGGATTATACGTTAGTGTAAATAATAGGAATCTGAAGAGACTCTCGGATGTGTAATCTCAAGAGTGATTGTAAATGTATAAATAAATGCTTTGGCTATGAAATAAAGTGAATCGGGAGTTATTTTACCTATCAGTGGTATCAGAGCACCACCTGCCATAACTCCTGCTATTAAGTTTTAGTCCTGGCAGCCTGTATGCTTGCCAGTGCATTGCGAGACTGCTGGCCCATTAATGTGTCTGCCCTCTGATCAGAATTGAACGTTTCACACCAGAATCATTATGCCTGCCATTCTGCCTGCATGCTTGTCCCGTTAGTCTCCCTCTCTGTGTGTTTCTCCTTCAGCCTGGGTGCCAATAATTCTGTGCGTTATGCTGCACTGTTGCATTTTTGTGAAGGAGTTGTACTGAAACCCTAATTTTTCAGAACTTACTGAGATCGTGACCTTCTATCTCCATCCATAGCCCGGTTGTCATAGAAAACATGTGTTTTTATTCAAATTTGGGTAGAATCCAGATGGTATGAGACGCGATTTCATGAGGGACTATTTTTTCGGTTGCAATGGCTTTGAAGATGATGAGAATACAAAAAAAAAACCCTAAATTTACCCTAGACTGCTACTGCGTGCGTTGAAGACGTTATGTTGAAGATTAACACAGTGGAGATTGCTGCGTGCGTTGGAGACTGCTGCGTGCGTTGGAGACTGCTCTGAGTGAACACGGTGGAGACTGCTGCGTGCATTGAAGACTGCTCTGAGTGAACACGGTGGAGACTCATGCCTTTACATTTGCGTGAAGTGTGGAGAAATAAATGTATGCTGTGATTGTTGTATTGGAGCTGCGTATATATGCTGCATATTTGAGCTGTGAGTTTAATTGGAAACTCTAAGTATATTGTTTATATATGCTGCGTATTGAATATATATGCGTTGAGTATATATGCGTTGAGCTGTGAGTTTATATATGCTGCGTATTGAATATATATGCGTTGAGTATATATGCTGTGTATTGGAGCTGTGAGTTTGCGTCTAATTCTTTGTTGAGTCTAGCCATTTGTGGCTGCGATTTTCTGAAGAGACGTGACCTCTTTGTTAAGGAGTGAAGGCGTTGCAAGTTTGTTGAAGAATGAGGATAGAAGGATGAAGACATACATGTCTTCACTCACATGAAGGTTGAAGTCATCCAGCTACTGCTAATCACTTGATTTTGCAGAGTATATAGTTTGGTGCTTGATTTTTGCACAGACTATAATTTGTGCACTTATATCCTGTGCACACTTATATCCTTTGCACACTAATATATTAGCTTCTGGTGCCTCCACGCATAACATATTATGTAGAGTATATATCTTATAAAAAGAATGCTGTTGTGTATTTGAAGCTCGTGATTGATATATTTTGTGTATTGAAGAAGCCTGTGTATGCTATAAACTTGCATTGTATTCACTTGGAATGGCTGTGCTTTCCTCCTAGAGCTGCAGAATTTGAAGCTGCGACTAGAAGAGCACATGCTGTGTGAGGATACTGCTCCTATGAATTGGTGAGAGATTGAAAGCGATTGAAAGCATATTTTCTCTGCCTTTGTGTTGTTGGTCAGTGATACTGTCATTGTATCACTTTAAAACTTGAAGTTGAGATATTAAGATTGTAAATCACCTTGGCAGAGACTGCAAACCTGCAGGGTTATTGTTTTTTCTATTATCTCATTCTCCTTGTCATATTAAGTTCATTATTGTAAATTACACTAGTAGTTGCAGAAGATGCAATCTATAGCATCTGTAGTTGGTGCCACTCTCTCTGGCAAAGAGAGAGGCAGAGAAAGAAGAAACTTCAAAGATAGAGGAGGTAGAAACAACTCCAGCAAAAGATCAGATTTGCAATGCAAGCGTTGTGGAAAGACTGGACACACATCAGATCAGTGTTGGGCTTCGTGGAACTCCATCAAAGACAGACATAACCAGAAGAAAGATGACAATAAAAACCAAGATGCTAGTAAATCTTCTGATTCTGCTCATTGTATTGTTGCACATTGTAATCTTGGAATTAATGAAATGACTTCACTTTCATCTTACAAAGATTGTTGGTTGCTTGATACTGGTGCAACATCACACATGAATTTTAGAAAAGACTGTTTTGAAGAACTTAATGAAACAATAAATGGCATAGTGTACTTTGCAGATAAGTCAAGTCTTAAACCAAAGGGAATGGGCACCATTCGACTGAAGATGCTTGGATTCCCTGATTTCTTGTTGAAGAATGTTCTTTATCTTCCAGAGTTGCAGAGAAGCCTGCTGTCCTTGGTGGAAATTCGACAACGAGGCCATTCCATCCACATGTTTGATGGAATCGTAGAAATAAGAAAGTCCTCTGACAACCAAGTCATCATGACTGGATACGAAGATGGGAAGCTGCTGAAGCTAAAGGGTTCATCTGCAAGAGTTCAGAACTATGCCTACCTCTCTCAGCATGGAGAAGGTAATTTGTCATCAAGTTTATTGTGGCATGCAACATTTGGTCATCTAAATTATAACAGTCTTCGTTTGTTGAGAAAGAATGGTGTATTTGGTTTGCCCACCATTCCCAAAGATAAGAGAAAATGTGATGCATGTATATTAGGGAAACACAGTAAGCTGCCATTCCATGAATATAATTTCAGAGCAAGTAGGAAATTAGAATTAGTGCATTCTGATTTATGTGGGCCAATGCCAACTCCTTCTGCCAATGGGAATAAGTATTTTGTGACCTTTGTTGATGACTACTCAAGAATGTGCTGGATTTACTGTTTAAAGACAAAATCAGAAGCATTTCAAACATTCAAGGACTTTCATGCATTGATAGAAA
>LPNX010568155.1:29548-44224 GCA_001517045.1 Pseudotsuga menziesii
GCACTATCGGAACACTGAATCATGAAAATTAGTGATTCGATACCTGTCTCGAAATCATACATGCTTTTTAATGAAATAATTTCCCTAGATTTGAGTAAGGAAATATGGTACATTTGTCAAGTTCATGATTGAATTCATATACATTGAAATTAAAAGATTAATGATATGCCCTAGTTTCATGTTTTTGTTGGCTTTGAAGAATCAGAACATCTGTACATTAACTTGGTTCGAGCTCATTGCAGAAAATTGAGACTTAGAAGGTGTCCAACAATTGATAACATGAATAAGAGTGGTAAACTATGTAGGTTTGAATCGATCAACATGAAATGGGCAGAGAAAATGCCTAAATGTGCTTTAAATGTTTTAAGGATGTAGGTTGGTACTCCTTCTTCGAGAGAATTATGGGTTAAAATATTGAATTCAATTGTTCATTTGCTTAGAATTTCTCAGGTTCATCCATAAATTTCCAAACTTTTACATTTGAATTGACCAAGGGATTAATCGCAGAGGCAACATGATTTCCGGTTGAAGGGGATCATTGGTTTAAAAAGCATCCATTTGAGGTTGTTTTAAGTTGATACATGTTCATTGGGTTTGAGTCTTTAGATTGGAGCAAGGGAATGCATCTGAATAATGTAAAGAATGAATGGATATTTGATTTGGGGATAATACAATGTTATATTACCAGCGAAAGTAGATTTTCCACCATTTTCAAGTATCATTTCATATTCCTCCTTCATATAAGTGGGCAATCCAAATTAAACTTACCCTATTAACCGTTAAAAAGAATTATCAAGTGTAAGTTTTAAACCTGTGCAGAGAAGCAAAGCATACATATTATTTTAAGCAAAATAGATATCACAACACATCATTCACATGTAAACACAGATATTTACCCTGGAAACCCTTAACCGGGAAAAACCAGAAAACCTTGGAGCCACACCTCCTATATTCTCTTCATTACATTATGAATCCTCACAATACAATATATAGGTATTCTGCAACATCCAAATACCCTAATCCATTAACCCGGATTAGAAAAAGACTCCAATCCCTTAACCAGGATTAAGTAACATATTTTTAGACAAATTCTAAAAATAGCCACAAACAGCTATAAATAGCCAAAAAAATTTGCTCTTGCGCTCGCATTAGAAACGGCCTATCGGTCATTTTCATCGAAGGTGATTTTGGGATCGCCAATCTGTAGCACTGACATGCACACCTCCCCTCCATACGCACATGCAAAGAATATAACATATACCCAACATTCTCCCACTTGTTGTTTCCTTTGCGTAGCAATGAGTCATGTACTCATAAAGTCACAGGTTCAGGGCATCAATGCCCATAGATTCTCTACACCAAGATAACTTCTCTGTACTAACATACTCTGTTAATGAGTCTGCAACATTTTTCATGGTGTCAACCTTCTCCAGCAACACCTTCTTGTCTTCAACCATATCTCTCACAAAGTGATATTGCACATCAATATGCTTTGTCTTAGCATGATAAGAAGGGTTCTTTGCCAGGAATATTTCACTTTGGCTATCATAATCTAACCTTACACCTTTCTGTACAAACCCAATACCTGAACACAATCTTTGCAACCACACGACTTCTTTGCTTGCATGAGTAACTGCCATGTATTCAACTTCTGTAGTCGAGAGTGCAACTATAGCTTGTCTCTTGCTCATCCAACTGATAGCTCCTCCAAATAGGTTAAACACATGCCCAATTTTAGATCTTATATGATCAAGGTCTCCAGCCTAGTCTGCATCAGCAAATCCATGTACATTTATTACTCTGTCTGGTCCAGGTCTCCCTTGGTAGTAGATTGCATAATCTATGGTGCCACGCAAATATCTGAAGACCCTCTTTATAGCTGTCCAATGCTCCTTTCCTAGTTTTGACATATATTTGCTCAAAACTCCCACTGCATGAGCAATGTCTAGTCTTGTACATACCATTGCATACATCAAACTACCAACTGCACTGGCATATGGAACCCGTGACATGTCTTCTTCTTCTTCCCGTGTCTTGGGACACTGCTCTACAGATAACTTTACACCTACATGAATAGGAACCTTGACCGGCTTACTTTCCTACATGTTAAATCTCTCTAGTACTGTCTCAACATATTTTCTTTGTTTTAAACTAATCATTTTTTTTGCACAATCTCTTCTTATCTCCATTCCCAGAATGAAGTTTGTAGCACCGAGATCTTTCATATCAAACTTGGAGGACAGTTGAGACTTCACCTCCTTTATAGCATCTTTGTTGTTTCCAATCAACAACATGTCATCAACATACATAACTGTGTTAATGAATTTATCACCAACCTGTTTGGAATATACATAGTGATCAGCTTTGCTTCTCACAAACCCCAATCCAAGTATGTATGTGTCAAAATTTTGGTACCACATCCTTGGAGATTGCTTTAGACCATAAATGGACTTCTTTAGTTTACATACCAACTCATTCTTTCCCTTTACTATGAACCCTTCTGGTTGTTTCATGTATATTTCTTCTTCCAGATCCCATGTAAGAACATTGTCTTCACATCCATATGCTCTACTTCAAGATCAAAAGCAGCAGGAATAGAAAGAAAAAATCTAATAGAAGTTAATTTTGCAACTAGAGAAAATATTTCACCAAAATCAATCACCTCTACCTGAGAATATCCCTTTGCTACCAAGCGGGATTTATACTTATCCACTTTATCTTTTGCATTCAACTTCTTTTTAAATAGCCATTTTCTCCCAACGGCTTTTCTCCGAGTTGGTAACTGTACTAGATTCCAAGCTTCATTTTTGTCCAAGGAATCCATTTATTCATCCATGGCCTTTTTCCAGACATCACTATCCTATGAATTAACAACTTCCTTCACATTTCTAGGATCATCATCAGTAATAGACATAGCAAAATGAGAGCGAAAATCAGGAGGGGAATACCTTTCTGGTTGCTTTATTTCTCGAGATGATCTCCTCAAAATTGGAGTATGAGGTTCTTCTTCTTCTGATTCCGATTCTTCTATTGAGTCAGATTCTTCACCTTCTAACTTAAACTCTATTTTCTCTGGTTCCTTTTCCTTTGGATTCACTTCATGTCTGGGGACTTCTTTGACCTCTCGAAACACAACATCTCGACTGTAAATAGTCTTCTTAGTTATAGGATTCCAAAGTTTATACCCTTTCATACCATCTTTATAGCCAATAAATATACACTTCTCAACTTTGTTATCCAACTTGCTCCTTTTCTCCTTTGGAACATGTACATAAGCATCACAACCAAAAAAATTTAGATGCTTAATAGAGGGCTTCTTACCAGTCCATACCTCTTGTGGAGTTTTATCAATCAATGCTGATGTGGGTGATCGGTTTACCAAGTAACATGTTGTCTCCACTGTTTCTGCCCAGAATTCTTATCGTATCCCAGCACTGCTTAGCATGCTCCTTACCTTTTCCATCAACGTCCTATTCATCCTTTCAACAACTGCATTTGGTTGAGGTGTGTATGGAGTAGTCTTTTTCCTTGCTATACAACACTTCTTACAAAAGTCCTTGAATTCATTCCCACAGAACTCTCCACCATTATCTGTCCTCAACACCTTTATTTTCTTTTTTGATCGATTTTCTACAAGAGCCTTAAATTCTTTAAACTTGGAAAATACTTCAAATTTCTTTCGAAAGAAATAAATCCATATGTTCCTTGAGAAATCATCTATAAATGAAACATAATACACATATTTTCCTCATGATGGAACAGGAACAAGTCCAAACACATCACTATGTATTAATTCTAGAATTCCCTTTTCTATTGTAGCACCAGATGCAAATCTTACTCGATTTTGTTTTCCATATATGCAATGTTCACATAAATCAAAATCCAGAGTGCAATCAGTCATACCTTCAACCATACCTTTACCTTGTAATGCTAGAAGTCCATTTTCTCCGATATGCCCCAATCTATGATGCCATAGCATTGTCTTTTCTCCTGATGCAGTAAGAGTTTTGTCATCTTTACCTCCTTCCTCCAGCACAACAGAATTGTTACATTCATCAATGATGGTTTTTGCCAATAGTTTGTACAGAGTTCCATACCAAACTCCCCTCATCAATACCATTGATCCTCGAACCATTTTGCAACCGCCATCTCCACACACAGTCTTTGCACTTGTAACATCCATTTTTCCGATAGATATCAAGTTTCTTGCTAGATTTGGAATGTGTAGCACTCCAGGAAGAGTTCTAATCCTTCCATCCTTCAGTTTTAGCTTGACTCTACCACGTCCAATGATACCGGCTAGTGAATCATCTACCAAGTACACATCTCATCCATTGTAGTTTTCATATTCACAGAACCACTCCTTATGAGGGGTCATATGACATGACACACCTGAGTCAATCAACCATATATCATGTTCTGAAGTATTACCCGTGGAAGCTAGGTACACATCCCCTCCTTCTTCTGAGGAGTTCTTCGCCTCTGTGGAAGGGGATCCCTTTGATTTCTCAACATTCTTAGATCTGCAATCCTTTTTATAGTGCCCAACTTTACCGCATTTCCAACACTTCCTTATTCCTTTTCCTAGGGATTTAGATCCCCCCCCCATGTCCTTTAGTTTTGTTTCTCTCCTAGGGGCGACCTCTCACAGACAAGGAATCCATGCTATGATTATCCATGGTTTTCCACCTCATCTCTTTTGATAGTGGGGATGATACAATTTCATCAAATTTTAAGGTCGCCCGGTGAGCACTACCTATTGCAACAATTAGGTTGTTCGAGGAATCCGACAAAGAACACAATAATGTAATACATTTATCTTCTTCAACCATTTTAATACCAACATAGGTTATCTGACTTACCAGAGTATTTTAGACATTCAAATGCTCTGTTACAGTGTCATTCTCGTCCATTATGAGGTGAAACAACTTCTTTTGCAGAAACAATTTGTTCACAAGGGATTTTGATTGATACAAACTCCCTAGTTTTGCCCATAGCTTTACTGCACTATCTTCACTAGATACGTTCAACAACACAAAGTTTGATAAGCACAATCGTATTGTACTCCTCACCCTTCTTTCTAATTTATCCCAATCATCTTGTGACATTGTAGTGGGTTTCGTACCCGAATCCACAGCAATCCACTGTTCCCGATCTACCAGAAGATCCTCCATTTTGAGCTTCCATAGCTCAAAATTTTGACCGTTGAATTTCTCGATATCGATTCTTGAAGTGCTCTTCATTCTCTTTCAATGCAAAAATCGACACTGCAAAGCTCCCACTGAACCCAGGTTTATCACAGACCCAAGATATATCAACCGCGTCAAACCCTTAGCAGCAAAGGTGTCCCCCTGATGCCAAAATCGAGCTCTGATACCACATGTAAGTTTTAAACCTGTGCAAAGAAGCAAAGCATACAAATTCTTTTAAGAAAAATAGAGATCACAACACATCATTCACACATAAACACATAGATTTACCCTGGAAACACTTAACCGTGAAAAACCAGAAAACCTTGGAGCCACACCTCTTATATTCTCGTCATTACATTATGAATCCTCACAATACAATATATAAGTATTCCACAACATCCAAAGACCCAAATATGTTAGCCCGGATTAGAAAAAGACTCCAATCCCTTAACCAAGATTAAGTTACATATTTTTTTACAAATTCTAAAAATAACCACAAACAACTATAAATAGCCATAAAATCTATAAATAGCCAAAAAAATTTGCTTATTGCGATCGCATCGAAAATGGCCTAATGACCATTTTCGAACGGAAACAGGGCATACGACCTGTTTCCGTTGAAGGTGCTTTTGGGATCACCAAGCTGCAGCGCTGACATGCGCACCTCCCATCCATACGCACATGCAAAGAATGTAACATATACCCAACATCAAGATGGCTACTTGGGTTAAGAGTCATATTGATCATATAGATAAATCTATCTTTCATCACAGTTTAGTTAAGTTGTTGTTATTAACTGAGCTTCAAAAGAAGAATTGCTCCTGGAGGCACCTTTTGTTTTGGTCAAGTATCAAACCAGAAGGGTTTGAGGCTCAAGGTGATCAAGAAAATCAAATCAACAAAGAAGATACAAATACTTCTATTAGTAGACATAAGACCCTTCAGGGATAGACGTAAGATTCATGGAGAACACAACACTTTCAAAAGGATGAGGAGAAAGGCAGATTAAAAATCCAATTCAACATAAAAAGAATTCAATGCAAAAGATGAATCAGTCCAAGACCAAATTCAAGAGAATTTACAGGAAGAAGAGTTTTTTGTGTCACGGGATGAATTTACATCTGCTCCAAAAACTCCCAATGACATGAAAGAAAGGGTGATAGAAACATGTATTAATGAAGATCCTCCTTCCAATATTGAAGCTCCAGTTACTTCTCTTTCAGAGCCTCAAACTGTTAAATGGAGACCTAAAAAAAGACCTAAAAATAAACTAAGAATGAACACAAGAGCAATTTTAGATCCTAAATTTAAAAGGGATGCAATAACTACTATTGAAGACTCTTCAAGTGAAGAGGATCACATAACCAAGAATGTGGAGCAAACTTTAACCTAAATTGTAGAATACACTGAAAGGAGAATAAATTATCTTCCAGAGAAAATTGAAAGAAAGTATGAGGCTAAATATAAACAAAAGGTACATAATCTTGAGATTGGTATGACCTCAAAGTCCATCAATCTGGAAACACAAGCAAAAGAGGTTAATATACATAGGATAGAATTCAGAGCTCAAGAAGATTGCATCATTGAAGAACAAGTCAAGGTTATTCTAAGTTCAGAAGAAGAAGACCCTTTACACCAAACACTAATTGAAGCAGTATCAGAGATTAAAGTTCTTAAAAAGTTATTGCAGCATTACAAGTTTCAACATGAGTACCTAACTGATTCTAATGATAAACTAATGCAGGCTAATAGAAAGATGAGGGAAGATTTAGAAGAAATCAATGGTCACTACTAGGAGTTGATAATGGTTTAAAAGGAAGTCCTAGGAATAAAAAGGCGTGTTAAACAACAAAATGAAGAGTTGATAAAGAATAATAAAGAACTTCTAGACAAAATCCAAGTGATGGAAACATAGCATGTTCGGCTACAAAAGAGATCCCAGGCTTTGGATGGACTTACTATTTTGGAAAAAGTAGCTCGTCAAATTTAGTTTGAGTTAGACTTTCATCTCTCATTATATAGTTTCTAGTCAAAAGTTCCATGTAACTAAGATGAATAGGTGGCATAGACTATGATAGTTGGCATATGATTGAAGATTTTGCTTTGGTATATTTCGAATGTAGTTAATTTGTAAATGATATTTCTATTTTTGAACATATTCGATCCTAAAAGGTTGGGACTTGAAAATTGTTTTGTATCTCTATGATTATAAGAAGAAAAAGAAAGAAAGTAGAATGGGTTGTTCTTGGTTTTTAAGGAGAGGGTTATCATATATTAAGCTTGCTTTGTGCAAATCATGTATTGATTCTATGTAATCTTGTTGGAGACTATACTTTGGAATGATATACATATATATAAGCCAATATTAAACATTATTGTAGTTTATGCTTTTAATCTGTTTGATTACCCTACTTGTGATTTCATTTTCTAATAAATTCTTTATTTTAAAATGCTTTTGAGTGGGTGTGCTTCACTACTTTCCATGTCCAAAATATTTTTATGTTTATGATATTTTTTCATCAAAACTGGTTTATGGTTATTGTTTATTTCATATCGATACTACTGCTAAATGTTTTTTCTTATTCAAACATGTCATGTTGTTAAATATTGTCCTTTGTAATTCATTACCCTTAACCTTATTCTCCCTTTACGAATTAAAAAAAAAATACAACCACTTTCAAATCCTATGTATCTATGATGTCCGAGATTTGCACTCTCGTAGTCTAAGTACAAATTCCATTGAAAACAAATTTGATTTCTATTGAGTTTCTTAGGCTTCTCATTGCTTGGGTGATGCTCCCCTTGCATACCAAGAGGGCCATGGGCCTCTCAATCACTGTGTAACCAATTGGAGAATATTTCTAATTTGATTGGTGAGGAGTTGGATATCTAGTCCATATCACTAAGGATTATTCTGCAGGATTTCCATGTCATTTCGTATTACTTTTCATTTCAGTTATTCTTTTTGTATCCCATGTAGTTATGAGTATCTCTTTGCAAGTGTTTCGGTAGTGTATTTGTGTAATAAGTATGCTAGAGGAGTGATTGATGGATTCATGATCCAAATGGTTGTAGATACATATATGTAATGTAATAATTCTACAACAACATAGTAAAATCATAGTTATGTTGATATTCTACAAATTCTTCTTCTACATTTTGCACTCTTTCCCCTTATGTTCAATGCATTGCTAAATTTGACTAGTTTTTAATTTCGATGCAATAACTTGAATTCTGCTCATCCAAATCCAATTATGTGAGTTGTTTAGTTAGGCAAGACACAATGAGACTGATGCCGACCATCATATCCAAAAATAGTTTTCCCTATATATCGTTTGAGTAAGGTGTGAGGTCGCATATGCTCAATGCACTGAATTGTTGACTAGTTTCTATTGTTTGAGTCATATCTTGACTTCTAGAAGTCCAAATATGATTATGTATTTTCTGTAGCTAGCTTAGACACAATAGTACCCATTCTAATAGTCATACCAATATTTTTTAGGGTTTGATACCATTTGTAACCATTTGGAAGTCACCTTTATGCACAATACCAATTCCCTATTTTATCTCCAAATCTCAAACTCTATATTTCCATGACCTGTTGTTGTTACTTGAGGTTCCCTACTACTGTACCAACCGACCTTGAGCATAGATACACCTAGTGGATGCATCAGTAGCTTATGATAATCACATAAGTCCCAATTTGGGTGTGATGAGTTTAGTAAATGTGCCCACTTCAGAGTGTATGGAATCCTTTCCCATCCTTGCACCCCCTATGAGTCTTCGTAGCTTCTAATAACATTTTTTCAGATCTAAATGTGAATGATGCAAACCATATTCTGAGTTGGGTTGCACAAAAATACAAAATATTGCCAACTTGTGTAGACCATAAGGGGGATTTAAACCCAAACTTGGGAGTGTGGTAGTGGATGAGCCTAATTTCTAATTCGGGTTCATTTTAGTAGTATTAGAGCTTAGCCACTTTGGTCGAGTTTTGATTTGGTGTTCCTAGATTCTGATTTGGGTACATCATAGTGGTATGAGAGCATGAATGGTCCTTTGCACCCGGGCATTATGATAATTAGTTAAAGAAGAAAATTTGCATCAATGAAGCTTGTTCCATTTGAAGATGATAAATTTGAGCAGTATGAAGAAGAAGAAGAGGTGCCATATGTTGGAGACTTCCAATTTCCAAGAGATGAGAATTATCAGTGTTGTGACCAAGTGTATGATGAAGATTGATGGGCCAGACAACCAATGAATAGTGATGAGGATTATGACTATTCTGATGCTTTGAAGGAATTGACATGGTTGAAAGCAACATGTGAGAACTTGTCCCAACAATATCAGAAATATCTTGCTATGAAGGTAGAGACATGCAAGGTTATTCCTTTCGAAGAATTTGTCTATACAATGTTTGAATATAGGCCCAAGGAGCTTAAAGTAGTCCAATAAAATAACACCTTACTGAACTAAAGTGCTTAAAGTAGTCCAATGAACTAACTTCTTAGAAATGTTATTGATATATACAAATTATATTATTTAAACTACTATATAGATTTAATTCTTTATATTAGAAAAGATATTCAATTCTTTTTTCTTTCACTTTCATGAAATCTTTCATATCAAGAAAGATATTCATTTTTTTTTGTCTTTAACCTTAAAAAGTAATAAATAATAATAATTAATAAATGGTTACATCAATTAGAAAAATCAATTGTGAAAATAATGATAATAATAAATAAAAGACTTTCATGAAATTTTTTATATCATAAAAGATATTTTATTATTATTATTATTATTATTATTATTATTATTATTATTATTTTGTCTTTAATCTTCACAAAAATAATAAATAGTAATATTTAATAAATGGTTACATCACCACTCCCCGAGGTGTAGATCAATTGGCAACTATGCACTTGTTAAGGTGTACGGGTTGTTGAGCAAGTCAAGGGTTCAAACCTCGTTGCAGCCTGAGATGCGTTGTGTGCGTCAGCGTATTCTCCATAAATAGTGATATTTAATAAATGGTTACATCGCTTTGAAAAATGAAGTGTGAAAATAATGATAATATTAAATAAAAAAATTATGGTTTTTTATTAATGTTTTGAGAGATGTCTTTCCAATTTGTAATAAATTATAATGTGGATTTTTTAATCAATTTAATTTAAATAATTTTTAAATGATATGACATATTTTTTTTTGCAGACGAAAAAAACATTACTTGATATTCTATTGAATCAAAGGTAATTTGGTACATCATCAAAGTCCTCAAGACCAATCAAGTAGTTTCTAACCACTAACCATATGGTTTTTTATTAATGTTTTGAGAGATGTCTTTCCAATTTGTAATAAATTATAATGTGGATTTTTTAATCAATTTAATTTAAATAATTTTTAAATGATATGACATTTTTTTTTTGCAGACGAAAAAAACATTACTTGATATTCTATTGAATCAAAGGTAATTTGGTACATCATCAAAGTCGTCAAGACCAATCAAGTAGTTTCTAACCACTAACCATAATACAGATCAACAACTATAACATAGCAGGAGGAGCACATACTGAGCCGGCCACTGTCCCCACCTGGGCATTATGTACCGCGAGGAGTTCCTCTTATAATACAACTGCAGAACGATCAGCCAAAAATGTCTCTAGAGAAGATAATAAGAGCCCCGAGGCATTATCCAAGACAGGCTAGAGTCCTCTCAAATTGTCCAAAGATAAGATAGATCAACATATTCCAAAAAACAAGCTCACCTAGAAGCCTAACTCAAATAAAGCTAAAGCATATCAGAGCAAAGCTCTCAAAACATCTGGAGATTAACTTCCCCAAATAGTTCTCCTTTACAAATTTCTGTAAAGGTAAGATGGTCCGAAGCCATAATAAGCCCATCCTTGGATAATGAATCAGCCCTTATATTATATTCCCTATAGACATGGCTAAAATCCACGAAAGTGAACGAAGAAAAAATCTTTTTGGTGTTGTCGCACCAAGCTTCTAAGTTCACTATAGCAAGAGTGGATTCTTCCTTTGCCCAATTTATAATCATAGAGGAGTCGCCAAAGACATGTAGATATGGTAATCCAATATCTTTGGCGATGAATAGTAATGCCCAGAGTGCTAGTAGCTTGGCTCTCGTATTGGTGCTGTGACCGCATCCTAGTTTAATTTTAAGGAAATGTTGTTCATTAATACAGATACATACACTCACCCCTCCATTTGAAACTGCTGCAGCTCCATCAAAGAAAGCTATGGGAAATTGTTTTAATGGAGGATCTGCAATATTCCTGCCTTTTGGCCTTTTAACTTGGGGTACCTGATGAGATGAGGCCTCAAACAAAATCTTATGACAGAGACTGGTTATATTTGACTCTTTATTCTCAAATATAAGGTTGTTCCTGGTCTTCCAAAGATTCCAGATGAAAAAAATAGGCAGATACGATAGCTCCTCGTCCTTTTTAAACCAGCTGATAAGGTTCCCTATAAGGGTCAGTTCTAACCATTCCACTTGAATATTAGCCAAACTGACAAAGCAGTGTAATACCTCAAGAACAAAGGAGCAGCCTACAAACAAATGGTCAATTGACTCGGCATCTTTCTTACAGAGGCTGCACCTATTAGGACCGAGCCAACCCCGATTACAGAGATTATCCCAAATATTGATTTTCTTATAAAATGCCAACCAAGTGAAACACTTCAGTTTTTGCGGAATGTTGAAATTCCATACCTGTGAGATAATACAATATGAAGGTGGAGGCAAATAATCTGAGACAATGAGTTCATATGCTTTTTTGGCCGAGACCTTTTCTGAATCCTTATCATACAACCAGAGAAGTCCTCAGCATCCTTGATCTTGATTCCACCATGTGAAAGACCTTTGACAAAGGATGTCCAAAGATCAACCCATTCTCCCCCCAGGTCTAGATAAGAAGCTGAGTACCAACCATTATAACCTACAAAGAGTTCGTCCAGTTTCTGGGCCTGGGCCAGACAAGTAATCCCATAGTCAGCTAGGTAATCTCTAAGGTCCACCGGGAGTGTATATGAAGCCTCCAGACCTGCTATATGATCAACACCGAGACGTATTTTCAATCCATCAGCCACCTTCCAGCCGAGCTTACAAGTAATCCAAGCCAAAATTCTAACAAAATCATTCCAAAAATATGAAGTACCATTAACAATGAAGTTCCGAGCACGGATCCAGTCCTCCAGGGGTCTATTTTTTAAATATTTATGAGTAATGATTCAGCTCCAGATACCATTCCCCGTCAACACCTACCACAAACTCTTCAATCTGAGAGAGATCCCAAACCACTCTAGGTTCTTAATGTCCTAGCCACCAAATTCAACAACAGGAACAGAAACCGATTTCCAATTTGTCAAGTGAAATTGATAATGACCATCAGTTTTCCCCCACAAGAAATTAAAAATTAAACGTCTCAGGGCATTCAGTAAAGTGCTGGGACATCTTTCCAGTGCAAACCAGTATACCCCTAGCCCAGTAAGAATAGATTTAATAAGAATTAATATGCCCCCAAGAATGAGTAGTCTATAAGTCCAGTTTTTTATCTTATTTTCAAACATCACCACCATCCATCGCCAATCAGATACATAGTATCCCAGAGGTTTTAGACGATACCCCAGGTATTTGAACCCTGAGTTGATAAGAGCCATGATGTATGGGATTAGCAGTGATATTTGCCTTCTAGTCTCTTCATCCACATTTTGATACATAAATGAAGATTTTTCCATATTAACAGTATACCCGTAGCCAAACAAAATAAGTCCAAAACTTCTTTGTATGCACCCATTCTTGGACAGTTCCAATCCCCAAAAAGATCACATCATCAACAAATAACAAATGTGTTATAGAAAAGGTAAGAAAGAACTGGAACCTTTTGATAAATCCTTTTTGTTATGCATCTATAATAATTCTGTTAAGGCTCTCAATAATCAAAATAATATGACGTATTTAGTAAAAACAATTTAAAGATACAAATACGTTAGGTATACAATTTAATAATTAATATTTGAACAAAAAGGTAAAGGGGCAATATATTGTTCAAACACAAAATCTCAACAATAGAAATCTCATACGAATTCAATTTCATAAAAAACTATATATATTATTTCAAACAAAAGAAATTAATATTGTTTTTAAAGTTAAACTGTAGTCATAAAACTTATTTTCAATATAATTGTAGATAATCAATTGTATTTTTTTTAGAAAAAGAAATAGTTAGTTTTAAAATACAAAATAATAAATTTTAACAATTCAGAAAAACATTATAACAAGAACCAGAACCACGTTGAATTTAGGTTGTACCTTCATTACAAAGAGATTATCTAATTTAGCCATGAATGGAGGTACCTATTTTTCCCAGAAATTAAAACTCTTAATTTCTAATTTTTCCTCAGTTAATGTAAAAAAAATAAAAATCAACCACACAATGAACATGAAAAAGGGAAAACATCAATATCATTATCATTATACCCTGATGTAACATGATATTCCAAAATCAATAAATGTACAAGATAAATGTGCTAAAAGGATCCCAATGGGATATCAGGGTGATGATAATCTAAAACTATAATCTTATAATCTAAGCATGGTGATGTTATGATGAAATTTATGCTTTTTTATTTAACTACTAAGATGATAATTACTAGGATGAGACAAAATACTTTAGAGATTGATTTTATGACAATCAAAATTAAAAAAAACAATTATATATATATATTATTAATAGTTGATGAATTGATAAGTGACAGTGATGGATGGATAACTCATAACTGATGAGTGGATGGTAATGATGCATGGATAACCAACAGTTCATATAAATAACCAGAAAAATGTGAGATAATATATATATATATAATATAATTGATAAGTAAATAACATGAAAAATATGAATGATAACTTAAAGTTCAACCCATTTAACTAGAAAGAAAATGCTAAGTAAATAAAAAATCCAAATTGTCTTTTGTTCAACAACAAATTATATAAATATGCTTGTATTGTTAAATAATAGAATAATTAAGTTTACTGAAATTCAGCAATAAAGATTCATAACATCTGATAGAGAGTCTGTTTGATGAGCGAAGAGTTAATATCGAGGTTAACATACAGATTGCATTAACATACATACTACTTACTTGAATGGCAGAGTTCGAAAATGAATAGGCGATTTAACCTACCAATCATAGGGATTTGATTTTACAATATTAATTGCAAGAAGGAAATACATCATTAGCACTGAAAATTTAAAACTATATTGCTGGCGAATGTCTCCTGCTCCAAGAATCTTAATAAAATTCTCACCAGATCTCTCAATGAGAAAACGAGCGCTTAAGAGAGATTGTCCTAGACCTTGTGACAACAAAATGAAAATGATCAAATAGATTTGTTACGTATGAACAATGCAAGTCTATCCAGATTTTGAAAAGAAGACCCACCGTACTGTGTTGCTCTCTC
>LPNX010568155.1:49319-129319 GCA_001517045.1 Pseudotsuga menziesii
TTCACTACTGGGTCATGATATCGCTAGTTGCATGTTCATTACCCTTGATTAATCACAAACATTAAAATTAACGCTTAACTTAAAATTGATTACACTTTTTATTTGATAGATTTGCACCAACAAGCTTAGGCTATAGAGTCTTGGAATAGGGCGTCATGAGTAAATTTTTCCAAGACTATGAAACAAAACAATTAGGTGTATGTCTAGGTGAGAAGAGAAATCCTTGGTATAATTAGTGTTCTCAAGAGGCTCCTCTTAAACAGGAGTTAAGAATGAGGAAACACACACGTCAGTGGCCGGGATAGCCCCTTTCCACTTTCCATTGAGCGCCATAGATATTTCCAGGATCTTATTCATATCTGGGGGCTTTTGAGGTACCTTTGGTGCTTTCGAGATTAGGGATTTGTTACCCTACCCATATGGTAGATCGCACCTATGATTGTCCACCTGAGTATTGGTTATATTGAGGTGAACTTAGTTTCTTTACCTAGGTATTGCAGGGGGGTGTTGCAGAGGTTATTCTGTGAGTGTCCTATCTAGGTAGGGGTCTAATAACACAGTCGTTATATGCGTTAAATCTAAGGGCAACTATAATTGGTTACACACCTCCGCTTGTAGTGTATGGAAGTCTTAAGCCTCTCCTAGGAGAGACATACCTGCTACATTTGATAGCTCACTTATCCTCCCTCTTCAATTGTTTGCATTTGACTTAGCTTTACTTAGTGGTGTGCTCTTTGTGCGCTAGCCTTCCTTAGGGATCGTAATTTGCTGAGTCATTTTATTTTTTTGGAGTCGTCGTAGATCGATTTCTGGTGCTCTGTCGATCTCATCGTTTAGCAGGGATTTCACCTTGTGGCTCTCCTCCTCCTCGAAAGAGGACTAGGCATCCTAGGAGAGCTTATACACATTGTGATTCACACACTGTTCTCACCATGAGTGCCACATCTGAGAACCTAGAGCTCCCTCCTTCTCCATCCTATGGAATGGGGAATGCTACCATATTGATACTCGAGACTCCAATTGACATTGGCCCTCACGGGGTTGGTACTTCCTATAATTCACGACCCTAATTGTCAGATTTTGCAGCTGCTAATCGAAGGTATTTCATGGAAAGGTAGAGTAGTGAGACTCATCACATTCCCTCTAGTGTAAGACCAAAACCTACTAATACTATTTTGTCATCTGTCATCGATCCTGATATGGATCCTAAATGTTGGGCCTAGGGGAAATGCAACCCCTTTCATCGCTGATAGATTTGGTAGTGGTCATATTGAACCTTTCACTCCATTTGTGGTAGGATTTTCATACCCTTCATTTGGGTGTAACACTGGTGTTCACTCTCACAGAAGTGACCATAGACATGTGAACGTTGGGGGCACAACTTACATTCCATATTATTCCCCATCATTTACCACACATGTTCCTTCAAATTCCTTCCTTATTTCATACCCTCCTCATATCCCGCAAGGTCGTTCGGGACATGGTGCTACATCTAACCATGTTTCTCCATATTTAGCTGGTGGTGTTGCGTCGAGACGTTATGTACCTCCTTATATGTCTGGGAGTCAACCAACCTATCAATCCTATAACTATGGTTATATTACACCTAATCCTCAAGGTAAATCAAATTATCATATTCCCTTCCATCCTTTTATGGGTCATACAAGAGGGGGTTATTATCCGACTGGTCAAGGCCATGGCCTTTACTACAATAAACCTTATATGAACCAACCTTTTCAGGGAGCATGGAACCAAATAATACAACCTAGCATCCCTTTCTTGGCTACATTGAATTTACCTGACCTTTGGAAGTTGACCAATGATTCGATATCTCATGATCCGATCTGGTTGGTTGTTGCTACCAAGCTTCCTTTGGACATCCTGAAGTTTGACGGTAAGAGTGGTGAGGACCCTGGAGAAAATATGACATTAAGGGAGTTTTGAGGTAAAAAATGGGCCTCAAAACAAAAAATGTACCATTAAAAATCACTTTATAATAACTAATAGGATTCAATATGATGATATCAACCACAAGGGTAAAATTTGTAAAAACAAATGGAGGGAAAAAGAAAAAACTACTTTTTATTATCGTATTTTTGGCATATCTCCTTATGGGTTCACCCGAATTTCAAGTTTTGGGACTTGCTGGATGCGGAATTTAATTACGCATCCAATCCATACCGACACTTCATACTTCTGAGGTACCCACATAACCCAATAATGAAAATTTCAATAAAAACGTATTTTATAAAATACGTTTTTTTATTGAAATTTTCATTTGTGGGTTCTTTGGGTACCTCAGAAGTATATAGTGTGGGTATGGGTTGGATGTGGAATTAAATTATTCATCCAACGAGTCCTCATACTCAAATTTTTGGTGAACCGATAAGGAGATATGTCAAAAATACTATAAGAAGAAGTAGTTTTCTCTTTTTCCCCTCCAAAATTTAAAACTTTTATTTTATTATTATAACTCTTATTTTATTATTTCTCTTATGAGGCCCATTTTAGACCTAAAAACTCCCCTAATGCTACTTTCCATCTATGGTGATCTTCGAACTCATTAAACCTTGACTCTATTCATCTACGATTGTTTCAACTCACCCTCATGGGTCCTGCCGCGAAATGGTATATAGAGTTTCCTAGGGACACATATCAGATGTTTAACGATTTAGCCTGACCTTTATTAACCACTTTCAGTTATCAGTACATTACGATGTCGACACCGATATCTTGTCGATATTTCAACAATATAATTCCACCCACATCTCTAATCATATTCAAGAGTGGTGCAGAAGAAAAGAGGTTGATTAAGGCCAACATTCCACCCAAGTTTACGTTGGAATGGTTCATCAAATATCTATTTCCTTATATTGCAAAGGATGTTACGACGTCGATATGAATGAAACAGGAGCATGATATATTTAGATCTTAGTAGTTGGACTTGATTTAAGTTCAGTCTAGGCTCCTTTATGAGATTATCCTTGATGCAACACGGTCAAATTTTGAACCTAAGTTTAAACCTGTGCCACATGCCAATGGTATTGTTATCTCTAGGAGTACCAAAGTCATTGACTGGGTTATGAATCAAATGAAAATTTTGTCTATTACTCAGTCTGCGACCGAAAAATCTATGGTTTCTTCCAATCCCACCCAATCAACGAATGTGCTCTCAGTACATTCGTTGGACCAAAATGGTAACCAACAACCGGGATGAAACAGAAGGAAGGGAAGAAACAATAAAAGGGGTGGGAATAGGAAGGAGAACCATAATGATGATAAGAATGGAGATAATGCTAGGGGGGACAAGAAACCTAAGAGGAAGGTTAAATTCCCTTGCAAGATTTGTCGGGGAGACCATATGACATACTTATTCCCTCATATTGAAGATGCCTCAAAGTTATCGCAAAGAGCCCAGTTGTGTTGACTAATCCTTTACCTAATAATCAACATATGCATTCGAGGAACGTGGATTTCGAGAGTACTTCTGGTCGGCATCAAAACCCATTGAATATAAAAGGTGGCCATGGTTGTATCAACATGATGTCAACCACTAATATTGTGACTCATGCAAAAGATTATGGTCCGTCACAACCCAACTTGGGTAAATATCTTGCACCTCCCGAGAGTCCTTTACATATCTATAAATACTGAAGTTATACCTCGTATACCTAAGGGAGTCCTAAAGCGCTCATGGCACAATACTAATGCTTGAGCCACCTAACATTTTTCCATTGTCAAGGAGTTGGACCGGACTCCCTTTGTGATGTCAACTCTTGAAGTTATTCATGCTTGTCCTTCCCAGATGAGAGCATTGTTGACTACCCTTGGGATGGTTGATTCCTATCCTTCCATAGTAGTTAGATTTGAAACCCACACGGTCCAGCCTCACTTTCCTTACCTTGTGGATTTGTTAGTCCATGTGGAGTCACTAGTACAAAATGAGGAATTAGCTACTAGGTGACTAAAACTTCTAGTCACCATATGTTTTTCAAGTGATTTACTACTAAATATGAGAAATTTTGATTGATCCAACTATGAACGACTAAAATTAACGACTAATTTAGTCACCAGTAAACAAATATGACTAGATAATAAGTGACAAAATTAAAAATGACCAACATAAATGACTATCTAGAAGAATATGAATTAGTCATTTATGTTAGTCATTTTTAATTGTGTCATGAAAAATTGCAAATTTGACAATGAAGTGTAAATTAAATTTTGTAAACTGTAACACCCTCTATTAGTAATATTGGTGCCATGCACCTCGATCTTTATAGATCCCCAAACCAATTGCATGAATTTTCTCTTGACCATCTTTATCCCTGCAACACCATTGAAGCAAACCCGACTAAGCGCGTTCCAAAGGAAAATTAGGTTCCTACGTACCAAGCAATTTAGCAAAGCTAGCATAACCAGGGTTGGGTATCAAATTTTTTTGTTCAATACTTGTTGTGAAATCATACATGTATGGGAGGGAGGGGCAATGGAATCATGCCTAAGTCAATTGAATCCTTTCAACTCAATGCATGTCTGAGTCTCAACACTCTGCCTTTCAAAGTGAACCTGCAAAATACCAAAAGAAGTTTATTAATGGCTAGATTTGAGAAAGTTCTAAGTATGAGCTGTAATTAAGGGCTCGAGGCTCTAAAATTTGTTGTGTTTTGTACTAGTCCACGATTCAATGAATCGATAGTCACGGGTAGGAATTTAAGTTATTTAATGAAAACAATTAATGTGTATAACCTCTATGTCAAAACCATTTTCCATGCTGATGTAGGCCACTACCCTCTTTATTGTCTTACCAAAAGGCATGATAATGAGGAAGAAGACCTAAAATTATGGACTTCACCTTCAAAGAATGCCTTGCAATCACATTGGTAAGGAGTGATAAGAAGATCACAACAATCCAACATGTCAAATCTTAGTTGATAGTGTTAATTAAAGACTTATATGGTAAATTTAATATAAGAGTTACTTATGGTTGTCTCTAACTCTTTGTGTCTTGACACATTTAATATTTTATGGCTGTCTTTGTGCCTTGACCCATTTTGTATTATAAGGTGGGGATGTGCATGCATAATAATCCTTAGTTATGACTATGAGATGAGGATTTAAAGAGAAGAGGCTGTAAAGACAAGTAATTTTATATGTATTTTGGTAGCGCTAAGGACAAATGTCGTGAGAAACCACAAATGTTTGAAAGGATGGAGGGAGATTACATCACGATCATGCCACCCATAAAATTGAAGACTATTCTTGAGCCAATATTTTTTTTTAAATTTTATTAATCACCATTGTTTCTCCATATCATGTTCCCAATGACACCTATCTATAACAATGCATAAATCAACTTCTACACAATTTGTGATCCTAGCTACATGCCATTATTTGTATTTGCATGGCATCAAGTATTCTTTATAGTTGTTGTGAGTCCATGATATTCATGCAATAAATGAAGTCTTGTTGAGGAGGACTTATCAAACTGACCTTTTGAATTTCATTTTGACGAAAAAAGAGTGGACATTGGTAGCGAGGTTCACATAGGTAGTAGGCACAAAGTTTTGAGCTCGTTTCGGGCCTAGTAGTAGACTAGTAGTTGTTCTTTTTTGTTATAGTCATAGTTGTTGACACATTGCCACACTTTAGGTTGCAGCCCCAAGTTACTTGAGATTTAGAGTCACATCTCGATGGCTAGTGCCTCTAGCCATCAATGATTACTAGTCATCTTGCACAACTAAGCAGTGAGTAAATGCCATGAGTGAGTAAGTGATTATAATTTATCATATTTCTAATATTTTGAATGATGAGTTGAAATTTATAGCATAGGAATTTCAACATATTGAGAAATTTATATGTATAGGTAATTTCAAATGTTGCCCTTCTTTTGAAATGTCAATATAAATTATGCCTTTCTTAATTGAAAGGGTAAAATTTAGATTTTAAATTTTTTTTGAAGGGAAATTTTAACTTTACACTTCTGGGAAGGGCAAGAACCCTTTGGAAGGGATGAGAAGGGTTCAATTTTGAATGTTGGATCTAAATAGTCTCTTTTTTTTCACATGGAAGTGCGGAGCCTTGAACTTATTTGTGTTTCAAGGCCGACTGAGATTACAAGTAGTGTCGAGAATACATACTGATTACAAACATTGCCTAGAGAATACATGATCATAAGAGATTCAAGCTGCGCGGGAGTCGAACCGAGGTCTAGCCGGAGTCAAACATCCATACTGACCATTAGACTCTCCCCTACGAGACTAAATCATGGGGGATTCACTTGTTGACCAATATCCTATCACGTTAGTTCATAATGTGGGTTTTTAAATTATTAAAAATTGAACCAATATATTGCAGGTATTGGGGGAATGAGGGGTTTAAGGTGGGGGTGGGTAGGGTGGTTTATAAGGATTGAGGTATAAAAAGGGGTGGGGAGGAGGTTTTAAGTATTGGGAGGGGGTTTCAACAAAAAGAGTTTGGGTCAATATCTCTTGAAATTAAGGGTATTCTTTAATATCCCATGATTGCACGTGCTATGTGCGATGTTCACTAAGTGAAGTCCCTGTGGACTAAATAGTCTTTACCTAATCCCTAATCTCTAGTCAAAGCATATAATCAATTTATTATTGGCACTCAATCTCCTCTCCAAAATAACATGTATAGACATTCAAATTGAACCTCTATTCCATAAGACTAGGATCCAAGATCATGACTGCAACAATAATTTAAAATTTTAAAATATTTTCTTGAAAACTCCGTAATATAATATGAACCATTCCATTTTCAATTTAATAAAATGATAAAGAAATTTATAAATCTCATTGTTTAGGACAACAAAAATCTTAGCAATAGGCTTCGGAATAAAATATTTTATTTGGCACGACGAGAGTCAAACACATAGAGGGCAGGAAGAAGAGGAAACGTTTAGCGAAAAAGGCAAAGTAAGAGACGCAAATGGTGACAAAGGGTGGATGCGATTTAATCAATCGATGTGTATGTGTGGAAAGGGGATTAAATGCGGGTCTGTCGATTTTCCGATCCATCTAAATTTACAAACCCATCAATCAATTTGGAATTGGAATTTGGGATTCTAAGTTGAGCATACAGTTTTGGTAACCTTTGTTTCCAAGAAAGCAGGTGAATAGACTCGGGGGTCTGAATTTGGGATGAAATCGAGGAAGAAGAAGAATAAGTTTGTTGGGTGTTAGTTATTTTATGGGTGAGGAGAATTTGGCAGCTCCTTCGGCTGTTGCTACTGTGATGTGCGCATGCGGGAGTCAAGATAGGGAAATGTTGATTCCCAGCAGAGGCGACGTTGAAGATCCTGCTAAGAGTTCCCCCAATTCTCCCAATGCTTACCAGTCCAGTCGAAAGGTTGTTCACTTTCCACTCCTTTACCCACATATGATTTTTTCTTTTGTTTTGTACATCCAATTTTTCGATTTTGAAATAGTAAGACTCAGGGAAAGGCTCCTTATTAGGCACCCGTTTTTAAAATTGTGGCTTGGAAGGCCCACACAGACTACATTAGAATTTTCAAAACCTACATTAGAATTTTCAAACACCATAGAAAACCTACATGCGATTCCATGAAATGGGGTACTACCCCTTAAAAAGGAGCGTGGAGGGGACTAATAGTGAAAAACTCAATAGTTGACTCTACTACCCCCTTTAAAAGGAGGGGAGGAGACTGAATGGTGAAAAATCTGACAATTCACTTCTTCAAAATGGAGGGGAGGGGATTGAATGGTGAAATGATCAAAGACATTGGAAAGAATATAGGGTTTACCCACAAAAGCATTAGTATATTATTAAGTTATCGGATTGCCCGAATTGTTTCCCAAGGTTTGCCCTTCTACTAAGTTCTCTTCCACCTTAAAAAGGATGTGGAAGGGAGGGGAGTAAACAATGAAAATTCCACATCTGCATGCCCTAGATAGAGGCAAGCAATACATATGTATTTACTTTGTTTATCTTCCATAGGATGTTCACAATCCTACCAAAATATCAAATGATGGTCCTTGTATTTTATTGCATGCACATGCCCTTGAAGCAAAATTTACAAGGAATCTATAGAGGGCTATTAAAATTTATGCTACTTTAATTAGATAATAAAATCCTTTTTTTTTCCCTTCCCAAACACACCAAGGAAGAACATACTCTCTTGTTGTGAGAAATGGAAATTTCTTAATTGTATGGCCAATTTCTATTCCATTTTCTCCATCAATCTCTAGATGGTCTGTAATATCCCGATTTTGACCCCATTGTATTAAAATTGCAAATGATGTAAATATTGTTATTAAATCATGGTGAGGAGCTAAATTCCAAGGCCCCACCATGGATTTATCCTTTTATGTATCGGCAATTAGAATCAATACATATGGTTTGGCAATTAAAATCAATTCCGATCGTTATCGTGCTAGCCAGGCACAATATAAATTAAGACATCATGTAAATATGCAATTTAATAAAAAATATCCATAACTAGTTATGTCAATGCAACAAAGAGATGGGGGCATGTTTTCACAAGGAATAGGGGGGGGAAATATTCAAACCCTTGAGCCAATAAAGTAAATCCAAATGTCAATGGGAGAACCCATAAATATGTCAACTACCTTTTTTGTTTTTTGTGCCCAATCATTTATTTTTTCCAAAAATTGGTTGAGGTAGTTAATGCATTGGGAGTGGAAGAGTATGGAAGTCAAATTCATATGGGGGAAGCCATCATTTTTTGGAAAAACGTATTTTGACTTATTGGGCAAGTAAATACCCAGAAATTGCTGCCCATTCCATTATTCACCCATCTGTTTCTCTCCCTCACGTAGCTGGAGCAACTAGGGAATTTTCCCTCGTGATTTCCTTCATTTTCCTCATTGTTCTCCAAGTTGGAAACCCATTTTTGTATTGTTGAGTGAATAGGCAGAAGAGAACCACGATTTGTGGGGTTAGGGAGGTCGTTTTTGCCCTTGTAATTGCCATGGACGTTTTCTGAAATCGTATTTGCTCACTGTTATATATGATTTTACCACTCTAGGTGAATCACACTTGTATGGCCTTCCCCTATCCCTCTGCAGACTCCTTAGACCCCTTGGACCATTTTTTGTCCTTTGATGTTTCCTTGACCATCCCTAAAAACATGTGAAATCTAATACACGCGACTTTTAAACCTATAATCGCATATATACGCAGGTTTGACCCCTAAAACTGCGTACATCGGGATGTGTGCATAATCCAAATCCTTTTGGAGTTTTCCTTGACATGGATCCAACTCACTTGACTCCTGGCCTTCCCTATGCCTTGAGATCGCTCGGATTCGACCTTTCATTACCCCTTTGAAAAGCTATATAAGGAACTCATTGAAGGCATATGAGAGAATTGAGAGCAAAGAAACTATAGTCCATTGTTTCCGGAGCTTGTGCTTGATTCTGCATCCCTTTGTCCCTTGGAGCACTTTTGTGTTCTTCCCAAGCTTGCCTTTTGCTTGTGAGCTTTCTATAGAGAGATGGAGGATTGAGGTGGTGGAGGCCCAAGTGGGTGATTCAATTTCTCCGATTCGCAGACGTGCCGACAGAGGTTGTATCCATTGTAATCTCTAATTTTATATTAATAGAAATATCTTTTCCTATCCAATAATGTATTTTTGAATGAATATTTTATCCATGGATGTTTTCAAATGCTTATACATTGTTGATTATATATGCTAGAATAGATCTAACACCAATATATATAGTATGCTTGTCTTGTTTACTTGTTGTTGAGGAAGTGATTAATCAATACAAGCTGAAGTTGGAAAGCTCAACGGGGATCTACTTCAATCGTCTGGAATAAGGTACAAGGTCTGATCCTTTAGTGTTAGATATTTAATTTCTATTGCATATTGGAAAGGATTGATTTCTGGAGTCAAGCCGTCTGTTGTGGTACCCCAAGCCATAGGAATTTCTCTCCGTAACAGAATTGGAGACTCTACTGGGGAGTTCCTAGTAGTTGTCCTTTGGGGGTTTTCTATCGGCATTCAATGACTTTGAATTGCTCTTTTTCTCTTGTTTCTATGTTGGGTATGGGGGCATGTTTTCCTGGTAGTGTCTGATTGGTGTGAATTTTGTCTCATCTTGTCTGTTTGCCTTCATTTTTATGCACCTTTTTTCCTGTACGCGATTTTTGAACTCACAGTCGCATATATACGCGGGTTTCTCTGCTATTTCCATGTATACAGGCGAGTTTACTGCGAATATTCATGTATGCCCTTAGTCTTGCCTTTTAGAGGAAGTTGAATGGTTGTTGGGTGAATTTTGATGATTGCTGAGTCTCCTTTGATACTACCAGAGTCTGTATACACCTTTGTTTCTGACCAGAGAAGTTTTTTTTAGGGTAATTTTTTTTTTAAGAATGTTCTTGTCATTGCATTTTCGATTTATTTTTTTGGGATTAGTGCATTAGAATTCGTTTACCTTAGTTCTTTGCTTGAGTGCTGCTTGAGTGTGCTTGCAGAGTCTGGGGGTTGTAGAATCATTCTTTTGCTTTTATATCTCATTTTATTTCAAAAAAACCAAAAATATTTGCTTATCATCATGCATTGCATTTTGCATTTTGCATAGAACTTGCACTAGATTTGCTTTGAAGTATTATTCAAGATTTCATATAGGAAAGCTTGCATTTATCATTTGAAGAAAATTGTGCATTTCATGTAGTAGCATACCCTGTTTTTCATGGACACAATGCATTTGCATTGATTGTTAAGTGTGTATTTTACTTCATGTTGTGTCATAACACCATTAGTTGCACGGCCATATACCTCTTTTGAGTAATAAATCCAATTAAAATCAACGCTTAATTAAAATGAACTACACTATTTTATTTGATAGGGTTCACCAACAAGATTAGGTTTTAGGGTCTTGGAATATTTCATTGTGAGTTAATTCTTCAAGACCAATAAACAACAACATGTATGTGTCTATCTAGGTGAGTGTGTGAAATTCCTTGGTATGACCAGTGTTTCTCAGGATCCTCCTCTCAAAAGGGAGTTAAGCACGAGGCAGTGTGAGCGGTTATTGATTAGGATGACCCCTAGTCATAACTGAGTAGCAGCGGAGATATTTCCAGGATTGTATTCATATATGGGGGCTCTTTCAAGAGTTTCGGGCTTTGCTACCTTTCCCATACGGTCAATCCCACTTGCGATTATCCACCTGAGAATTGATTATATTGAGGTGACCTTAGTGACCTTACCTAGGATATCAAGGGGGTACTTTGCAGGGGTTATTCTGTGGGTGTCCTGGCCAGGTTGGGGTCGGACAACACAGTCGCTTTACGCGTTGAAGCTGAGAGCCACAATAATTGGTTATGTACCTCCGCTTGTTGTGTATGGGAGTATCAAGCCTCTCCTAGGTGAGACATACCTACTTCATTCGGGAGATCACTTATCCTACCCTTAACTGCTTGTGTTTGGCTTTAGATTTTATTGGTGATTTCTCTGTGCATGATAGCTTGCCTAGGGTTTGTGTAGATAGAGATTCTTTTATATTTTTTGATTCATTGTGGATTCGGGTACAACTCCTCGCTGTTCTCGTTGTTTAGCAGGATTTCTGCCTTCTACATCTCCTCCTCCTTTGGGAGAGAGAAATAGACAATCCAAGCAGACTACTTTGCACATTGATTCACACACCATGGGAGACCATAGAGAAGGTATTCCTGAACCACCTTCTCCCATTCATGTGGAAGATGGGGAGTTTACTCCTAACTATGATCCTTCACCCGATTTGACTGAGTTAGGTCCTATGATTTCTGAGATAGGAACCTTTCATGATAGACCTACTTACTCTAGGGTTGATTCCCCATTGATGCATCGCCGGTATGGAATGCTGGAGGATGATGAGACTCATTTTTAACCCACGAGCACTAGTTATGGTAGTTATGGTATGTTTGGTTTTCCCACACATGATTTGGCATTTCATGTTGAATCTGAGTTCAAGCCTAACACTATGCCTGGGGGCACTCTCATTCCTTACCATGCGGAGAGGTTTGGGAGCACTAGTCACATTGCACCTTCCATCCCAGCAATGGAAGATACATCACATATTCCTCCTAGGTCTAGGGTTAGTGATCCTATTAGGATACCATATCTGAGACGAGTGACTATAGGGAATAGTACGTACATAATTACTTCATCCTCTGTCCCTAGTTCTTCGAATGTTCACCCTCCACCTCATTCACGTGGTCCTTCGGGCCGAAACATTGCTACGAGTTATGTTCATACTGTGGTTACTAGACCGGTTGTGTCTCAGCTTCATGCACCACCCGTTGTTTTAGGAGGTCATGTTCATACTTCTAGAGGTCACATTCCTACTTTCAGAATGTATATTCCTACTTTCAAAGCATATGTTCCTACTTACGGAGTGTCTCATGGAACATCTCATGCGATGACTTATGGACCCTATTATGGGACGCAGTATGGACAGGGTTCTTCACCTTATGGGGGTGGGTATCAACAACCTGCTTACTCTCCAAATTATGGCTTTGTAGCTCCGAATAGTCAAGGTACACCACACTATGGTGCTTCCATGCCACCCTATATGGGTCAAACGAGAGGAGGGCACTATGGCCAAGGCCATGGTGGTAATCAGACCTATGTGAATAAGAACTATCAGGGAGCAGTCCATCAACCTCATCATCCTAGGATCCCTTTCCTTGAAACACTGAATCTTTTTGACTTGTTGAGATTGACAAACGATCCTGTAGCTCATGACCCGACTTGGTCGGCTGTCCCTACTAAGCTTCCCTCAGACATACCCAAATTCGAGGGAAAACCGGGAGAGGATCCGAGCGAACATGTTACTACCTTTCACCTATGGTGCTCTTCAAATTCTTTACACCAGGACTCCATCCGTTTAAGGCTGTTTCAATGCACCCTTACAGGACTTGTTGCGAAATGGTATATAGAGCTACCGATGGGGGCATTCGCTTTGTTCGATGACCTAGCGATGAATTTTCTTAACCACTTCCAGCTACCAGTACATTATGACGTTGGTACTGAAATCTTGTCGACATTTCGATAGGATAAAGCCACACATATCTCGGATCATATCCAAGAGTGGCGTAGATGGAAGAGGTTAATTAAAGTGTTTATATCGCCAGACTTCCTCCTTGAATGGTTCCTTAAGTCGTTATTGACGTATATAGTGAAGGATGTTTCTACATCCGGAGTACAAAATGAGGAACAAGTGATTTTTAGGGTGTAGGAACTGGATTTGATTTATGCTCAGTCCAGTTTGTTATATGAGATCATTCCCAATGCTATGCATTCTAGTTTCAACCCCAAAGTTAAACCCTGACCACATGCTGATGGCATTGTTGGTTGTGCGAGTGCTAAACCTGTGGATTCGGTTGCAAAACAAGTTAGTCAATTGTCGATCAACCAATTTTATTTAGGACAAGCCACGGCTTCATCTCAACCCGCCCAAATGGTGAGTGTACTTTTGGTGCAATCGTCAGACCAGAAGGGTAAGCAGCAGCCCGGACGGAATAAAAAGAAGGGTAAGAATAATCGTAAGGGTGGGAATATGAATGAGAATGCTAATAATGACAATAATGCCCATAATGATTGGGGGGACAAGCAAGCTAAATGTAAGGTTAAATTCCCTTGCAAGTTGTGTAAGGATGATCACCTCACTTACTTGTGCCCTCATATTGATGAAGCCTCGAGATTCTTGGCACAGGGCCCAGCTATGCTAACTAACCCTTTACCTCACAATAAAAATATGAACTTGAAGACCCATGATCAATCTGGTGGTGATCAAGATCCGCCAGAGGGTAGTGGTCGTGGTTGCATTAACATGGTACATGCTGCAAAAGTTGTGACCCATGCAAAAGACTATGGTTCGTCACAACCCAGCCCAGGAAAGCAACCTAATCCACCAGGGACTCCTTTGTGTATTGAGAAACTCGTAGATAAACTTGAACCTGCACCTCACATTTCTAAGGGAGTCCTTAAGCATTCGGGGCACAATCCTAATGCTCGAGCTACCCAGAACTATTTTGTTGTCAAGGATTTTGGCCACACTCCTTGTGCAATGTCTGCACTAGAAGTGCTTCAGAGTTGTCCTTCACAAAGGAAGGCTTTGCTTTCTGCCCTTGGTGTGAATGATGATAACTCTTCCTCCATGATTAAATTTTAAACTGTAGGACTTCAGCCTCGCTTGCCTTACTATGTGTCTCTTTTGATTCACGTAGAATGTCTTAACATGACCATCAAGCGCACTGTGATTGACGAAGGCGCTGCTGCTTCTGTGATGTCTTTATCATGATGGAAGGGTTTAGGCTCCCCTGAGTTGTGTAAATCAACGACCATGTTAACTACATTCGATGGGAGATCATTTAGGCCGCATGAGATCCTTCCTTCCCTTAAGGTCCATTTGGGAGGGAAGACCATTGCGATAGAGGTTGATGTTGACACTGAGAGGGGGGGGGGTGAATCAGTGTAAAGCAATTTTTACAACTTTTCTTGACCTGTCACACTTAACTACTAATTCATCATTTCATTATTCTACAAATTTCATAAACTTCATCATTCACATCTCAAAGCATTTAACTCATCAGGAACCATAACACAGAAGAACACAACAACATATAAATTTGTAATCTTTTTATATTAATTTTGGTCCGGCTACAACCGTTAGGCAAAATCAGCACCTACTGATACATAGAGCACCTACTCTGAATCCAGGACCCTGCTTGGTTTTCTTAGACCCTGCTAAGAAAGGTTTGAGGTATCCTAACCTCAAATGCAAGTCAAGCTTGCATTTACATTAAAGCTCACTGTTACATTACTTCATCACTTGTCTCTTCAATCTGCTGCTGGTCAATACTGCTATTGCAACCCACCTATTCTTCAATATTGCCAAGTGATCAACCTGTCCAACCTGTTGTTCAAGTATGTGCTCACAAGGATCACCTCTAACCACTGCCAAAACATCACTGTCTATTGATATATCATTTCTCTGCTATACATTGCTCATGTATCTCTGCTGGTCATTCTCTGGAAAATACTTGGTCAATTTCTGCTGCTCATCAACATGTCAACACTGCCCATCAATACTGCTACCACCCTGTTCATCAACACAAGTGCTTCAACACTGCCAAGTCATTAGGATAACTCATCCTTGGACTGATAACTAGGGCTGTTATCTTTTGTTAATGTTCAAGCTTTGTGTTGTCAATCTCATGCACACTTCTTTCCAGGAAATCAAATCCCAAGTATGAACTAAGATACATTCAGATGTGTTTCAAGCTTGAGTGTGCAAACAAGCTTGCATTGAGGACCAATTCAGACTATCTCAACCTCTGTCAACAACTTAAGAAGGTCTGCTATCATCATTTAAACTTTGATCATCACATCAACATGTATGTATCATAGCATGTATCAAAATACCACTATTTGCAGTCAATACTATTCACTCATTACTGTAGATACCAATTTGTATAGACCACTTACCATTGTATACTGTATACATCTTTGTGAATTGTATGCATACCACTGTGTGTGCACTATCATTGTACAATCACTGTGTGCACCAGTTTATGCATTGTACTTAGAAACTTCACATAAATACATACACCTCACTGTTCAATTATTTGACATACCTTGTTACTATAGAGATCTTATTTTGTCAAACCTTGGACTGTGCATCAAGCTGCTGTGGATGACCTTCAACCAATGTCAAGAGCTTGTCCTGGGATACTTCCTTTGACATTGTGAAAGCACTAGGTCTGAACATATGTTTAGACAGAGTATGTGTGACCCAAAAGGAATACTCAAAAAAAAACTCAGCAACAGATTCTCAAACTTATACAGAAATTAGTTCATCCACCTCTGTTATCCTTATCAGACCTTTCAGAACCCAAACACCTTACAAATATTTCACAACTTCTAAGCCTTCCAATGCGAAGTATTACAAACCCAAACACAAATCAGACCATACTGTTTTACATCATTAATTCTGCTGCCATGATTATCATCATATCATCATCATCAATTAAGTTCCAATTCATGCCAAAATATCCTTCAAACCTGTTGTATTTTCACCTGTCTTTCTACTGCTGTTAGCTTGTATTAATATACCCCATATCAAACATGTAACAGTCCTTCAAAAATCATTTACCAGTCATCAGAACTAGATGGAAATTCTGAACTATGTTGCCTCTCAGATCTGCACATTTTTACCTCAGATATTCGCCCTTATGCACAGTCAAATTCTGCAGTCATTAACAATCCTCAAACCCAGTGATAAGTCAGCCTCAATTATCTTGAATTTGTCTCAGACTGTCCCAAAAATGCAGAGATAAAAACTCAGAAAAACTATCAGACTTAAAAAGCGTATGTTAGCTACTCCAAGAACTGACTGCTGCCCATGGGGTTAATACACTGCAACAAGCACTGAATCGCTGTCTTCTTCATTGGAATATGACTGATAATGATGACCACACCTTCGCTGTTCATCTAAATTTTTCTTGTCTGATGTTAACAGTCAATATGAAATGCCTGAAGCGGCTTATGGCTAAACCCAGCAAGAGTTTGGAAATGGATATTGAAGGTTCCCAGCTTGAAGAACATATGAACTAGAAGACAATAAAAATATCCCTTATAAACCAACAGACAATAAGATATCCATTTCTTCAGCAAACAAGGCAGCAATAACCTCTATAACACGGCCAAACATCCACCATATGATATCACTGAAAACACCCAAAAGCAGATCTGAATTGTATAGCTATTCCCAGACACCAAAGATGTGACTCTTCTTGCTGTAGGTGTTTATTAACAAAGGTATTCGCTACTACAGAATAGACTAGATGCATAGGCAGGGGTCCTCCACGCATTTATGGTTGTTCGGAAGATAAATGTGCTGCCCAGCCAATCAATTCAGCACCCAGGGACATCCACGCGAGTCTTTACTTGCCCAAACTTGGAGATTCATTGCCCAGGAAGCAGATCCAAAATCTCTCCTTGGAGAATAGACCCCAACACACAAGAAAGCAAAAAAAATGGCAGCCACGGCCTCCTACAGTGCCACGAAATTTTTATTCAGAACCCACAGACTCTACTGCTCCCACGAAATTTTTATTCAAAACACACGAGAATTTCCTCAACCAAAAAAAAAAATTCACGTGTACTCTTCCTGCGGCTTCTTCACTTTTCAATTCCTTTGATACTCATGGAGTGAGAGAATGATTGAAAATATATACACCTTTGAGGTGTCCATATCCATAGAATAAGGAATGTATATTTTTGCTTTTTAATTTTTAATTATTATTTTATTTTAAATCACCCTTTTTATTTCACCTCACCCCATTTAATATATATTTTGATATTAAAAAAAATTTCTATAAAGTCACCCATCCTTATTTTATTTTAAACCATCCTTCTTATTTCACCTCACCTTATGTAATATATTTTTATATTAAAAAAAAACTTTCTTCAAAAAAACACATTAGAGTCACCTTAAGGAAATTTTTATTCTGTTGACTGGGCTGACTTCACCATTTACTTTGACTATTTTAAACTTAAATCAACTTAAGGGACTTTTTCACAACTTAAGGTTTTCTTCAAATAGAACCATATATTATCAACAACCTTAAGCTTCAATGTCCATCTCCTAGGTCTTCAGCATCATCAGCATGACTTTTTCAACTTCTTGACATGAGGACATCAAGTCCATGTTGGCATAAATGACAATTTCATCAACAGTTGAGGTGGTTGATGCGCCCCTTTACTACAATCTCTTGCTGGGTAGGAATTGGATGTACAGTATGCAAGCTGTAGCTTCTTCCCTATTTCGCGTTGCATGCTTTTCATTTAACGGGAAGATAGTCACGATTGATCAAACGTCATTCAAGAATCTGTCAATTACCACATCTTTGGGAGATTCAATCTCGACCGTTGAGCATTCTCAGCCGGCAATTGGGACTGTGGGTGTAGGTGTGTACCCATCCCTCATGGGAAGCTTTAGTTTTCCTGCACCGATCCTTATGATAGGGTCTAGTTCCAGTGAGGCTTCGACATCTATGAGATCGATGTCTTTTCACACGAGTCATATGGAATATCCTTGGATTCTTCCTACATTGAGTACTTCGAGTGAGCCCATCGTGACGGACATGTCGTTGCCTGCAACTATGGTAGCTTATCAAGCTAATATTGAGAGTGTTGCAGAGCCTAGTTCTTCCTCTTCACGGACGGAGGAAGAGGACCCTTATGTGCTGCCTGCATGGGTAGGACAGTCTTCTCACTCACACGACTGCCTTGATAGTGTTTTCCCTTCAGATGAAGCGATTATTGAGGCCATGTTGGGAGTTGAGCTACCATGGGAAGAACTCCATCATAGATCTTACTTTCTTCCCGAGCTTGACCGCTTGGAGTGTGAGGACTTTAGAGTGGTTCTTAGTGAGAGAATTGGTAGTCCTATGGTTCCATTAAGCTCTCCTGGTCTGATGGATGATGATGGAAACATGGCAAACATATCTTCAACGATTCCTATCAATATCTCTTGTGATATTGGCAAGATAGAGAATGTCTATATTGGGGCAGAATGTTCCCATGCTAAGATTCAAGAATAAACTGAGTTGTTTAAATAATTCTGTGATATCTTTGCTTGGTCTTATGAGGAAATGATAGGTATTGACCCTCTTATTGTCAAACACGAGATTAAGACTTATACCAACGCTAAGCCTATTCGACAACGCTTGCGTGTAGTGAATCCGAGGAAAGCACCCACGATTAAGGCAGAGATAGAGAAACTGTTGAAAGCCGGTTTTATCTATCCCGTTCCCTTGATGGAGTGGGTTTCAAACCCTGTTCCGGTGGATAAGAAGCAGGGAGTGATCTGCATATGTACTGATTTCCATGATTTGAATCGTGCCTATCCTAAGGACAATTTCCCCACACCATTTATTGATCAGATTTTGGATGAGTGTGTGGGTAGCGAGGTTTTTTCCTTCATGGATGGATTTTTCGGATATAATCAGATACAAATTAAACTTGAGGACCAACATAAGACTGCATTTATTTGTCCTTGGGGAACTTTTGCATTTCGAAAAATGCCTTTTGGCCTTAAGAACTTTGGAGCTACTTTTCAGCGGGCCATGACCTTGATCTTCCATGATCTCAAATCGATTATCGAAGTATTTTTGGATGACCTTGTTGCTCATTCTGGTATGAGAATTCGTCATTCCTATCATTTGATATTGGTATTCGAAAGATGCCGCCATTATTTGGTCAGGTTAAATCCTCACAAGTGCATCTTTTGTGTGAATTTAGGTCGCTTATTAGGATTCATCGTTTCTAAAGAGGGTATAAGAGTCGACCCTTTGAAGGTGGAGGCAATACTTCAGTTGTCTCCCCTGAAAAATATTCATCATCTTCAATGTTTGCAAGGCATGGAAAACTTTTTACGGATATTTGTTGTCAATTTTTCCAATTTGACTAGAGGCTTCATGCGTCTTTTGAAGAAGGACACCACCTTTTGTTGGGATGAGTGAGCCCAGTAGTCCTTTGATGTGCTCAAGCGAGCCCAGCATCGGCCCCAGTGATTAGTCCCCCAGACTATAGCCGTGATTTTCTACTTTATGTGGCCACTTACATGGAGACGATTGGTATGGTTTTGGTTTAGGAGGATGAGGAGCTCCAAGAGCATGTCATATACTATCTGATCCAGAACCTTATTGATGCAGAGATTCGTTATTCTCATGTTGAGAAGCCTTCTTTAGCTACTGTACATGTGGTTCAATGATTGAGACATTATATTCTCCGTCGCCATACCTTGGTTGTAGCCCATGTAAATCCATTTCAATTTGTCCTCACTCGAAGGATGGTTGGGGGAAAATATAATAAATGGATTGTCATCCTGCAAGAGTTTGATCTCGAGTTTGTTTCGGCAAAATCAAAGAAGTCGTTAATGTTTGCAGAGCTTATATCAGATTTCCCAAGCGAGGCCAAGGAGTTGGTTTGTGAAGATACGTTTATCGATGAACACATCTTCTTAATCTCAACTTTAGACCCATGGTATGGGGATATCATTATATATTTACAAACATTGAAGGTCCCTACTCACCTCTCATGGCATGAACGACGACGATTACATCACGTGTCTAAGAATTACCTCATAGTAGATAACACTTTGTACCACTGTGGGGTAGATTCCATTTTATGACGTTGTTTAACTCATGAAGAGGATGAGGTAGTGCTGAATGATTGCCACATAGGGGAGTGTGGTGGTCATTTATCTGGGCTTTCTATAGCCCAAAAAATCTTAAAAGCGGGTTATTTCTGGCCATCGATATTTAAGGATTGTGTGGATGCGGTCAAGAGGTGCCACCCTTGCCAGGTGTTTGCACATAATATGCACTCAAAACCTGCCCCGTTACATCCCATCATCAACGCTGGTCCCTTCACTAAGTTGGGGCTTGATTTTATGGATTGCAACCCAGCTTCAGCTCAGGGGCATCATCATATCATAGTGGCTATTGATTACTTCACGAAATGGGCTAAGGCTATGCCTACAGTTAAATCTGACAGTGAGACAGACGCGCACTTCGTATTCAACCAGATTATTACTTGGTTTGGGATTTCAAAAGAGCTTGTCACTGACCATGGCTTGCGCTTTCAGAATCGTATGATGGAAGAATTGGCATCAAAGTTAGGGTACAAGCAAGAGCATTCCTCCTCTTACTACCCTCAAGTGAATGGATAGGTAGAATTAGTGACCAAGTCACTCAAATCCATTCTCCAACGAACCATCGCACAAAGCAAGAATAATTGGCACATCATGTTATATCCTGCTTTGTGGGTGTATAGAACCGCTGTTAAGACTGCCACAGGTTTTTCTCCATATCAACTGGTACATGGAGTGGAGTTGATATTGTCGGTTGAATGCGAGATTCCTTCTTTAAAGCTAGTCGTAGAACTCTTACGAGACACTTCACCATTAGAGGAGCGTTTGGTCCACCTTGAGCAACTTGATGAGCAGTGTCGAGATGCCTTGGTGGATCTAGAAGTAAATAAACATCACATAAAGGTCCAGTATTATAATTCTGTTCATCAAAGGAGGTTTAGTGAGGGAGACTTGGTCCTTTTGTGGGATCAACTGAAAGAACCCTTGGGGGTAGGAAAGTTTAACCCCATGTGGCGTGGTCCTTATGTCATCAAACATGTGTTAGAGAAGGGCACTTATGAGTTGGTGGATTATGAGGGAACAACCTTGGAGGAGCCTAGAAATGAGCTCTATCTCAAGAAGTACTATGCATGATTTTTCATCCAAGGCTGGTATTGTATATTATTGTACAGTTTTGCATAGTTAGGTATTTTTCTTATAGTAATCGGGTTTGTGATTAGTTTCTATTTATTTTGGTAGATGTCAATGGAATCTTCCACCTACATAGGATTTGCAGATGGTGTGAGCCATCACACTCAACACTCAGCCTCTGTTGCTTGGGTGATTTATACTCCTATGGGCCAGGTACTATATTAAGGAGGCATATGTTTACCGCCATATTCAAACAATGTTTCTAAATATAGTGTCGCTATTGAGCTTCTACGTGATGCCATTTCACATAGCGTTCTCTCTCTTGAGGTACGTCTTGATCCGGAGTTAGTTGTGTCATAGCTTGATGGTTTGTACCATGTTAGAGATCCGACGTTATTAAGAAGATTCTTACGTGTGAGATTATTAGAACGGCAATTTGACAATATAACATACATGGAATATTCCAAGAATTAATAATCAAGTTGCTGACTCATATGCTAACTACGTGTTAGAATGGAATTTGTTTCATACACAATAAATTCATCACACACAAATTTTTATGCATGTAAATAAATAAACTGATCATCATAAAAAATTTATATAACATCCAAGATGTGGTAATACATAGTGTCATGATACAAAAATGGGACTCTTGAGCCACCAAAATATAATACACGGTAATACAAAATGTATAACTTCCAGGTATCTAAGCCTGTGGAGGAGGAGGGGGGTTGTGATCATGGAAGGTCACTACGGCTCTAGCTAGCCGTCAAAATAATCGCACCCATGCTCGTGGTATACCCACCACCTAGCTCTGCATAGCCTCAGGAAAGTACTTGACTTGTGCCATGGGAACTCTGTGTGTCAGCCTCACAAAGTTGGTATCAATGCTCTGGAGCATCCGCTCCGCATCCACACCTGTGATATCATCTCCTCTTCCCCTCCATCTATGACAAGGGAAGCCTTCAGGCCACCGTGGTCCCACATCTGTATGCATATGGTAGATGTCACTATGTATTGTCACCCAAAAATATGTCTTTTGATTCCATTAAATCAGAAAACACAAAAAAATTGAATAACTCAAAAAATTAAAGAGAGGGTCGAGATTCGTTACCTATGTCACCATATGCCGATCTTGGTGGTAGCGGCATGTCCAGGTCCCTCCGGAAATCAATCCCCGCATAGGGGTAGTCATCGATGGAAACTATCTGTCGTCAGTGACCATGGAAAGAACTCAGCTGGATAGGGGTTGGACACCCTACCTCCCCCCAGTCTGCGCATCGCATCCGCCTAACACTGTTGGGCCAGATCTCGAACCTTGTGTAGAGGAACGTCAACTCTGGGGCTCAATCCTGGAACATGCTCGAAGAACAACGTGCTCAATATGCTGCTGAAATTGAAGTTTTTCACTCTGCCCATCTTACAATCACTAAGCTGATGTTTCATGTTGCTCAGTAGTGTAGTGCTCTAGTCATAAACCGTGGGTCTCATGCACTCCACTGCATAGAACATCAGAGGCCGCGAGGCTTGGTGGAGTGAAGCCAAGCCTGCTATCCTTCCCAATGTCAGTAGGATGGCCTTTAGGCCCAGCACCTGTATAGAGTTGGTTGGGATTTGACTCCCCACCTTCTCCATGTCCGAATAGAAATACACCACAATTTACTCATCTGTAGTCGGGCCACCTCCAGGCCCGCGAGAACGAAGGTTCACTCCTTCCCCCCATCAGGAAAGTCTAGTAATAAAGTATATGTCCTGCACCTCTATGGTGAGGGACATCCCATCTATCTGGAAGGACTTAGAGTCTGGATCCCAGTAATCCACCAACATCTGCAATAGTCTTGGTTTGGCCCTCAAGCCACCAAGACACCAGAATTTGTAGAGCCCACATGCACATAGCGCTTGTTGAGCCATTATATCGGCCCTTATTGCCTCCTCTGCATCACCATGTTCACATTCTCTCCATTCTAGGACCATCCTGCACAAAACATTGCAAGTTTCCCCATTAGAATACTAAAAAAATCTCATGCGCAGCCACATATGCGATTGTTTACTAAACAGTCGCGTATGTACGCGCCTGTGAGGGCATTTTCCGCGTATATCCAGCCCTATACGCGGAAAAACCCTCGATTTCCACGTGGGCCGCAACGCCTTTTTTAGATTGGCTTAGAAACCTCAAATGGCCATGGAATTTGGTAAAAATTGCATCAAAATGGAAGAGAAGAGCATGGGTAAGTACCTGGAAGAAATGGTTGTGGATTCCGCCGGCTGGATCTCCTAGAATTTGTTGTCGAAAATCTGAGCTCAATTGGGTAAAAATTTCAAATGTTTTATAATGTTTTGAATTTTTTCCTATTTATAGAATTTTTTCAAAATTTTGAAAATTTTTACCACCTTTCCTATAGTTTGGACCATTTCTAATCATTTTGGAATGTTTTTGACCTAATTCATGATGTAGGAGACCTTTTTGAGTGTCGTTTCAGCCGTTGGGTTGACCTGTTCATGCCGATCTCAGGTATCATGTCTAAACTGACATATACTTTAGGTTTTATCACCATTTGCATTTTGCATGACCTTATGACCATTTCATCATAGCCTTAGGTACGAACCCACTATATTATGTCACAGAACGTTATTGTTGTTTTAAAAGTGGCTCGGTATGAGTAGTAGAGCTTGACCTTACATGGGTACCCTAGTTAGCACCTTATTTGCATTTGGTGCCCATGCTGACATTTTGTCCTTTAGGGTGTGGGAGTGTGTTGTATAGTACTTCCATGACATTTAGCAAGAGCCTCATACTCCTCTTGATCTTTTGTTGGCCTATTTCCCTCAGGACTCCCTTATGTCAAGTTGTAATTGCATTAGCATGAACTTTTCCTGCTTTATTGAGCTTTATACCAGCTTCCCTGACATTGTGTTTCAACCATACAACCCGAGCTTGTCTCATTTATAGCCATGGAGAGCCATTTTATATATCCTTTGCAACTTGATTCCCTTTTTTACTGGGAGGGGATTTTCCCCTGAGTGTCGCTATCCTACACATGTGTCCTTGCATTGAGCATAGGTATGTCCCACTACTTGGAACTAGTTTGTTTGCCCCTATGACCCTCGTCTCCTCCTAGTATGTAACTATAAAGCATTTTTATTATTTTTCAAGATTTTTAAATATTTAAAAAAGTCCAAAAAAAGAAATTAAAAAACCAAAAAGTCGGACAAGGAAAGATGTTATCTTTGGCAGCTGTCGAATCATGTCGCCTTCGGATAGAGCACTGTATATCATATCCATTGGTTTGGTTTATAGTTTTACTTTAGGAGCTGTACTCATTTTATTTGAGTTTATCTCCACCGACTGGTTAAGCTTCCAGTCCCCATGGAGCCTTTGTCGATGCCTCCTGTGTTGTAGAGATGTCCTAGTTTTGTATATCAATTCTATGCTACCCCTATTCAGTCACCATTCACCATTATTCTCTTGTTCGAAGGAAGTTGAAACCTGAGTTGGCCATTCCTCAGTTATCTTGACTTTGCATGTCGACCATTCTTGGTATAGTTACCGGTTCGTGCACCTTATGATCGATTCCTTCCACATTATACAGCTTTGTTGAGTACCTCATGTTGGATGATGGGGTATGCCTTAATGCCCTCCTTCCAGCGGATTTCATCCCATCGACTTTAGATCTTTTATTCTAGGATTGGAATCTAGAGTCATTTTTTAGTGCCTTGAGACTTGTAGTCATCAGTGGCAGGTTCTCTCGCCATCGATAGTATTTGGGAATACATCAATGCCCCTAATCGATGGATCCTCTCAAGTGTTCGACCTCAACACATTTAATCACACTTGTTATTTTGCACTCTAGTACCTTGATTCCCATTTTCGTTATCGGTGGGTGATCTCCCGTCTGTTAATGGTATACATCAATGACTGGTAATCAGACGATGGACTACTATGTTCGACCTCGACACCTCTATTCACATAGTAGGACATGTACTTGTAGCGATTTGTGTAGAAGACCTTCCAGATTGGTGGCATCTCTTATATGCTACCTCCTTGATCGTGCCAGTGTTCATAATTTTTTAACTCTCATGACTTGATTCTAGTATATGTCAGGCATTTCCAACCATTATGGAGAGCTTGATCCATTATATATCTTCAGCCATTATGGAGATCATGGTCCTTTGTATATCTTCATCATGGATATTCTTATCTATGTATATTGTACGTGGAGATGGCCACTTATGTGATATCTTATATCATGCCTATTCATGGCCATTGTACTCTTATGTATCTAGGACTACTATATGTATTTGCAATATGTGCAGAGTTGTATCATTGTACTATGCTGATTGGGTGGCTGGTCTTCCATTTGGGATCCTTCATCACTTCACTTCTGGGATGGACTTATAATGTATTTCGGCCATCGTATGACCCCTCTAACCTCACACATTAGGGGGCATCTATTATAGCGGATTTTACCACTCCAGGTGAATCACACTTGTATGGCCTTCCCCTATCCCTTTGCAGACTCCTTAGACCCCTTGGACCATTTTTTGTCCTTTGATGTTTCCTTGACCATCCCTAAAAACATGTGAAAATTAATACATGCGACTTTAAAACCTATAATCGTGTATATACATGGGTTTGACCTCTAAAACCGCATACATCAGGATGTGTACATCTATCTGGTTTGCATAAGTCACTTTTCCATATGCTTAGATTCCCCTAAAACTTGTATGATCAGTATACTTCATAAGATAGCATAATTGTTTGCATGTTTATGATTTCAGAATAGTCATTATACATACATGTTCTTAGTTCCTTGTTAATGTACTCATTGTTAATTAGCATTCCACTTCAAATACTTAAAGTGTCACTTACTTATGAATCAAGAGTAGATTACAATGTTTACAATCACTTGTAGTTGGACACTTTTCAGTTTGCATCTTTTTGTAGAAGTTAAGTTAGATTTATTCCCACTTAGTTTCCTTGTTACTTTTGAAAACCATTTTGATACACCTTCTCCAATTTTTGTCACATTTGATGCATATCCTTAGAACCCTCAAGGGGAATGGAACTAGATAAGTCAGCTTGGTTTTTTGTGTTTGTTAAATGGATGTATAGCTTAACCATAGTTTACTTTTGATCAAGTCTTGTTTCTTAGAGTAGTACTGTTTATATCTTTTCGTTTATTGTTCATAGAGTAGAGTAGGAGAGATTGATACTACTCTAATCTATTGGTTTTGGTCAAGGCTACTTACTTAGTAATTGTATTTCTAGAGTTTGACTCGGTTTTTCATTTTGAAATATATTTTGATATTTTCTTTATTAAAATATTTCTATGACATCCTAGGTACCCTTCTACCTTAGCATATATTTTGTGTCAACTCTAAGTTTACAAATCTCGGTCGATAATTAAATATTTGGTGGATTTATTAGGACAGTAAAACACCCAACAGGCGCTATTCCATTGATCTAGAACCCTTTAAGAATTGGAAAAAGGGGCAATATTAACACCAAGATTGCATCGTTTTTAATTCTAAGAAAATACTAGTAATCCCAACATTGTTTCTGACTCGAGATACCTAAGAAATTAGTTTGAATGGATCTAGCCTTCTTTACATATATGCTAACTACTTCAAATCGTATGGCTCCGATATTCTTTAGATATATTATAACCACTTCAAATCCTATGATGTAATCAAGATAATGATGTATGCTAGGAAATTCACATTTACACTGTTAAACATATAATTATGCATCCAGTTGACCTCAAGTTGGCATTTAAAAAGAAGAATATTATGCCACCCAGGAAGACACTCAGTTTGCTTGATTATGATCATGCCACTGTACATCACACAAAGTAACAAAAGATAAATGTGTTTTGGAGCTTTGTAGATTTGAATCTTATGTTTTTTTATGATAGAAAGTTGTATAGAATTTTACCTTTTGTGTAGCACGCTTAAGCTGGGAAGAATAGGGGGACTCGTGCAATCAACTATGGATAGTTTATCATTGCAGTTATTTATTGTATAAGATGGTTTTCTTCACAAATACATTGAATACATAAATCTTGTTTGTCATTATTTCTATGCTACTGTGATTTGTTTCTAGGCAGTTGGTTCATCCTTATTTCAATGACGAAAACCAATAAGAAATTTGATTATTGAAGCTCTTGTTTAATGTTATTTCACTAGATTTCTTTACATGACTAGAAATGCTCCATTTCTTAAGATAACAAGGGAATCCTCTATATAGGGATTGGAGCATGCAATACATACTGGCATGGGTTCTAAACATGACAATTGTAAAATGCAGAGTGAGGAACCTGATACCCCAATTCATGTCAATTGGCATATGTTTTCCTTGCTGATTAATTTCCTTCCCCTTCAACATTCTTTTGACTGAGCTAACTCATTTGGATAGAGAAACATGGACAAAATCAGTCCATAATACACAAATTGATTCAACATCCAATTCCTAGCTTAAAGTTTGACCAACAATGAATCATTTAATTCAACAAAACTAGTTTTAGCTACTTGTAATGTTGTACACCAACAAAAAGAAAATGGTTAGTCAACAGTGACCATCTTCTAAGATATGGATACTACTTCTACAAACTCAAGGAATGAGATAACCAACAAAGAGACTCAATGTAAGCACCAAATATCAATTCATCACAAGCGTATTTTTATGAAGTTTGAGACACAAGCTTGCGTAAATCAAACACCCTTGCATATACATGTATAAAGTTATACATTATTAACCTTTTCCAAATAGATTCCTACAAACAAAATCCTAGACTTACAAGAAAATAAATATTGTGTTGCATATACAATTTCCTAGTTTCTTTATAAGCAACAATACACAAAACTTTGCAAGTTGAAACCAAAAGGCTAAGCCACTATATGAAATTTGTCAAATATTCTACCAAAACAACCAATCATAAGTATCAACAATGCTAAAAGGTTCTGATATATGCTGAGTAAGTTGGTTTGGTTACCTGCCATGATTGTTGACTAAAGGAAGCCACGAACTCTCTGTTAAATACAAAGATAATAACAGAGTTCACTATATTTTTAATGATGTTCAAGGGTGAAATTACCAAAATACTAACTTTCCCACACAAGTAAATGAAACAACTCCATATAGAGAAGAACCATTAAAATAAATGTAAACATTTCCTCATAATGTTATGAAGAATATGAACATTTTTAGATTGATTTCAAGTGTTGTTCAAACTTCAAAGTGTTTTCCCATATACATATGTGTGTGTGTGTGTGTGCGTGAGTGCGTGAGAGAGAGAGAGAGAGAGAGAGAGAGAGAGAGAGAGAGAGAATGCCAAGATATATTTTCATTATGATATAATATTCGTTGATTAGAATAAAGAATATGAGAACATTTGAACGATTTACAGTTTATCTTGAATAATGGATCATCTCGGTGAGTAAATTCATTCATAGAAGCCCAACTTTTGTTGGATACATATTCCCATACAAAATAAACAAGTGTGTAATGTGTAGAAGTGACAGAATTCTCAACAACCCCAACTAATAACCTCATTGGCACCCACCAATCAACGTGATTTCCAAAGTGGTGATGTTCTCCTATAGATGCAAAAAAATAGTAGACACATGCAACCCAAATTTGACTCGTCCTTTCGCAATATGATTTGAGCTTAAATAGAAATTGACAAGCATATTTCAAAAAAAGATAGCCACAGATACTTGAGAAATGAGGAATACAGCTCAATATTAGGTTTCCCTTTGATAAGGATTTGATGCAAATCGTCATCAATATACTTTCAAAAGTAGAAAACCAAATAGCTCCAAAGCACCAGTGTGGGAATAGAAGGAATATGGAATGACATTGCTGATAAAAATCAAACCCAAATTGGGCATTCTTGTCAAATCAAATAGCTTGAACAATGCCAAGATGATATTGAAACCATTGTTCCACTCGTGTAGAACAATATCAAAACTGTGCAACATAAAAAGTATTTATTCTTCATATATATAATGGATTTCCTAAACATCAAAAATGTCTTTATTCTTCATGTAGCATCACAAATGTTAACATGGAAAAATTTCATTTCCTTGCATTCCCTCTTTTTGTCGATGGAATATAATGCATGAAAAACATTTCCCACAAAGTTTCCAACATTTGGCATTGTTCTAAATGTGATGGGGATTTTCTTGAATGTGACTATCGCTATATATTAAATCTTGACTAGCAAGATGTGATTGGGAAACTGCATGGTGTTATATATTTTGATGATGCTGCAAATGAACTCATGGGGGTATCTGCAAAATATTTATGCCTTATCTTGAATGAACCAACATCAATCTCTGAAATTTCCCAACGTGTTTTTTCTCGACAATTCCTGTCCACCCTTTCAATTAGAACAACGACCGTTTTTGGAACTACATTGTTGAAAGTCATAGTTGTTATGTATTAGAAGGCTTCATCATCGACTACACCTTTAAATCCTCCTTTCTAAAACCCATGGCATTGTCCTCATTAAATATCCAAATGCAAAAATTATTTGTAATCCATACACATGCATTCACTGGCTTGTATGATGGTTCCTTTATCTCTCATACTTCTCTTTCATTCATGTTTCATCATATACGTGTTCTTCTTTTATCGTGTCGATACTTTTCCCTTTCAACATTTCTTACTTGCTTTGTCACACTTCCAATGTACAAACTAACATTTAGCATTTTTTGACTCAAATTCTATATGTATCCTATGTGGCCACTTTTGAATACGATATTATTTTACTATTATGTTTGTTCATAAAAATAAATTCATTAGCTCTACTATTTCTTGCAACAACTTTTCATACTTGAGTACAAATCATTTATTACATTCAGTGCCTATTTTTGTTGCACCAATGGGTTTTTTTTCATAGCCACCTAACTTTATGAGCTTACATATTTGTTATTTTGTTGATGCTTTGTCATAAAAAAAAATTATTTTTCTATATTCTTGCTTTGTTAGACTTAGCAAGTTAGAAGTTCCAAATAATTTTTTTTCCTTAAATGTTTTTTTAACCTGCATATCTTTGAATATGAAACTATTTTACATTTCCTTTAATTGTCACAATATATATTTATGTACTTTCCAATTGTTAGATATACAAAATATGTCCCTTCCACCAAAGTTACCTTTTAGCTTTGGGACAAACTTACAATTTTATTGTAGGCATGCTCCCAAATCATGACAACGAACAAGACAACACACAAATAAGACTTATATGCGCATAAAAAAAAAGAAAACAACAAGAATGGATGTCTTCTTTATAGAGCTGCTCGTTAAGTTGTGCATATACCTTCTACGTTTTGTTTTGGACAACCTTCCATGCGAATGCCACATACATCCACACCTACACATATCGCTTATCCATTGTAAAATGATCAACCTTCCATGACACCATCCCTTTTATCCCCACTTCATAATCCATCCAACATTACCCTTAATGATGCACATCAACATTTTTCATTAAATATTGGACCAACTCTCTCACATAAATGTATGCTCAATATGATTTAAATATTACCATGACATTATAACAAAAAAATCCATGGTTCTTATGCATGCTCTCATCGCAGTTTAGAAAGAAAATGCCATCGCTTTTCCTTGGTGAACAATATGGACCCCAACAAATAACCATCTGTCCTTGCAATACTTACTCAAGTTGAGGAAATTCTCATTTGTCGTTTCAATCCAATTATACAAGTCACCCATGCTCGTGGTGGCAAATATAAATATTTGGCCATATTATTAGCTTCCCCCAAGACATTTCCAATATTTCTACATTCCTGCCTCGATTAATATCATACCTTGAAATCCTTGTTGTTCGCAAATGAAACCCTAAAAACAAACCATATGAATTCTTTGTTAGTCGAACACGTGTTCTTGTTGCTCTTGAATACAAAACGGTCAATGGTCCCTACTACAAGGATGTTTGAGTTAATCTAATTGCATTGTCTTCTTTAGCTCTTGAATCAATAGACATACCCCCTTTTCTTCTCCATGTCAATCCCCATGATACACCATTTCATGAACATAGCTCACCTTCTATTGTGCAATTACCAAATTCTCTTGAACCTCATGAATTACAAACCTACTCCTTATTTCTACACAAGCAAATTCTATAACCGAAGTTGAGGAAATAAGAGGTTTCTTGTACATAGCAGAAATCCCACTGCCACCTTCCATTGATTGCCCCCTATAGGAACTTAACCTGTTAATGAGTACAACACATAAGGCATTATATCTATGGAATTCCCAAACTTATTCCCCATAGGTGATGCAATGCTCAAACAACCATGTCTTTATCAAGTTGAGATGCACAAGTATGCAATTCAGCTCATCCACTTATATCATGCAAACATATTTGGGAAACACCTCATTTTCACTACTACATATACAACCTCATTATGCGCCATCGAAGACATTCTTCTGCTTCTATATTTGTCAAATGTAATCTTGAAGATACACTCCCCCCCACAATATTGATCTTTTGAATCAATTGCAAAACATACATGAAGACAAGATTGCTGAAAGGGTTATGCACTTTGACTCTACACTTCATGGGACACATTCCTATTGGAACAAAATCATATTTGAACTCACTAATATGATCATTCAATAAGGTACACCAACTTTCTTCTTCACGCTTAGTGGAACTAACACCAAATGGAAATATTTGCATACTCTCATGCCTAACCAAGATCACGCCACTTCAAATCAACACCATCAACGGAATATTAACAACATTATATCGAAGCCACATATTAGATCACAATACATGCACAATAGATTGAAAATATTCCTTGAAGAGGTGCTTCAAAAAGCACTTCATATAACAGACTCTTGGTGAAGGTATGTAATAGCTCACACTGCCTATCCTTCTCTTCATGTTCGCGATTTCAAAATTTCCCTATATAAAATTGTTACTTTTTTCAATGTAGGTATGAATGGAAACATAGAGGGTCCACACACATTCATGGTTTCGTAGTTTTAGAAGATGCACCAAATATGGACAGATTGGACTGCGAAGATGCTACCATGCTTGAACATGCAAACCATTACTTTGACAACTTTGTTACAACATGGAATCCTCGTGCCATCCACTCGTGAACCCTTGGGTTCCACCACTCTGCTATAAATGATCCATGTGCTCTTGGATCAAAATCCATATTTATAGCAAACCACTTGGATGACTATGAAGAACTTGTCAGTTGTATTCAAATACACACAAAATGTTCAAAATATTATTTCCTTTGCAAAAAAGGAAAGTATTTTAAATGTCGTTATGGTTTCCCCTTTGACCTACAAGCTACCTCTTCTTTGTTCATTGATGCAAATGGACACAAAACATACAACCCTGCATGAAACGATTCCTTGTTAAACATCCATAACTCAACCATGCTTTCAATATGGAGGGCTAATGTTGATTTCCAACCTGTTCTTTCAAGGCATGTTGTCCTCAAATACATTTCAAAGTATGCATCAAAAGTGGAGACAAATTAAGAAATATACCATGCTATTCTTTCTCGAGTTGCACATGCAACACCAACTGATGGGAATATACTTCAACCAATCAGGAGATTCCTTTCACAAACAGTTTCATATCGAGACATCAATGCACAAGAAACTTTCCACGTGATCCAAAAACTCCTTCTTTTCCTTTTCAACCACTCCTTTGTTTCCTTGAATGTGATCCAAAGTGATTTCCATCGCATTTTTGATGATCCAACTGACACCCCTCCAACCCGCCCCCCGCCAGTTCATATTTGCATACATGCAAAGACCCCTTGTCCTTAAACAAATGACCCTTCTTAAAGTTGCTCTATCTTGGTCTTTCTCACCTCGTAGAAAAAAAATTAATGGAAACCAATCTCCCCTCCCAAGATCATTCGAGTCTTTCCTTAATTCACTGCCATCCCACCCTTTGATGTTGATTCCTTTGTACCCTTCTGTTGGAGTGAGCTTATGCTATACAAACCTTTTCATGCCCTCCTTGACGACATTAGGAACATGAATTTTGAAATCACCGATCATTGGAATCTCATTAAAGACACACACACTATACGGCATGTTGATTGATTTCCAGAATATGCCTCCTCACCTGCATCTGATGATTCCACTTCTAATCCAATTCACTTTCCCTTATCCCTTAACATGGTTGAATGGGAACTCCTTTCTGCACTTCTCCATGGAAACAACATCTATGTTGATGACCTTGACATGCTTGGACATCACAATTTTGACAAAGACCATAATTGGACACATAATAATATCCTTTCACATTTGCATGAAATGACCAGATCGTTCATTCAATTCAATCGGTTATCCTCCAAACTACACCAAGACACCTCTTCACCTGTAAATTCACTTGATTCCTTGTCTCCCACACATCGCATAGCCTGCAAGAACACACAAGTCTTACTTGATTGCTTGCCTTAAAATTGCACTCCAAAATGCCTCTTCCCATAATGTCTCCCCCTTGCTTCTCCTTGCTCCAACTTGTGTTGCTGCCTTTAACATACATGTGCTTACAATACATTCTTCTCTTCGAATACCCATTGTTGAAATGCACCCTCTTGAAGGTCAATCCATTTCAAACCTTCAAGAATAACTCTATCATATTCAATACATTCTCATTGATGAAATGAGCTTCATTGGCCCAAATTTGTTAACTTGTATTGATGCTTGTTTATGTGAAGATTTCCCTTCCCAATGCACAATCCTATTTGGTGGTTGTTCCATAATCCTTCTTGGTGACTTTGGACAACTCCCCCCTGTAAAGAATATTCCCATGTATGCAAGCTCCTCACGTGGCAATGCTCTTTGGTGAAATTTTAACACTTTTGTCGCACTTTCAACCATCTTCAGCCAATAAGGCAATATCCCTTCTCAAATTTTCTTTCTCCAACTTTTACTCAACCTTCAAAACGAAACACCAACTCTTGAAAATTGGACAATCCTCATGACAAGAAAAACCTCCTCCCTTTCACCTAAAGAGAATTGTGCATTTGAACATTCCACCCACTTGTATGCAAATAATAACTTTGTTGCATTGCACAACAAACACATGTTATAACACCTCGACATGCCAGTTGCGCATTGATTTAATATAGAAAAAAGGAATCAACACATCCATCAATCCACATATGATGAACAATTGGACTTCAAGGTTATTCTTGCTATTGGTCAACAGGTCATGTTAACTGGAAACTTGTGGGTTGGAGAAGGCCTTGTTAACAGATCACTTGGAAAAGTCATTTCCATTGTCTATAAATCCAACAATCAACCCTGCACCTTACTATCCTTTTTTGTTATTGAGTTCTTATACTACAAAGTACCCCCATGGGATGCTTCTAATACAAATTTTGTTCACATTCCTCCCATAACAAGATTTTCATGCACGCAAGTACCGATTTGTATGGAGTGGGGCTTAACAATCCATAAAGCACAAGGCATGAATGAAAAAATGCAACAATAGATATTAGGAACATTGATAGACAAGGCCTTACATTCACTGAAATATCCAAAGTGAAATCTCTTTCACGCCTTCACATATCTCCAACTTTCTCGTTTTCTAGATATTCTCGAATACAAAGCAATCCCTACATCCAATGAAGAAAACAAGAGGAATATTTGCTTACTTCAAAGTCTTTGCAAGGAGATTGTCCTTAAAGGTTACACTTTTCTTTGTTCTAGGCGTGTACTTGCCACTAATACAATTTTCTATATTGCTCACATATCTCTTGTTACCATTATTGAATAGTTTGCTACAAAAGGACAACAAATACAAACCTATATTTCTTTTCTTGTCTGCATTATTCATTTATATCTTCCACTATTTATTGTTTCAGTGCAACATACAAAATCACCACTTGATCACATGTTCCTCTTTTTTCCAACATATATAAAATGTTTTATTTATCACTCTACATTGTTTACTTCTATGTGTTAGCTTTTATAGTTTCATCATGTCCATGTTGTATTAGCTATATATGATTTTTTATATTAACAACCTATATTTTATTCTCAAACAAGTAATCTTCACATATGCTATGTATCCGTTATTTCTTATCACATTCAAAAGCTTTGTAATTATTCATATACATTGTTTTGTTCCTGTTGTAAAACATAAATTAGTATGGCATATCTGAGCACTCTTCCATACTATTATCAACCAATAACATAACAAAGGGAAGCATTACAAGAGAAAGAATCATGTTTTGAATCATCAGTTGTGCTTCCAATTAATTACATTTGGCCAACTATTAGGTTGCTACTTAAATTGAGGAACCTGCTTCAACATCTTATTTGTTCCTCATGCAGACCAAAGTTAGATTTAGCATACCTGAGCAGACTTTCGTACCAGTGTCAACAAATAAATGAGCATGGAAAAAAATTACAACAAATGGAAACATACTTTGAAGCATCATATGTGCCTATGATTACTTGCATTTTTCCAACCACTCAACTGCTCTCTAAATTGAAGCATTTGCTTAAACATGCTATGCATCTACATGAAAGAGATACAATTAGATATATTCAAAAAAATCTTGTGATATGACATCCACATCTTGGTCCCTCTATTTCTTGTACTAGGTGTTTTCGTTGCCGTCAATCCTTTTGTATATATGATTGAACTATACTAAATTTTTAGAATTTAGTATTCTAGACACTTCCTTATTTTGTTTTCCTTTTTTGTTTTATAACAACTTATACTCATGCGCTTGTTATATTTGATCTCTCCCATTTAGATCCCTAGATAACATGTTTCAACTCTTTCTATACTTACTTTGAAACTCTTAAGTCAACTTTGTTTTGTTGCAGCTTCATTTTTGTTCTTATATACTCGTATGCACTGATATGTTTTCTATCGTTATTGTTACTTCAAATTTTGAATTCCCATTTGTTTATCATATCACAATGTGTGTGTTTTACTATCATTTACCTTAACAATCTATCCAAATGAAGGTGGAATTTTATGAAATATGCTTTGGTACATATATCCACATTTTTCTTTTATTGTTAAAAATCTGATAGATTGTACGTGCACATAAACAATGGGATTGAATTTCTCTTTATCCCTTTTACTTGTTTCACTTTTTACAGCATGCATTGTTATGATTGTTTCTTTTGAACAAAATTCAAGTATAACTACATTTTGCTTAAAAAATGAATGCTCAGTTATCTTTCCATGTTTACTTATTTATTTTCCTTTGCAATAATCAACTGTGTATAGTATTTCATGACTGGAAATTCTCTCTCTCATGTGCTTGTATAAAAAGGCATGCTGCCTATTGTTCCTATTTTCATTGTTTCTTTTCCTTGCAATAATGAAATGTGTATAATGTTTCATGCCTATAAATGATTTGTATTAGGTCCTTGTATATGTTTTATAATCATGTCTACTAAATTATCTCTTTACCTCAATATGTTTTTTGCAATGAAATTCATGTATTATTCATTTATGTTATTTTTCATTTAAAGATATCTCAACACTTGGAAAATAGGTTTGTCTGTTTTTTTATCAGCACAAATCATTTTTTATGTTGTTTGCAAAAAAAACACATCATCAATTTGACACTTCATACTATCAATGTCACAACAGTGGATCCCATAAATTATTTTTGATCTTCCTTATATGATGATGATGATAGACGTTTAAATTAGTGTATGAAACACTTGTACATTTGAGAGAGAGATAAAATGGGTTCTATCCCCACCTCATTATTACATTCTTCCTCTTACAGTTTGATAGGTGTTTATCAATTCTTAATTTATGGTGTTTGGTATTTTTCTTGTGTTGACCCTTAATTATTGGTGCAATTTTCTAATGCCCACCTTATACATGTAAAACTACCACTTTGTATTCACCCTACCACACTATCTTCTTATATAATCTACTATTCCTACCAATCCCTCTTTAAAGTTGAATCTTGTTCCTTGTCCAAAACTTGTAACATGTGGACTATTATTAGGTTGTGAAGAGAACTTGTTTCCCATGTTAACTATTTTAAAGCTTCCATCATTAACATTAATCCTGATCCAGTGAGACTAAACCTCACATAGGGTATTTGCATCTGCAAATAAATTACTGAATTTAATATGTTCCATCCATTATTTTTGCATAGACGTGCTATGGTTATGCCTTTGTAGTTTCATTTCCGTCCCTTACTGCTTCAGAAATGGTTTAGGATAAAGCACACACAGTATTTCAAAGGACACTTGAACCTTCCACGAGAATCGTAATATCGAAACCTGGTTAACAAAACCACTACTGCAGCCTGTTGGGAGCAAATAAACCTCTGCAAAACCAAATAAATCTCTAGGACCAAATAAAACTCTGTGAAACCCAGTCAACAAAAAAACACGTGAAAAACCACTAGACAAATGTCGAAATAAGACATGCTTAGATTTATTGTCTTCATGGAAGCCAACACCTATGTGAACCCTAGGTTTCATTGTTTAATTTTTTTCATAGGACAAAGGTTTATTTTGTGGTTATTGTTGTTAATGATCAATAGGCCCCTGCTGGCTGAACCCTACCACTATTGGTCTAAATTATAATATTCCCTCTAAGTGACCACCAATACCTTAGTTTAAATTTGCTCATTTTTCCTCTTCCAAAATGTCTAACACGTGAACTGCTAATTGCTTGTCATAAATATCTATCGCCCACGTTGATTGTTTTAGAGCTTCCATTTGTCATTTGAGCATGTCATATATTGTGCAATGCTTCCAAGTGCATGCAAGCATTGGTTCAAGGGTTCCATCTTTCATCATCTTTTAAGACTACCACTCCCTAGATTAACTATCTTAAGGGGAGCCAAGACTTATGTGAACCCTGTTGTTCATAATTGTTTATTTCTTTCAAGAAAAAAAACCAAAGGAAAGATGTATCAAAGCATGTTTATCTTAGGATTTGTATAGATACTGCAAAGAAAAGGTGGTGCAAGAAAACCAGTGAATTGAACAATATAACAAGATATTTGAAATTTTCATTATGTAAGTCGCAAAAAATCCGAAAAAATTAGTTGGAGCAATTAAGATGCAAGTCCACATCTTAACACAACCATGCCTCTTGTTGTTTTAATGAAGCATTCTGACATTTATGGAGCATTGAGGGAAATCATTGATGGTGGTGAACCACCATCAATGCTAGTTGAGGGTTTCCTCTGTTGGTATAAGTTCTAATATTGTTTGGAAGTGACCACAAAGAACTTACAAAATCACTGTGAAATAAATCTTCCTAGAAATAACTACGTGAAACATAATTTAGCACTCACTTGGGATTCGGAGGTCCCCTTCCCCATGGTGCAAGTTGCAGGCTATCCAACCAAATAAGTGTGTAGGACAGTGACTTGAATACAAAAATAATATTACCCAAACTATTCTTTCTTGTATGTGCTCACAAATGGTTCAGGAGAAACCTAAAATTCAGGGTTCACATGAAAACTCGTAATGAACTGCGCACACAATTGTAAATCACACGAACTGCTTCTGAACCATATAATCCCATGACACTTGACCATTAACAAACAAATATACATGAAACCCTATTAATAAATCCACCTTTACAAAAATGCAAGAGACCGGTCATCCGCTATTATGCCTGCTACTTCTATTTAGATTGCGTTTTGAGCATGCCCTTGTTTAAATAGAATTGTTGTATAAGGTATTTCTCCCTTTCACTGTCATGGTTTAAATTCTGTCGTTACCATTCCTCTTGTAGAAATAATACCTTCAATGCTATGAGCAAATATTCTAAGAAGAAGCACATGAAATATATCTTTATACTAAGAATTCTCACAAGCATACACAGGAAAACTAGAGAGAAGAAAAGAGACTAAATCACATGAATGAAGAGATGAATATTGGTGTGTATCCTTCCATTGAATAATGATGAATAATAGTGTACATAAATAGTACATCCCTCATAGGAAAATCGATTTGTATGGAGACAACTCATAAATCTCAAAAAGGTTGACTTACCAAAATATAGCAAACCCCCATAGGTGGCTAAAGCACTTCCCAAATCTGTCAAGGACCTCACGAATTAGAAAAAGAATGAGTGATTTGTCAAGGGAGATGGAAAAACATGCTAATCCTAGAAAATTGAGAGAAATTTATGAAGGATGGGTGGGTTGGCAACAAAGGAACCCAGTTTCCTAGTTAACTAGATTTACCTTATCCACATAAAAATAGGATAAAGCATAATAAAGCAGAATATGATGTAAAGCATTGTTTACTAATTCTATATAACTGTAAAGTGGTCAAGATCAACCCAGAATCATAAATAATGCATTCTTGGGGTATATATGGCATGTGTTTACTTTAAGGTGCAAGTGGATGCCAACTAATTAAGCTAGTGGGTAGATAATTGATCAGATAATGATTAATTATATTATCCTAAGTATTGAGTGGGTTTAATATATCCCAACACTCCCGTATAAGTCTGAATTTATGATGGTATTGCAAAAATATCGATTCATATGGATGCATATAGGGCCCAACAACAAGGCTATGGTCACCCTTTAACAATTATTCATGTCCAAAAAAGTTGAGGAAAGAGGCAAAACCAGATGGGGAAAATCCTCCCTCAAGAAAGGAAAAGGCACAAAATTTGAAATGTGTCTTCAACAAATATTTATCTTCAATTTAATGAGATGAATGAACTACTTTTGGATGAAATACTTGATGAAAAAATCATGAACTCCATGATCATGTCCTAGAGTGTAGAAACTGCAAGAAGAAAGAGGAGAGACTCCTTGTATCCCATCAACTGATGAAGTAGGAGCATTATATGAATGATTATTTCTTCTAACAAAATATTATCTGCAAACACAATCTAAAATGGAAAATATATCCGTGCATACTCCTTCCCAAGGAGTACAAAAATTAAGACAATTTGTTACACACTCAATTCCTTGAATAGGTGCAAAATTGTGATGTCAATCATATGTCAATATTCCAATCTGAATGTAGCACATTTCTAGATCTGATATGAGGATGATAAAAATATTATATATCAGAAACATTAACATATGGTAAAGAAAATACAAAGGATTCAATGACTCCATGAGGACATAGGCATAGACTAGGAAAATTATGTGCAATTGGGGAAAACTGATAGGTGTAAAAATATGAATGATGGATGGACATGAGATTTGAACCATAAGTGTTTAGAACAAATACAAACATGTCTAATATTAGTCCAAATATGAATAAGGTCATGGATAACCAACCAATGAAATATAGAAAATACTTCAAACCATGTAAGATAAGTATCACTGCATAAGAGACCAATGAGGAATCAACTACTGAACTTGGGATTTGTATAGTCTTAGGATTATTCGTAGATATGGTAGATGGTATGGATGGTGGTATGATTTGTGTATCAGTCTGAAAAAATTCTTCTAAATCAGAATACAAAGGATCACATATAAGCATATCACTAGACTCATGGGAACACACTAGTAATGAATCCTTTGTATGAAAGGAGGAAAGCATGAGATGTTCAAAATATTCAAATAGGTTCTAAGTATTAATGCCAAGAAAAAATGAGGAGATGCATAAGTACATGATATCAAGTACGGTAAGTGGCATGAAACTAATAGGACTTTATTTGGCTAAGAAAACATTCAGGAAGACACTAGGTTGCGCACCATCAATGAGAGAGGTATGCACAAAGTGTGAAGGATTTGGAACATAGATCTTAGAATCTAAGATAGGAGATACCGAGAACAATGAATGGGTGAATGTATTATCATCAATATCAATATAAGCTCCATATGCTACTTGTTTTTCGTCATTAGTATCACAAGAAGAATAATCACCTTCAAGAGACACAGAAAAAGATGGCTCTTCAATATTTGCTTCTTGATTGAAGGGGGAACATTCGAATCAAAGAGGGTAGCAACAACATGAAATGTATGAGAAAATTATTCATCATTATCAACTTCATCAGAGAATGTAGAGGCCAATAAATCTTGAGAGAGAGAAGAAGAGGATATTTTGGGTTCTCTCCATGCTTCATCTTCTACTTCCTGCACACCAAAAGCTTTGTCCAAATTGTTCCAAACCTCAAATGGATACTCAGTAGGATCTATGAGATGATGTATATTTGGAGACATTCCAAAACACATAATTCCATAATCTCCATCACAATTATTTATCCAATCAATCTTCTCTTCATAAGACTCAGGTTCGCTCAATGCACCAATGGAGACATAAAAGAGATATTACCTCTTCAAGTATGCGCTCATCTTGGGATTCCAATCATCATAGTTGAAAGGAGATAGTAGAGGAACTTTTCAATCCATATTTAATTTGTTGATATGGTATAGGAGACACTCTCTGCAACATACAAAACAAAACTCGGAGAAAATCTTGTAATCTAGACAAGCTCTTCTTCAGAGAGGGATAGGAGACTGGATGCACTCCTCAACTCTGTAGAACTTGATCAACCTTGCTACTCTGATACCATGTAGAGTATTGCAAGTTTGTGATCCCTATAGCTCTGATACCATGTAGATATAATAGCTTCAATTATATGATCAAATATGCTAAGAAGAAGCACATGAAATAGATCTTGCTACTAAGAATTCTCACAAGCATACAAGGAAAACTAGAGAGAAGAAAAGAGACTAAATCACATGAATGAAGAGATGAATATTGGTGTGTATCCTTCCATTGAATAATGATGAATAATAATGTACATAAATAATACATCCCTCATAGGAAAATCAAGCTGTATGGAGACAACTCATAAAGCTCAAAAAGGCTGACTGACCAAAATATAGCAAACCCCCATAGGTGGCTAAATCACTTCCCAAATATGTTAAGGACCTCATGAATTAGGAAAAGAATGAGTGAGTTGTCAAGGGAGATGGAGAAACATGAAAATCCTGAAAAATGGAGAGAAAGTCATGAAGGATGGGTTGGCAACAAAGGAAACCAGTTTTCTAGTTAACTAGCTTTACCTTATCCATAGAAAAGCAGGATAAAGGAGAATAAAGAAGAATCTCATGTAAAGTGCTATTTAATAATTTTGGATGTCCATAAAGTGGTAAAGATCAACCCAGAATCAGAAATAAATCATTCCTGGGGTATAGATGGCATGTGTTGACTTTAAGGTGCAAGTGGATGCCAACTACTTAAGCTAGTGGGTAGATAATTAATCAAATAATGATTAATTATTTTATCCTAAGTATTGAGTGGGTAGTAATATATTGCAACACCTCTACCTGTCTAAACCTATCTTGGATTTTTTTTCTATCTCTATCTCTTAGGTATGTACAGATCCTCATTGAATGTTCTGAGAGTTAAATATCTGAATACAAGGAAGTTCCCAATTCACTAAGTAATTGATCATATTCTGTTTTTGTGTTACACATTAGATCTGTTACTGCTACTACAGTGTTTCATAATCGCTCTTATTACTGCTGTTTCTTTGTTCATTCTATCTTTTCATTTATTTAATGTGTGTTTCATTTTAAATTACTCATATTTGAAACTGTTAAAGTTTAAAGAGATGAAATTTATCTTTTACTTGATCATATCTAAACTTCTATACTGGGAAAATAGTAATAATGTCCTGGATATCGACTTCTTGATTACTTGGAAACAAGTGTAAATGTCCTCACCTATGAATCAAAAGAATATTTGTTTGGTATTGTGGGAATTTTCCAAAAGTACAAAGTTGAACATAGAATTATTGTTAAACATTTAAGTTTATGTCTAAGAGATGTAATAAAAAAATGCTTCTTGACACATGTTACAAGGTACACTCTCGCATCTGAACCTTCCTGGGTATACTTTTACCTTTAAATCAATCCCCTCGTTAATATATTAATGTCTTTTTTTGAACTGTTATTTTGTCCTCTAGGTTGATGGACTCAACTCTTTATTGGCAGTTATATTTGCGAATAGGATACCTAACATATCCACAAAACCAACAATTATTATTGAAATGGATGTTTCACATGGTTGTCAAGTACATGCAGATTCACTTTCAATTTCACTGGTATGTATCTTTTACATGTTATCAAGTTTTTAACTCAAATTGATAGCCACTTAATTTTAGTTTTAAATATATGTTTTTTTCTTATTATGTTTAATGTAACATATATTCTTCCTTTTCTTTGAAAATGTTATAATTTTTTGTTTAGTATAGTGTTACATAGGTGTATGCTAACCTTTTCTTCCAGTCATCAAAATGTTATTTACAAAGGTGTGCGGTTTGTTATTTCTGTTTAGGGAGACCAAGTTATCCAGATTCCATATGTGCTTGTGCTCATCTAATCTTAGAACCTCGCCTATGCGGTATCAAGTAAGTAGCTTAGGACACTTACCATGTGAATATAGCCGAAACGAACTGTGCAACTTCTATCAAGGGTCACTCACCTCATTATTGCAAAAGGTTGATTATTACTTACCTTTTCCATGCATTACTAGAAACCTTATCGGGAAATCAAACAATGCATTATATTTTTAATTACTCATCGAATAATGCTAATGCAACCAAATAAAGACTCCAAATGTCTGCAAGCTCTGGAATCCTCAATGTACTACACATACATTGCCTATAAAAGTGCTTAAATGAAGGAGCCAGTAATAAAATAAGGAGGGCCTTTGGAGTCACTGCTAACCTGCAATATCTCTTATGATCCTGGCATGCTCATTCCTCTTACATAATGTCAATTCTTTCATTTATACGCTAAAAAATGTAAATACCATACATTTTTACACCAACGAGTTCACATTTTGTTTCCACAACTTGGAACCTTTGGAACATTATGAAGTAATTGTATAAGCAATTTAATATGAAAAAAGGTTCCAAAGCTTTTGATATTGGTTGTCAACTTTAGGAGAGAATGTGCAGTATTCAATAACATTTAGTACAAATGTCTTGTGCAGAGTTAATATATACCTCAAAATTTTTCCAACGTTTCTCTATATAAAATCAGAGTCTTTTAGAATTCTCACATGAATTTGTAGCTTATATCAATTTAGATTTTCTCTCCCAAGTCTTTAGTCGTTTTCCTTTAAATCCTAGTGAACCCCTTGAAACCCTAGGTCGAGTCAAGGTTCAATAGTAAGAGCTCATCAAATCTAGTTATATGTTTGGAAATGTATTTAAGAAGAAAATATCGAGCTTGACTCATTCAAGCAATTCTAAACATGGTGACCATATTCATCTTTGCTTTCATGTTTGTTTAGCACTTAAAATAAACAATTTATGTTTCCCAAAAACACAGTTAGATTGTTAGAATGAGACATGATATGTTTCTCTTTTGTTCAAACATTTTTATTTGTACTCTAATAATTTTAATATGCATTTTTTTCCATGTTATGTTTTGGTTTGCCTCAACAGATTTTTCAATTGTTTCTATTGATAAAAAATCATATTGTTGCAAATCTAATGAAGAATCAATCCCTTTTAGGTACTTTATACCATCTATAAAGAATCTATGCATTAACCCCTTTCAGATACTTCATTGTTATTTTCTCATAGAATTATCACACTTATATTGCAAAAAACCTAGCCAATTTAGAAAGCTCTGACTTTCTATCTACCATTCACATTAAAAAGGTAGTACATTTACACGAGGAAATGTTTCATGCTTTTTATTTGAGTCTAAGAGAATGAATTGTGATTGCTTTGTAAGTTTCACCTTCTAAGTCTAAGAGTATAATGTTATGTTCAATTCTTTAATTGATCATCATTTTCCAAGAATAGAAAACTCATACAATTGTTTTTGCCAAAATGTTTTTTGTTTTTTTTTTTAAATAGGATTTGTGAATAAGTGGCTAGCACTTGATAAATTATATTTAATTTATGAACTCTAAAGCATATCTCATTTTTAGTTCATGGTATTTTTTTTATATGCATACTTTTTCCAGTTCAGTTGTAACATTTTGGTTTTTATTCGTTTTTTGGGAGCATGTTTTAGAAATTCCATTCATTTACATGCCTATATCCAGCTTCTATCTTCATATATTTGTCTTTGCTATTGGGTTTATTTTCATTTGTTTTTCCATTATGAGGGTAATTACTCTTTGTTTTTGTAAAACAAACTTTTTAATTCCAAGAACAAATCACATATCTGTTATTTTTTTCATGATACTTTTTTGTAGATGCATACGTGTTCAGTTGTAGAAGTTTGTTTTTTATTCAGTTTGTAGAATCATGTTTCAAGGTTTTCATTCTAAAACATTGGTTTATGTTAATTCATTATTCATTGTGAGCTAGTGAAATGCAATTGATGTTTTCAAGAGTCTTGATTAGTGGGTAAAACATGATTTCCTATTAGTTGGTAATATAGGCAAGTTTGTATGCTCATAGGTATTTGATACAATCTAAACTTTGATCAAGTCCCCAAAACCTGTTAAAGAAGGTATGAATATATGATCATTTGAATTTTCCTTCTACCTAAAACCAAAAAATATTCTACCCAGAATTTTTTATTATTATAGAATTCCCACTACTTTATAAAAAGAAGCTAGGAACCTATGAACCCACTTTAGAAACTTTCAGACTTGATATATCGATAACAGTGATCAACATTTTCAGAAAAGATCAACATATACAAATACTTTAAAATGGAATGCAGAAAATATCATAAGATCATGACATTGAATTGCAATTTGTGTTGGGGTTAAGTGGTTGGCCACACACCTTCTCAAGTTGACCAAATCCCCCTCTTTCTCCATTTCAAATGGCATAAACCAATTTAATAAAATCAAAACAAAGCAGGAAAGTTAATATAAAGAAAATTATTTTATTTCAAAACCATAAAAATCACTTGATTAAAATCAAAGCGGAAAGGTTAATGAAAGGAAAATTATTTTCTACACTTTACACAGATTGGATGCTTATCATACTCTGACTACTGTATTTCTATCAAGCTGGTAAAATTTTTGGGGAATGGGATGTTGCAACATTCAATTCGTAAATAATCCTTAGGCTCAATAAACTGGAAGAAACTCTAGTCTTTTCCTGAGAAACACTTTTTTATTCTAAAAAACAAGAACAAGCTTAAAAAATGTTGTTTTTTGGTTATGTCTCCATTTCTGAACTGTTTTTGGATATAAACGAGGGATGTCTTCAAGTTTCTGGTAACGCATATGTTACGGAGAAAACTTCCTATGGCTTGGGGTACCACAATAGGTAGAGTAACCGCAGAAATCAATCCTTTCCCATATGCAAGAGAAACCAAATATCTAACACTAAAGGATCTCGAAACATACCTTATTCTGGATGTTTGATGTAGATCCCTGTTTAGATTTTCCACTCTTGCTTATATTACCAATTTTCTCTCTCAACATTCAGAAAACAAGACAAGCATTCTATATGATGGTGTTAGACCTACTCTAGCATATATAATCAATAACATATAAGCATTTAAAACCATCCATGGATTTAATACTCATTGAAATACACATTATTGGACAGGAAAAGATATTTCTATTAATATAAAACATAGATTACAATAGTGACAACCTCTGTCGGCACGTCTACGAATCAGAGAAACTGAGTCCTCCGCCACTTCAATCCTACATCTCTCGATAGCAAGCTCACAAGCAAAGGCAATCTTGGGAAGAACACAAAGTGATCCAAGGGACAAAGGGATGTAAACTCAAGTATAAGCTCTGGCAACAATGGACTATAGTTTTCTTGCTCTTCAATTCCTCCCCTTTCAATGTATCCAAAGGGTTCCTTATATAGTGCTTCAATGGGGTAATGGAAGGTCAAATCCGAGTGATCTCAAGGTATATGGAAGGCCAAGAGACAAGTGACTCGGATCCACATCAAGGAAAACTCCAAAACTATTTGGCCTTTTGCACACATCCCGATGTATGTGGGTTTGAGTGTCAAATCCGCGTATATACGTGAGAATAGGTTTAAAATTCATGTATAGCAAATAAGGCATGCTTTTAGGGATGATCTTGGAAGCATCAAAGGTACAAAAATGGTCCATGGGGTCCAAAGAGTCTGCAGAGGGACAGGGAAGGCCATAAAGGTGTGATCCACCATGTGTGGTAAAATCAGCAGTAACAGATGCCCCCCAATTTGTGAGGTCAGAGGGGTGATATGATGGACAAAATACATTATAAGTCCATCCTAGAATTGGAGTGATGAAGAACCAGGTGGAAGAACCAGTCATCCAATAGTATAATACAATAGTCAAACTCTGCACATAACTGCAAGTACATATAGCAGTCATGGATACATAAGAGTACAATGGCCATGAATAGGAATGATAAAAAATATGACATGTGTGGTCATTGCCATGTACAATATATATAGATCAGAATATCCATGATGAAGATATACAAAGGATCATGATCTCCATGAAAGTTGAAGATATATAATGGATCAAGGTCTCCAAAATGGTTGGAAACATCTGACATATACTGGAATTGAGTCATGAGAGCTGAAATCTCATGAACATTGGCACGATCAAGGAGGTAGCATATATGAAATGCCACCAATATGGACGGTCTTCTACACAATCCGCTACGAGTATGTGTCCTACTATGTGAATAGAGGTGTCGAGGTCAAACATAGTATTCCATCGTCTGATTACCGGTCATTGATGTATACTGTTAATAGACGCAAGATCACCCACTGATAATGAAAATGGGAATCAAGGTACTAGAGTGTAAACTAACAAGTGTGAATAAATGTGTTGAGGTCAAACACTTGAGAGGATCCATCGATCAAGGGACATTGATGTATTCCCAAAACTATCGATGGTGAGAGAACCTGCCACTGATGACTGCAAGTCTCAAGGCACTCAAATGACTCTAGATTCCTATCCTAGGATAAATTATCTGAACTCAATGGCATGAAATCTGCTGGAAGGAGGGCATTAAGGCATCCCCCATCATATAGCACGAGATACTCAACAAAGCTGTATAATGTGGAAGGAATCGATCATAATGTGCATGAACCAGTATTAGTACCGAGAATGGTTGACATGCAAAGTCAAGAGAACTGAGGAATGGCCGACTCAGGTTTCAAATTCCTTCAAACAAGAGAATAAAGGAGAATGGTGACTGAATGTAGGTAACATAGACTCGATATACAGCATGAGTGGGCCTAATGGTTAAGAGCATGTGTTTCCTCTTAGGAGGTCACAGGTTCAAATCCAGAGGGGGGTAGTGTATGTACACCTCTGTAGACTTTAGCAGTTAAATCGCTGCACAGAGGGGGTCCCTTGTCCCATAAACAAGGGGGTCTCATACACCAATTTGGTGTCTCGCTTGGCGGTGACCTTAAAAATAGATTATTATTATTATTATTATTACAAAACTGGGACATCTCTGCGACACCAGAGGCATTGACAGAGGCTCCATAGGGACTAGAAGCTTAACCAGTCGGTGGAGATAAACTCAGAGAAACGAGTACATCTCCTAAATTCAAACTATTAATCCAACCAATGGATGTGATATACTGTGCTTTGTTCGAAGGAGACACGACTTGATTGCTACCAAATATAACATCTTTTCTTGTCCAGCTTTTTGGTTTTTTGAATTTTTGGACTTTTTCAAATATTTTAAAAAGCTTGAAAAAGAATAAAAGTGCTTTATAGTTACAGACTAGGAGGAGACGGGTGTCAAGGGGAAAAAAAACTAGTTCCAAGCAGTGGAACATACCTATGCTCAATGCAAGGACACATGTGTAGGATAACGACACTCGGGGAAAAGTCCCCTCTCGGTAAAAAATAGGGAATCAAGCTGCAAAGGATATAAAAAATGGCTTTGTGTGGCTAGACATGAGACAAGCTCGGGCTATATATCTGATAATCAAAGTCAGGGAAGCCAACACAAAGCTCAGTAAGGCAGGAAAAACTCATGATGATGCAATTACAACTTGATATAAGGGAGTCCTGGGGGAGAAGGCCAACAAAAATATCAAGAGGAGTATGAGGCTCTTGTGCAAAGACATGACAATACTATACAAAGGACTCCCATATCCTAGAGGAAAAATGTCGTCATGGGCACCAAATGCAAAATAGGAGCTAACTAGGGCACCCACATATGGTCAAGCTCTACCATTCACATCATGTTACTTCTAAAACAACAAGAAGGTTCTGTGACAAGATAGAATGGGTTCGAACCTAAGGCTATCATGAAATGGTCATAAGGTCATGAAAAATGTAACTAGATGTGAAATCTAACCTATATGCCAGTTTAGACATAATAACTAAAATAAGAATGAACGGGTAAAAAAAAAGGTCCAAACAATGCTCAAAACGGACTCCTACATCATCATATTAGTCCAAAACAGTCCAAAATGGTCAGAAATAGTTCAAAACTATAGAAAGGGGGTAAAAATATTCAAAATTTTTCTATAAATAGTAAAAAATTCAAAAATTACATATCATTTGAAATTTTTACCCATTTGAGCTCAAAACTTCCAACGCGAATTTTGGGAGCTTCGTCGCTTGAAACTTGACACCTTTTGTTCCAGGTAATTTCTCATGTCCTTTTCTTCCATTTTCATGTAAATTTTTTCAATTTCCATGGTCAAATTTGATTTCTAGGCCAGTCTAAATTGGTCATTTCGGCCCATGTAGATATTGGGGCTTTTTTCGCATATAGGGCTGGCTATACGTGGAAAAACCGCCCAAAACCGCGTACATACGTGGCTGTTTCGCAAACAATCATGTATGCGGCCACACAAAAGGTTTTTTAAGGTAAATATTGACCAAAAACTATTTTTAATGTGAAATATGGTTCTAGAATGGAGGGAGAGGGAACATGGAGATGTAGAAGAGGTTGTTTGGGGTGATTTAATGGCTTAACAAGCTCTATGTGCATGTAGGCTATACAAGTTTTGGTGTCTTGCTAGCCTAAGGGCCAAACCAAGACTCCTGCAGATGCTAGTAGACTACTGGGATCCAGACTCATAGTCCTTTCATATCGACAGGATGTCCCTCACTATAGAGGTGGAGGACATATATTTCATTACAGTATTATCCTGACAGGGACGGGTGGTGAACCTACACTCTCGCAAACCCGGATGTGGCCTCACTATTGATGACTACATTGCAGTATACTATTTTCCAGACATGAAAAAGGTTGGGATTCAAATCCCGACAAACTCCATCTAGGTACTAGGAGTGAAGGCCATACTATTGGAACTCGGCAAGACAGATGGTCTAGCATCACTCCACCAGGTCTCGCGGCCATTGATGTTCTATGCAGTGGAGTGCATGAGACCCACAGTGTATGGCTGAAGCACTGCACTGTTGAGTAACATGAAGCAGCAGCTCAGTGACTACAAGATGGGCAAGGTATGAAACTTCATTTTTGGCAGTATACTGATCATGTTCTTGTTTGAGCGTGTACCGGGCCTAAGCCCTTGAGCTAACATTCCTCCTCACAGGGTTCGATATCTGGCCCAATGATGTTGGGCAGATGCTATCTACAGATTGGGCGGAGGTAGGGTGTCCAACCCCTACCCATCTGACTTCTTTCCATGGTGGTGGCGAGAGATCATTGCCATTGATGACTACCCCTATGCAAGGATAGATTTCTAGGGAGATCCGGACATGCCCCTACCACCAGGAGCAGCATATGACGATATAGGTAACGAATCCCAACCTTTTTTTTAAGTTTTTTGAATTATATTTTTTTTGTGTGTTTTTTGATATATTGACTCAAAAGACATATTTTTGCGTGATGACACGTAGTGACAATCTATCATGTGTGTGCAGATGTTGGACCACGGTGGCCTAACGGTTTCCATCGTCATAGAAAGAGGGGAAGAGGAGACGATATCGTGGGTGTGGATGCAGAGCAGATGCTCCAAAGCATCCACACAAACTTTGTACGGTTGACACACAAGGTACCCATGGAGCAAGTCGAGGACTTGCCTGAGGCCATGCAGCGCCAGGTGGTTGGTGTACCACGAGCATGGGTTCGGTTATTCCGACAACTAGCTAGAGCCATGGTGTGCTACCACAATCAGAACCCCCCTCCTCCTCCATAGGCTTAGAGACCTGAGAGTGATTCATTTTTGTACTACCATGTATTATATTTTGGTGGCTCAGAAGTCTCATTTTTGTATTATGGCACTTATGTATTATGACGTCACATTTTGGATGTTTAATGAGAAACTTTTATGGTGATCAATTTTATTTATTTACATGTGTGTAAAAATGTATGTTTGTGATCTGCTTATGGTCTATGAAACAAATTCCAATCTAACACATAGTTAGCATATGAGTCAGCAACTTGATTATAAATTCTTGAAACATGTATGTATGTTATGTTCTCAAATTTCCGTTCTAGCAATCTCACACATAAGAATATTCATAATAATGTCGAATCCCTAATACAATACAAGTCATTAAGCTGTGAAACCACTAATTGCGAATCAAGATGTACCTCAAGAGATAGAACACCATGTGAAATGGCATCCCATAATAACTCGATAACGGCACCATATTCAACAACATTGTTTGAAGAAGGTCGTAAACATACGCCTCCTGAAGATAGTACCTGACTCGTAGGAGTATAGATCACCTAAGTGTTAGTTTTTCATCACATTAAGCTAGCATTATGATCTTAGGATCTTTTCACTGAGAGAATAACAAGCACAACAATAAAACATAAGCACATCACAAGAGACAAGAGACACAAAGAGTTTTCCTCAGGGAAACCATAAAGGAGAAAACCCCGCAACTTCCTTAGAGATAGAATCAGCACCAAAACAGTAAGAGATCTCCCAAAACAGTAGTAGTCTTCTTCTTCTGTCTAGTCCCGGTATTTCCTTCTTCACTAGTGCGCCACCCTTAAGAGAGTGAATGATGTGTATAATAAATAGAGAGTCTCACTCTCTATTTATATTCTTCCATTCACTTGAAGTGCACTTAATCACGTAGGCTCAACTTACAATTACTTACTCGAGCCTACACCTTAATTAGTGTATAATAACTCAAGTGCCCTGACACTGTGGGGACTTACACAATGACTTGACAAGACTTGTTTACATTATTAATCCTCCCAATTGGAACATCGGGGCATGACAACATGACTCAAATGAATAATAGAAACATCCTGGAATAAACATCGGGTTACAATACATAAGATACATAGAAGAATACATTCCGAAGTTACATATACATCAACACTCCCTCTTAACTAGGAAGGTATTCTTTCGACACAATTTTCAGCACTGGTCTTCTTCTCTGTATCAACTGGATCATCTCGTCTTCAAGTCATCTTCGTCTTCAATTCATCTTCTTCATCGGATCTGGATCATCTCTCGATCTGGATCATCATGGAACATCATCACTGGATCTGGATCATCTCTCGATCTGGATCATCATCAAACATCATCACTAGATCTGGATCATCTCTCGATCTGGATCATCATCACTGGACTGGATCTGGATCATCACTCAATCTAGATCATTACTGCTGGATCATCATTAATGGATCTGGATCAACACTGGTGCTATCTCATGATTCTTCTTGTCACAGGAAGTTCTGCAGAGCCAGCCCTTTTTCATGCTGGTTGTAGGCCTAGCCATCATGTAGGTCTTCGCCGAGCACTTACATCTGACCTGCTCGTCAGAAAGGCATGCCCAGCACTTACATTTGATCATATAGGAACCAATCCTATAGTCACATCAGAAATGCCCAGCACTCACATTCACCAGCATGATAGGAAATCACATCACTAACATCTGTGAAAAGGCTCAGCACTTACATCTGACCTACTCGTCAGAAAGGCACATCCATCTAGACAAGAACACATCTTATCACAGTGATGGAAGACTCCCATCCAGACAGGAACACATCCTATCATAGTGATGAGATATTTCAGCACTTACATCTGACCTACTCGTCAGAAAGGCACATCCATCCAGACAGGAACACATCCTATCACAGTGATGGAAGACTCCCATCCAGACAGGAACACATCCTATCACAGTGATGGAAGACTCCCATCCAGACAGGAACACATCCTATCACAGTGATGAGAGATTTCAACACTTACATCTGACCTACTCGTCAAAAGGGCATGCACTCACATCTGACCTGGTAGGAACTGAATCCTACACCCTCATCAGAATGGCCCCCAGTCCAAGACTGAGCTACCTGGTAATGGACCAGGTGCCTCCACTCTCCCAGAGAGCGGCAGTAGCCCTTACATCTGTCCTACTCGACATAATGGCTAGCACTCACATCCGACATGGAAGGAACTAAATCCTTTAGCCATGAACAGAATGGCTCTGCCCTTACATCTGACCTGCTCGTCAGAATGGCGGTAGCCCTTACATATGTCCTACTCGACATAATGGCTAGCACTCACATCTGACATGGAAGGAACTAAATCCTTTAGCCATGAACAGAATGGCTCTGCCCTTACATCTGAACTGCTCATCAGAATGGCGCTAGCCCTTACATATGTCCTACTCGACATAATGGCCAGCACTCACATCTGACATGGAAGGAACTAAATCCTTTAGCCATGAACAGAATGGCTCTGCCCTTACATATGACCTGCTCATCAGAATGGCAGTAGCCCTTACATATTTCCTACTCAACATAATGGCCAGCACTCACATCTGACATGGAAGGAACTAAATCCTCTCACCATGACAGAATGGCTCAGCCCTTACATCTGACCTACTCGTCAGAATGGCTATGGATCTTTAGCACTCATATCTGACATGGAAGGAACTAAATCCTCTCACCATGACAGAATGGCTCAGCCCTTACATCTGACCATGGAAGGAACCAATCCTCTCACCATGTCAGAATGGCTATGGGTCTCATCACTTTCTCTGGGAGGAAGCCTCGATCTGGAGAACACCAAGTCTCTCTTTGAAGTACTCGAACTTCAGCCTAGCCAATGGATTCATCAATACATCAGCTATCTGTTCCTCTGTCGCAACATACAGGAGCTTCATTGCTCCTCTTTGCACCATATCCATGATATAGTGATACTTGATCTCGATATGCTTTGACTTGTCATGGAACACTGGATTCTATGACAACTTCACGCAAATCTGGTTGTCACAATGTATACAAGTAGCATCCAACTGGAGATCAAATATATCAGACAGTAGCTTCCACAGCCATACTGCCTCACAACTAGCTGAACAAGCTGCGACATACTCTGCTTCAGCTGTACTCAGTGCCACATAGGATTTCTTCCTGCTAAACCAAGAGATCACACCTGATCCCATACGGAAGCAACATCCTGAAGTACCCTTCCTGTCGACGGCATTGCCTGCCCAATCTGAATCAACATAACCCTCCAGGTTAATCTTTTGATTCGCATTGTACTTGAGTCCATAATCAACTGTACCCCTGCATGCTTTGCAACCATCGGGTGAACATGTCTCAATGTGTTCACGGCAAAGCAAATATCTGGTCTCAGGTACATTAAGGACCCAATCATCTGACGATACATCGTAGCATCAACCGTCTCTGATGAAGCATCACTTAATAGCTTCATGTTCGATGCCATAGGTGTGGTCATGCAGTCCATCATCCTGAACCTCTTTAGGATCTCTACTGCATACTTCCCTTGTCCAAGGAATACTCCATCTACACTCTGCCACACCTCCATACCTAGAACAATAGTGCATCGACACATAATAGGAGTATCATTGGTCTTCTATGTTCAACCTTGAAGCAAAGGTTGGAATCCTCTTTACTCTTAATAAAGCCTAGATTCATCAGTAATCTATCCATCCTGTCATATCATGTCGAACCTCAGGATCTTCTGTAGTCACTCCCTCTGAAGCGAAGCATCGTACTCCCTCTGTCTTCTGCATTGAAAACATTTTGTACCGGAGTGACAAGTAGCTTCCTATGCTACTAATATTCTATGTGACCATCTAGTTTATAGACTTGCATCTTCAACCTTGTAGCAAAGGTTAAGATCTTCATCAATCTCATCATGTATGTGTTTCAACTCTTACTGGCTGCAAATGTCTCTTCGTAGTCTAGGCCTTCTTTTCATGAGAATCCTCGTGATATGAATCATGCTTTGTATCCCATGATGTTTCCATCTATTGCATGATGGAACTATGAACTTCTCTTCAGGTCTCGATACTGTGCCATGACATCATTCTTCTTGAACTGGTCTTCCCTTTATTCTTGGTGGCTAGAAGGTTCTGCATCAATGATGTCACTGCACTTGTCATATTATTCTTCATTTTGAAATGTCGTCACTTGTTCTTCAGAACAAGTCTTTATTCTTCTTTGCTTGTAGGCGATTATGTATGCGATCTTTCCTACAAGTCAAATGCATTTGTATGGTTAGAAACATTTCATAAGGAACATTCATACTGGAAAATTCTTATGCATAAATATATGATCATGCAACTAATTTAGCCAATACAACATTCATCCATATCTTACTGAAACTTTTTAGATGCCTTCCATCTCTACCAGGACAACATTGAGATTGTGCACTAATCCAATATGTCAGCAAATAGGCTTCATTCTAGATAAGTAGCAATGGAGAATTTGTATATCCCCATGGGCTACTTACCCATCACATGCATATTAGTAGTATTCTATCATTAATGCAAACATCCTATCATGCATAATACAATAACTGAATATAAACAAATGCATAACAAAATAATATAATGAAATGACAATTGAATACTTATCTTTATTTGTTTTGAGGGTAGACTCCTTCTTGAGCCTTCAGCTTCATCGTCTTCTTCATTCATAATAGCATCGTTTCTTATCCAAAAGCTAAGGTGGATAAGAAGTTCTTCAAGAGTTGAGATCTTCATATTCCCCATCGATTGAGAGATCTTCTTTGGATGGTGATAGCTTGATCTTTAGTTGCTCCCATCTTCTCTTCTCTTCTTATGAGTCGAGCTTCTTCTTCTTCTCGGAGTCTACTGAAAGTAATCACTTCCTTCTGGCACACATTCCTTATATGAATGAATCCCATGATCCTGGGAGGCTATTCAAGGTGGCCATCACCACTTCTGCATTCTTCACCTTTCTTTTACCGCTACAAGTTGTTCTTTGATTTGAGATACCCTTATGACTGCATGGTCTTTGCATTCTAGACCTTCACTTCCTTCAACTGGTTTCTTAAGGTCATATTCTGATTTCTGTTCTTCCCTTAAAATAGCTTGGTCAAGGAATCAAACATCTTCAGTGTATTTGGGGAAGACACTTGTAGTACAAGTTGATTCGTGACTGAATCAACCATTATCTTCTTGGCGTTGACCAAGTTCTTCTTGTGAAAGGCTTCTAGCCTCATCTCCCTCTGAAACTGGAACCTCTATACTCATGTAGGTGTCCAATACATTTTTTTCAGAGAGATCAAATACTTCTATGCTTGGAAGTTTTCAACTTCACCAAGCTTATCATCAAGCTGTTGTGATAGATCATTTTGAAATGAGAACCTCAAATGAAAATAGCAAAGGATTAGATCTTACCAATTTGAGGTGTCCGTCTTGGTTCCGGAGCTGGCTGATCTAGGGTTTTCCACAGAAACCCTAATTTTCAAAACTTGGAATATTTCAAAACTAATTGTATAGACAGATAGATCTCTTCAAATGGATCTGTCCAATGTACTCCTTTTCTAAAAACAATGGAGGGAAGCTCTCGAAACAGGAAGCCCTAGATTTCCAATTTCTTCTGCATAAATTCCTGTTACTGTTTCTATGATATCTCTGAACTTACTGATCTTCTATGTCTTAAATTTATTAATGAGGTAACCTCGCATGTCCCTGATCCAACACCACAGGTTTCATCAGAATTAGTTTCACCATTTGGGATTTATTATCATTTTCCCAAGGTGACCTATTACAGAACTGTTCAAAACAGAGAAGTTGTACGGCATTCCACGTATCACTTGTTCATCCTCTGAGTCTGATCTTCGGACCACTGAAAGTAATGTCCATTCCCTTTCTGGAACAGCTTCATAAATTCCATTTGGACCTCTGTATCCCAAGATATTGCAATTCTCCCCAGGTGTCCTGTTTATGGATGATTTCTGGAAGAGGTTGGAACCCTAACTTTGAGAGATCATATCTCCTAGAAGATAGTGAATATGAGGTGGATTTTTGGACAAAGTGTTCATCCGGATATTTTATTCGGCCCTTGGAATTTTCAGCTTCTGAGACTTCTCCAATATCGAAATATAGTGACTGTACCAAAAATTAGCAGTTTTAGTATTTAGGGTTTCTCCTAGCTCAGAGTCAAACTAGGGTTTGACTTTCCCGGAGTTTCACCCAACCAAATTTCTTGATCCAGGTCCCTAAAATTCGGTTTTGATGAGGAGAACAATCCTATGCTGGTCTCACTCAAAAATTCCTCCTCTGTAGAAAGCCCTAATTTCCACATCGAAACTGAAAATGCTTGAAATTGAATTCCACATCGACAGAAAGATGCACCCTTCAATGGAGAGTCATCCTAGCATACTTTTGCTGAAAATATGTGGAGGAAGATCAACAAAATAGGAATCCGTAGTTCCTGTAGTTGCACAATGTCTTCTTCTTAGGTTAGCTCCGATACCATGTTAGTTTTTCATCACATTAAGCTAGCATTATGATCTTAGGATCTTTTCACTGAGAGAATAACAAGCACAGCAATAAAACATAAGCACATCACAAGAGACAAGAGACACAAAGAGTTTTCCTCGGGGAAACCATAAAGGAGAAAACCCCGCAACTTCCTTAGAGATAGAATCAGCACCAAAACAGTAAGAGATCTCCCAAAACAGCAGTAGTCTTCTTCTTCTGTCTAGTCCCAGTATTTCCTTCTTCACTAGTGCGCCACCCTTAAGAGAGTGAATGATGTGTATAATAAATAGAGAGTCTCACTCTCTATTTATATTCTTCCATTCACTTGAAGTGCACTTAATCACGTAGGCTCAAATTACAATTACTTACTCGAGCCTACACCTTAATTAGTGTATAATAACTCAAGTGCCCCGAAACTGTGGGGACTTACACAATGACTTGACAAGACTTGTTTACATTATTAATCCTCCTGATCGAAACATCGGGGCATGAAAACATGACTCAAATGCATAATAGAAACATCCTGGAATAAACATCGGGTTACAATACATAAGATACATAGAAGAATACATTCCAAAGTTACATAAACATCAACACTAAGTAGCAGAAGCTGAGTTTTGAGTGTGGTAGCTAGCACCATCAGCGAATCCTATGTAAATGGAATACTTCATCGACATCCGCCATAAGAAACGGAAGCTAATCAACAAACTCGATCAGCATAATAAAACCTAACTCTGCAAAAAGATGTGGCTGAATATCATGCATAGCACTTTTTAAGATAGAGCCCATTTCTAGGCTCCGCATGGGCTATCTCTTCATAATCCACCAGCTCATAGGCGCCCTTCTCTAACACACGTTTGACTACATAAGGACCATGCCACATGGGATTAAACTTTCCTGACCCCAAGGTTTCTTTAGCTTGATCACATAAAAGGACCAAATCACCTTCACTAAACATCCTCGAATGGATAGACTTCTCATACTAGACCTTAACACAATGCTTATTTACTTCAAACTCCACTAAGGCATCTTGGTGCTGCTCATTAAGCTTCTCTAGGTGGACCAAACGTTCCTCCAATGCGAAAGTGTTTGGTAAAATCTCTATAGGTAGATTCAATGAAAGGATTTCGCATTCAACCGACAAGACAGACTCCACCCCATGTACGAGCTGATATGGAGAGAAACCGGTGGCAGTCTTAACCATGGTCCTATAGGCCCACAAAGCAGGATATAACATGATATGCCAATTCATCTTACTTTGTGTGATGTTTCATTGGAGAATGGACTTAAGTGATTTGTTCACTGCTTCAACCTATCCATTCTCCTGAGGGTAATAAGAAGATGAGTGCTCCTGCTTATACCCTAACTTTGAAGCCAACTCTTCCATCATTTTATTCTGAAAGTGCCTACCATGGTCAGTGACAAGCTCTTTCGAAATGCCAAACTGAGTAATGATTTGGTTGAATAAGAAATGTGCGGATTTCTCATCGTTGGATTTAACCTTGGGCATAGCCTCAGCCCATTTCGTGAAATAATCAACATCCACTATAATGTGATGATGCCTCCCAGCCGAATCTGGGTGGCAATCCATAAAGTCAATCCCCTACTTGGTGAAGGGACTGGCAGTGATAATTGGATGTAACGGGGCAGGATGTGAGTGCATATTGCATGAAAAAACCTGGAAATGGTGACACTTCTTGACCGCATTGACACAATCTTTGAAGATCAACAGCCAAAAATATCCCGCTCTCAAGATTTTTTGGGCTGTAGAAAGCCCAGATAAATGACCACCACACGCCCCTCCATGGAAATCATTCAGCACAACCTCATCCTCCTCATGGGTTAAACAACGACGTAAAATGGAATCTACCCCACAGCGGTACTAAGTGTTATCCACTATAAGGTAGTTCTTAGATACGTTACGTAATCATCGTTGCTCTTCCCGTGAAAGGTGAGTAGGAACTTTCAATGTTTGCAAATATATAATGATATCCCCATACCATGGATCCACAGTTGAGATAAGGAAAATATGCTCATTGAAAAATGTATCTTCATAAACCTCCTCCTCCTCCTCCTCACTTGGAAAATCAGAAATGAGCTCCACAAAAATTAATGATTTCTTCGACTTTGCCGAAACAAATTCAAGATCAAATTCTTGTAAAATAACAATCCACTTATTATACTTTCCCCCGATCATCCTTGTACTGAGGACAAACTGAAATGGATTGACATGAGCTACCACCAAGGTTTGGCGAAGGAGAATGTAATGTCTCAATCTCTGGACCGCATGAACGGTGGCTAAAGCAAGCTTCTCCGCATGAGAATAATGGATTTTCGCATCTATAAGGTTCTGGATCAAGTAATATCTGGCATGCTCATGGATATCCTCATCCTTCTGAACCAAAACCATACCAATCATCTCCATGGGCGCGGCCACATAAATAAAAAATTCATAGCTATAGTCGGGTGGACTAAGCACGGGGGCCGATGCTAAGGCTCGCTTAAGAGCATCAAAGGACTTATGGGTTCACTCATCCCAGCAAAATGTAGTCTCCTTCTTTAAAATACACATAAATCCTTTAGTCAAATTGGCAAAGATAACCACGAATTTTCGTAAGAAGTTTGCCATACCTTGCAAACATTGAATATGTCTAATACTGCGCAGGGGAGACAATTGAAGTATTTCATCAACCTTTAAGGGATCGAATCTTATACCCTCCCTGGAAACAATGAACCCTAGCAAGTGACTAGACCTCACGTAAAAGATGCACTTATGAGGGTTTAACCTAACTTGGTAATGGCGGCATATTTTGAATAGTAATCTCAAATGGTAAGGATGACGCACTCTCAGCCGAGAATGAGTAGCAAGGTCATCCAAAAAGACTTCAATAATCAATTTGAGATTGTGAAAAATCAAGGTCATTGCCCACTGAAATGTGGCTTCGGCGTTTTTAAGAGCGAAAGGCATCTTCCGATATGCAAATGTACCCCAAGAACAAATAAATGCAGTTTTGTGTTGATCCCTAGGCTTGATTTGAACCTAATTATATCTGGAAAATCCGTCCATGAAGGAAAATACCTCGCTTCCCGCACACTCATCTAAAATTTAAGCAATAAATGGTGTGGGAAAATTATACGGATTGCTCCCTGCTTATTATCAATTGGAATGGGGTTTGAAACCCACTCCATCAAGGGAATGGGATAGATAAAACCGTCTTTTAACAACTTCTCTATTTTAGACTTAATGGCGTGTGATTTTCTAGGATTCACCACACGTAAACGTTGTTGAACAGGATTCACATTCAGATAAGTCTTAATTTCATGTTCAACAATACGAGGGTCAATACCTAGCATTTCCTCGTATGACCAAGCAAATATGTCACAAAATTCTTTGAACAGTTCGGTATACTCTTGAATCTCATCATGGGAATAGTTTTCCCCAATATAGACCTTCTCAATCTTGCTAGGATCGTAAGAGATATTGATAGGAATAGTAGGTGATATATTCGCCATGTTCCCATCAGCCATTTGACCAGGAGAGCTTAATGGAATCACGAGACTACCAATCTTCTTACTAAGAATATCCCTAAAGTCCTCACGCTCCAAGAGGTCAAGATCGGGAAGAAAATAGGATATATGATTTAACTCTTCCCAAGGTAGCTCAACCCAAGACATGGCCTCAATAATAGCTTCATCTAATGGAAAAACACTATCAAGGAAATCATGCATGTGAGAACACTCAATTGCCCATGCAGGCAACACATACGGGTCCTCCTCTTCTGTCTGCGAAGAGGAAATACTAGGCTCTGCAACACAATCAAGATTTGCTTGATATGCTATCATTGTTGTAGGAAATGGCACATCCATTTCGATAGGTCTATTCGAAGGACTCGGTGAAGGAAGAATCTGAGGATCTTCGATATGGGTAGTGCGAAAAGACACCGAATTCAATGAAGATGAAGCTCCACCGAAACAAGATCCGATCATAAGAACAGGAGCATGACAAATAAAGGTCCCCATAAGGGATGGATACATACCTACACCCACACTTCCAGTTGCCGGCTGAGAATGGTTGATAATCAGGATAGAAGCTCCCGATGATGCATTAACACTTAGATTTTTGAATGACGTCTGATCAATTGTAAAAATCTTCCCATTAAATGGAAAACACACAACTCAAAAAAGAGAAGAGGCTATGACTTGCATACTATACATCCAATTTTGACCCAGTAAAAGATTATAATCAACGGGTGCATCAACCACCTCGACCTCGATCGCGATGGCCTTCCCTCCCAAAAATAATTTAAGGGAAGGAAAAATCCTGTATGGCCGAAATGATCTACCATCAAAGGAAGTCCACATGTTAGCGATTTGAGACAAGTCAGGAGAACCCAAACCGTTCCAGCATGACAAAGACATCATGGAAGCAGTAGCACCTTCGTCAATCAGAGTGCGTTTGACAGCCATGTTAAGACATTCTACATGAATCAAGAGAGACACGTAGTAAGGAAAGTGAGGCTGTAGTCCCATGGTTTCAAATTTGATGATGGAAGAAGAGCTATCATCGTTAACCCTAAGAGCAGAAAGCAAAGCTTTCCTTTGCAAAGGACAAATCTGAAGTACTTCAAGCACAGACATTGGACAAGGAGTTTGGCCCAAATCCTTGACAACGGAATAGTTCTGGGCGGCTCGGGCAATAGGATTGTGCCCCGAATGCTTTAAGACTCCCTTAGGAATGCGAGGTGCAATATTAGGTTTATCCATAGGGTTTTCAATACGCAAAGGGCTCTCAGGTGGAGCGGGTTCTTTTCCAAGGTCTGGTTTTGACGAACCATATTCTTTCTCACATAGTCACAACCTTAGTAGCACGTACCATGTTGATGCAACCATGACCAGCATTGGATTCTAGTGGATCTGGATCTCCACCCGGTGCACAATGAGGATCATTGGTCCTTGAGTTCATATTTTGATTATGGGGTAAAGGATTGGTCAACATAGCTGGGCCCTATGCTATGAACCTCGAGGCATCTTCCATACGAGGGCACAAGTGAGTGAGGTGATCATCCTTACATAATTTGCAAGGAAACTTAACCTTACATTTAGACTGCTTGTCCCCCCTAGCATTGTGGGAATTCTTGTCATTAAAATTGGCATTTTCATTCTTATTCCCACCCCTACGATTGTTTTTACCCTTTTTCTTATTCCTTCTGGGCTGTTGGTTTCCCTTCTAGTCTGACGATTGCATAGAAAGTACACTCACCATTTGGGTGGGTTGAGATGAAGCCGTAGCTTGTCCCAATGCATATTGATTAATAGACAATTGAATCACTTGTTTCGCAACTGAATCCATAGGTTTGGCACTTGTACAACCCACAATGCCATCGACCTGTGGTCCAGGTTTGATCTTAGGATTTTAACTAGAATGCAGAGCATTAGGTATGATCTCATACAAAAGTCCGGATTGAGCATAAATCAAATCCAACTCCTGTGCCCTAAAGATTGCTTGTTCCTCATTCTGAAATCTGGATGTAGAAACATCCTTTGTGATGTATGGTAACAATGATTTGAGGAACCATTCAAGGAGAAATTCTGGTGGTATGAATGCTATAGTCAACCTCTTCCGTCTACGCCACTCTTGGATATGGTCCAAGATATGTGTGGCTTTATCTTGTCGAAATGTCGACAAGAGTTATGTACCAACGTCATAACGCACAAGTAGCTAGAAGTGATTGAGGAAAGTCATATCAAGGTCATCGAACAAAACGAATGCCCCCTTCGGTAACTCTATGTACCACTTTGTTGCAGGCCCAGTGAGGGTGCATTGAAATAGCCTTAAACGTATTGAGTCGTCATGTAAGGAATTGGAAGAGCACCAAATGTGAAAAGTAGCGACATGTTCACTACGATCTTCTCCTTCTTTGCCCTTGAACCTAGGAATGTCTGAAGGAAGCTTGGTGGGGACAACCAGCCAAGCCAGGTCATGAGATACTGGATCGTTCATTAGTCTTAACAAGTTAGGTAAATTTAATGTTACGAGGAAAGAAATCCTACGTTGAGCTGGTCTATGCCACGCTCCCTGATAATTTTGGTTCATATAAGGCTGATTACTATAAATACCATGGCCATGTCCATAGTATCCTTCTCCCATTTGACCTGTGTAGGGATGCATATAAGCAATATGATGTGGTGTACCTTGACTAGGAGGCGCTACAAAGCCATAATTAGATGAGTAACTGGGTTGTTGATACCCGTACCCATAGGGTTGATAGTTTTGTCCATACTGTGGTCCATAAGGTTGTCCATGAGAATCTTCATAAGGTGTCCCATGGGATGTCCCATGAGAAGTTCCATAGTTAGGGATATGAGGAACTCCTTGTGATGGACTATGAGACAATCTAGAAACAGGGATATGACCTCCTAAGACAACAGGAGGTGCTTGGCTCTGAGATACTACTATGTGAGCAGTCGCAGTATGAACATGGATAGTAGGAAAATTTTGGCCCAAAGGACCATGCGAATGAGGGGGAGGAAGGGTGGTCAAGAATGCATTCGAAGGAGTAGGATTTGAGGATGAAGGGACATGTGAAGGGATGTAAGAATTTTTCCCTATGGTCACTCGTCTCAATTCTGGTATCCATATATGACTACTAACACTAGGTCTAGGACAGACATGGGAAGTAGCTTCCACCACCAGGATGGAAGGTGCAATGTGACTAGTGCTCCCAAATCTCTCCGCATGGAAAGGAATAGCAGTGCCTCTAGGCATAGTGATAGGTTCAATCTCTGACTCAACATGATGTGCCAGATCATGTGTAGGGATATCAAGTATTCCATAACGAATATAACTAGTGCTTGTGGGTTCATGATGAGTCCCGTCACCTGTAAACCAATACCGACAACCTGTGAATGAGGGATCATAACCAGAATGTGAAGGTATATCTGGTGAAGGATCATATATAGGAGTAGGATATTCCTCCCCAACCTCTTGAGGTGGAGAAGACATCTCAGTAATCTCATCCTAGTGATCTCCCATCACGTGTGAATCATTGTGAGAAGTATTCTACCTGGACTATTTGTTTCTCTCTCCCAAAGGAGGAGGAGATGTGGAAGGCGAAAGTCCTGCTAAATGATGAGAATGGCGAAGTGCCGCACCCGAATACACAATGACTCAAAAACTGAAAAAGACTTTATCTAATTACGCAAACCCTAGGAAAACTAGTGTGCACAAAGCATACACCTATATAATGTAAAGCCAAATCATAAGCAAACAAGGGTAGGATATGTGAGTTCCTGAATGAAGCAGGTATATCTCACCTAGGAGAGGATTGAGACTCCCATACACAATAAGTGGAGGTTCGTAACCAATTATAGTGGCCCTCAGCTTCAACGCATATAGCAACTGTGCTGTCCAACCCCTACCTGGCAAGGAGAGCTGCAGAATAACCTCTGCAAAGTACCCCCTCGATAACCTACGTAAGGCAATGAAGGTCACCTCGATATAATCAATGCTCAAGCAAACAGTCGCATGCGAGATTGACCATATGGGCAGGGTAGCAAAGCCCGAAACTCTCGAAAGAGCCCACAGATATGAATACAATCCTGGAAATATCTTCGGTGCTACTCAGTTATGACTAGGGGTCATCCCAATCAATAACCGCACACACTGCCTCGTGCTTAACTCCCTTGTAAGGGGAGGATCCTGAGAAACACTAATTATACCAAGGAATTTCAAACTCTCACCTGGACAGACACATACATGTTTCGTTTAGTGGTCTTGGAGAATTTACTCACAATGAACTATTCCAAGACCTTAAAACCTAATCTTGTTGGTGCACCCTATAAAAGAAAAGAGTGTAATTCATTTTATTATGCATTTATTTTAATTGGCTTATTACTCAAAAGGGTAAATGATTGTGCAACTAATGGTGTTATGACGCAACAAGAAGTAAAATGCACACCTAACAATCAATGCAAATGTGCCGTGTCAAATGAAAAACAGGGTATGCTACTACGTGAAGTGCGCAATTTTCCTTCAAATGAAAATGAAATCATTCATATATGAAATCCTGACTAGTACTTCTCCAAGCAAACCTAATGCAAGTACCATGTAAAATGCAAAATGAAAAAATGCATAATGATGCAAAAAGAAAATATTTTTGTATTTTTTGAATTAAAATGAGGTAATGAAGCAAAATAATGACTCTACCACCCCCAGAATCTGTGAGCATAGCTATCAGACAACACCCAAGCAAAGCACCAAGGTAAAAGAGACCTAATGCACTAATCTCAAAACAAAAAATATAAAATGCAATGACAAGAACATTTAAAAAAATTCTAACTAAAAAAAATGGTCTCTGGTCAGAAATAGAGGTGTATACAGACTCTAGTAGCATCCAAGAAGAATCAGCAATCATCCACACTCACCCATCAACACTTAATCTTCCTCAAAAAGGAAAAACTTAGGGCATACGCGACTGTGTGCAGAAAACCTATGTATGTATGCAGAAATCCCAGTAAAAACCACATGTACACGCGACTATGAAGACAAAACTTGCATACAGGAAGAAAAAGAGATAAAAAATAAGGTAAACAGACAAGTTGAGAAAAAATTTACTCCTATCAGATACTACCAGGAAAACATGCCCCCATACTTGACTCAAAAACAGAGAAATCATAGCAATTCAAGAACATTGAATGCTGATAAAACCCCCAAAGGAAATGACTAGGAACTCCCCAGTATGGTCACCAATTCTATTACGAAGAAAACTTCCTATGGCTTGGGGTACCACAACAGACAGAGTAACCACAAAAATCAATCATTTCTCATATGCAAGAGAAACCAAATATCGAACACTAAAGGATCTCGAAACATACCTTATTCCGGACGTTTGATGTAGATCCCCAGTTGAGCTTTTCCATTCTCGCTTGTATTAGCTCTCTCAACATTCAGCAAACAAGACAAGCATTCTATATGATGGTGTTAGACCTACTCTAGCATATATAATCAATAACATATAAGCATTTAAAATCATCCATGGATTCAATACCCATTGAAATACACATTATTGGACAAGAAAAGATATTTCTATTAATATAAAATAGAGATTACAATAGTGACAACCTTTGTCGGTATGTCTGCGAATCGAAGAAACTGAGTCCTCCACCTGGGCCTCCACCACTTCAATCCTGCATCTCTCAATAGCAGGCTCAAAAGAAAAGGAAAGGTTGGGAAGAACACAAAGTGCTACAAGGGATAAAGGGATGCAAACTCAAGTATAAGCTCCGACAATAATGGACTATAGTTTTCTTGCTCTTCAATTCCTCCCCTTTCAATGTATCCAAAGGGTTTCTTATATAGTGCTTCAATGGGTTAATGGAAGGTCAAATTTGAGTGATCTCAAGGCATATGGAAGGCCAAGAGACAAGTGACTTGGATCCACATCAAGGAAAACTCCAAAACTATTTGGCCTTTAGCACACATCCCAATGTACACGGGTTTGAGTGTCAAATTTGCGTATATATGCGAGATTAGGTTTAAAAGTCACGTGTAGCAAATAAGGCATGTTTTTAGAGATGATCTTGGAAACATCAAAGGTATAAAAATGGTCCATGGGGTCCAAAGAGTTTGCAGAGGGACAGGGAAGGCCATAAAGGTGTGATCCACCATGTGTGGTAAAATCAGCTGTAACAACATATTATGAGAGTAATTACTCAATATTTTTGTAAAATCACATATTTTTATTCTAAGAACAAACTATGTTCAAGTATTCCATATTGCATTTTATGTTTTGATGTTTGATTGCAATTCTAATAGAATTTATTTCTCTACAGGTATCAAAGAACATATGGAATTTCTTCACATTTATTTACTTTGATCATTATTTGTTTCTTGTGAATTTCCTCTAATCAACTATGCACATCTATCTCTAAGTGATATGCAACAATTTCTCAAAGCAATGGATTAAAAAAAAAAACTTTACAAATTGCAAAAGGGAAAGGGTCATTTCCATTTCAGAGTATGAGGATACACTCTTCATGTACATGAACTCCTTATGGTGGCCTGAAATGTTTCCAACACCATATTTTCTGTTGAATCCTACATTGGATTATGTGTTTTTATTTCTTATAGTTGTTACACCATCAATTATAACAACACATTGGATTCTTGTTTATTAAGAGATTAGTTTTTTCCATGCAATTCGAAAGTATGATGTGGTATTCATTGTTAAGACCACTTGGAATTATTCTCTTTTAGAAAAGAAAAGATATCTCATCCTTGCAATTTTGTAAAACTATAAGTTCAGTAAACCTGTTATATATTCTGATTTAGATTGTTCCTCTAGGCTTTCCTTGCATCTCTTGGTGCAAATGATAGTATATTTTGTTGATAACAATTATCAAACAAAATATTTTTATTTAAAAACAAATTATTAGATATGTTTCCATCCAATATATTATACTGTGCAAGAAAAGAGGGTTTAATATATTAGATTGTGAACAAATTAGTACCATAAAAGAGCATTTTTTCTTAGTCTTTTTATGCTATTGATTTTGTGCAGGGATACAGTATGATAGAGGCAAGGTGTTGTTAATGTGTTTGGTCGTTGGAAGTTCAGAAGGATTCCAAAGGAGGAAGGATCAATTTTTAGAAGAGGTTCCAGTAGCGTTAGTGGTCATAGAAGATAAAATCAGGAAATCTCAAACCAATTTCAGACTTGTTTTATGTGGGGTGTAGGCCAACTTCTTATATGGAGTGTTTCATAAAAATCAAATGGAAGTATTGTCCAGTACGTATTTTCCTCATAAAATCTTGTTGATTTAAAAATTCATTTGAATTAGGACAAAAATCATGTCGATTTAAAAATCCATTTGAATTAGGACCAAAAAGGTGAAATAAAACTCCTTTTAATTTGGGATTTAAAAAAATAGATTAACATATGGACTGTGGATTTGTTTATACCAAGTATAAATAGCAGAGTTTGAAATTGATACTATATTTAACATACAATTCATACATATATGATTGTACAATATTAATTGCATAGAAGGAAATACATTATTAGCACTGAAATAACTAAAAATTTAAAACTATATTACTGGCAACAATTTAAAACTATATTATTAGCATTGAAAGAAGATCCAACCTATTGAGTTGCTTCTTTCAATAGAAATATCGGCCTCCTCCTCGTCTCTTTCCCCTTTTCTCCTCTGATTATCAACTTGGTAAATCTCTCCACCTCTTCTCTTTTCACCACAAACACCCCATTCTCATTTTTCTCTCTCTGAGTCTCATCTGCTACTGCCAAATCCTCCACCGGGAGCTTCACCTCATATGGATGATCATGGCGAAAATGACACACTAATATGGGGACACCTTGCACGATGCTCTCTAGTGTGGAGTTCCAAATGAAATGGATAACATGCCCACCCGTAGCAGGATGTCCTAATATTTGTGATTGAGGATCCCAACTCAAAATGACCAAACCCCTACATTTAGACTAATCACCTGCAACATTCTTGTGCACTTGGATGAAGGCCTGCAAATCCAATCGAAGGGAAGAAATGAAAGAAGCTTCATCCATGTCTTCCGTCTCGTTGGGTTTCTTCACCGCCCACTAGAAATACTTCCTGCTCGCTTCCAACCTCGGCGCTACCTCCTACATTTGATGAGCTGAGAGTGTGATATGGATGCCGAAGTTGATCTAGATTACTGATGTAGGCTCCCGAGAATCCAACCATTTCAAGCACTCTGAATCTGAGAAGCTAGAATTGGGAGAATTATAATTAGGGATAAGAGGTTCGATACTCCAAACTAGATTTCCAAATGTGGTTTCGAGGTGATCCACCATCTTCGCTTCCATTTCGTAGAAAGTGTTAACTAAGACTATGTTGCACTGATCATAGTGTCAAACAAGATTGGTAGAACAAGCCTTAACCGAGTCTAGGTCTCCCTTGACAACTTCAAGAACAAGAGGCAGCAAATTAGAGTCATGGAATGGGATCGCCTTTGGGAGGCCAGATTCTAGATTTACCACTGGAGGAGGACCATCCTCATCATGTTGACTCCAATATTCTACAATTAGCAGCATGATGATGGAGAAGGAATACATGACACATTGCGCATAAGCTCCTACTACTGGTAAGAATATGGTATATATATTTAATTTGGTGGCAATAGGGGCTATATATTGAGATACTTGGAAGCATTAAAGGAGGAGAATTGGTGAGAGAAATAATACTATTGTGGAATTGTGCCCCATTCTTGCATACTTGAGTCTACATCCCTTTTCCCTTGGAGAAACCATTGGTTCTATTTCCTAATATTTCCTTCATATGAAGGATTGAAGTGGTGGAGGCCCAGGTGGAGGAATCGATTTCTTGATTTTGATGAGGTGTTGACATAGGTTGTCATTTGTATCTTTGTTTACATTTAATAGAAACATTTGTTTCTCGTCCATTATATGTGTAACTATGAATATTTGTATCCATGGATGTAGTTCCTTTGATTATATAATGGATTTGTATATGCAAGAGTAGGTTCTAGCACTTAACATCTGCCATGCTTGTGTATTTTTTTGTTGTTCATAATGGAATGTAGGTACAAGTGTGATTGGAATCTCAATGGGGATCTTCTACGAACATCCAGAATAAGGTATGCTTATCATCCCTTAGTGTTAGTCTTGTTTATATCTTTAGCATATTGGAAATGGATTGAGTTCTGGTTTCAAACTATCTGTTGTGGTCCACCCCAAGCCATATGAATTTTTCTCCATAACATAATTGGCGACTCCGTTGGGAACTTTCCTTTTTTGTTAGGGTTTTGGTGCATGATCTACTTGAATTTCTCTCTACTTCTCTATGTGTCTGTGTTGCGTTTAAGAGTGTGTTAAACCATTGGAATTCCTTTGAAGTAATATGAGTCTTGGCCTACCCTTTTACCACCTATCTCTTGATATACGTGGATCATAGAGGTAACAGTCATGTATGCACGCAGACAGTAGTACTTATAGTTGTGTATACACGTGGGTTTTCTGTGAACAGTCACGTACATCCATCCTTATGATTGATATATTGATGTTGGGGATATTTTGGGTGGGTTGTGAGTGTTGCTGAGTCTTCTTGGGTTCCAGTGGTGCTTATTTACTACTTGTGTGCTACCCAGAGACGTATTTTTCTTTGCTTTTATTGAAAAGTTGTTATTGTCATTTATATTCTTTTTGTTTTGTTATTAGTGCATTAGAATTCTTGGTCTCAATGTATTTCTTGGATCGTGTCTGATACTTGCTACAGGGTCTAGGAGTTTATAGGGTCTGCTTGTTGCATTTTCATAACATGTATGATCAAAATACAAAAATGTTTTTATTTTTGGCATGTTTTTGCATTATGCATTTGCATTGAAATGGTACTTACATCAGGTTTGCTTAGATGAATTAGTGTTCATAATTTCATATAGGAATGATTGCATTGCCATTTGAAGAGAAATGTGTTCATTTCATGTAGTGGCATACCCCTTTTTCATATTTAAAGACAAATTGTACTTGGCATTGTTTTTTAGGTGTGTATATTTATTTCACTGCTGGGTCATAATATCGCTAGTTGTAAGTTCATTACCCTTGAGTAATCAAAACCATTAAAATTAACACTTAACTTAAAATTGATTACACTTTTTATTTGATAGAGGTGCACCAACAAGCTTAGACTATAGAGTCTTGGAATAGGGTGCAAATTTTTCCAAGACTATGAAACACAACAATTAGGTGTCTCTCCAGGTGAGAATAAAAATCATTGGTATAATTAGTGTTCTCAAGAGGCTCCTCTTACACAAGAGTTAAGCATGAGGCAATGCACACGTAAGTGGTGGGGATAGACCCTTTCCACTTTCTATTGAGCACCGAAGATATTTCCAAGATCTTATTCATATCTGGGGGATTTTGAGGTACCATTGGTGCTTTTGAGCTTCGGGATTTGTTACCTTTCCCACACGGTAGATTCTGCCTACGACTGTCCTCCTGAGAATTGGTTATATTGAGGTGACCTTAGTTTCCTTACCTAGGTATCGCTGGGGGGATTCCAGAGGTTATTATGTGAGTGTCCTATCCAAGTAGGGGTTAGACAACACATTCGCTATATGCATTGAAGCTTAGGGACACTATAATTGGTTACACACCTCCGCTTGTAGTGTATGGGAGTTTCAATCCTTCCCTAGGAGATACATGCTTGCTACATTTGGGAGCTCACTTATCCCCCCTCTTGGATTGTTTGCATCAGACATAGCTTTACTTACGGGTGTGCTCTTTGGGTGCTATGTTGCTTTAGGGATCGTAATTTGTTGAGAAGGATATATCTGAATATCATAATCAAAGAAAAACAAAACGTTATAATGAATCTCATAATCAAAGAAAAGCAATTAATGAACATAACAATAATACAACATGATCATGGAGGAAAATTACGATTCAATATGAGCATTCATAAATGTTCTAATGCAACATAGCCGTTGATGGATGTCATAATGCAACAAAACCATTCCAAATGAATCTCATAATCCAAGAAAAGCAATTAACAAACATAACCATAATGCAACATGAACATCCAAAAATGTCATGATGCAATATGGATTTTCATGAATGTCATAATGCAACATAACACTTGATGGACATCGGAATACAACAAAACCAGTCGAAACATAAGTGAAACCACCCATTAAAAAAACTTACATTTGATCTTGTAATACAACATGAGACATCGTGGAACATAACTGTAATACAACATACCCATGGACAAATGGAACAATCCAACATAACCCTAACCCTGGATGAACATCGTAATCTAACATAACATTTGATGCATATCACAATCTAACAAAACCACTCGAAATATAACTGAATTTAGTCGATGCAAAACATTTTAATAAATCTCATAATGAAGCAAAATCCAATAACGAACATAATTATATTGTAACATTATATGGACCAATGTCACAATCCAACTTAACACTCAATGAATTTCATAATCCAACATAGTGCTTCATAAATGTCGCAATGTGACAAAACCATTCAACAATGTATAAAATATAACAGAACCCTTGAAAACCATTCCAAATATAAATGTCATAATTTATGTGACAACAATGTGTTTCTCGCAATGAAACATAACCCTTAACAATTGTTGCATTGTTACAATCTAATAAAACCTCTGATGAACATTACATAGATGAATCTCAATGGAATTCTAAATTAATTAAATAAGGTATTGATTATATGACATTGAATCTTGTAATAGAACAAAACACATAAAGGAACATAACCTTAATATAACATAACCATGGAGAAATGACGCAATCCAATATAATCCTTGATGTATGTCACAATGGAACAAAAAAATTCCAAATATCACTAAACCCAACCCTTGCGAAACATTATAATGAATCTTATAATGTGACAAAATCCATTAAGGAACATAAGCATCGTGCAATATGACAATGGAAGAATGTCACGATGCAACTTAACACTTGATCGATGTCATAATCTAAGATAGCAATTGATAAAAATCACTATGCGATGGACCCATTACATAACGAAACACTTCAGAAACATTCTAAATAACAAACTAAAAATATATTGAACAACAATAAAACAACCTTGCAATGCAACATAGCCTTTAGTAATTGTTATGACGTTACAATCTAATAAAATATTTCAAACACATACATATGTATCTCAATAATATTACAAATTAATTAAATATCATATTTAATTATTATTTTTTATAATACTATTGAAAACAAAATAACGTTTAAACAATAAAAAATAGATTAAATTACACTCTTTATATATATATATATATATATATATATATATATATATATATCCACAACTTCACTCTATGATAATAATATAATATTAGAAATTTTTAATTTTATTTTTTAATTAATGATTAAATTGGTTTTCACATGTTTAGTAAAATCACATTACTTTTCTAAAGTCATTATTATTTTATAATTAACTATTATATTATAAAAAATTTAATTAAACAATATTCTATTTAATTAATTATTATATTATGATAAATAATAATTATATATTATTAATTATTAAGCAAATAATACTCTATTTAATAAATTTATTAATACTTTTTTTATTAATGTGAATATAATAAATTGTAAACAATTAAGATTGCGCATTAAGATTACATTATTAATTCATTAAGTAAAATCACTCATTAAGATTGTTTTATTAAGTCAATTGTTTTTCAATTAAGTATCATATGTCTACGCCCTCACATGTTACTAGTAACAACTACATTAATTTTATTAATGTGTCCAAATATGTCAATAGATATAAATTAACACATATATTTCATATTATTTTTTCTCTATAATATATGCATAATGGTTTGTAGTAAGATAAAATGGTCCCTTAACAATTGTTGCATTGTTACAATCTAATAAAACCTTTGATGAACATTACAAAGATGAATCTCAATGGAATGTAAATTATTTAAATAAGGTGTTGATTACATGGCATTGAATATCGTAATGCAACAAAAGACATAAAGGAACATAACCTTAATATAAAATAACCATGGAGAAATGGCGCAGTCCAATATAATCCTTGATGTATGTCACAATGGAACAAAAAAATTCCAAATATCACTAAACCCAACCCTTGCACAATGTTATAATAAATCTTATAATGTGACAAAACCCATTAAGGAACATAAGCATAGTGCAATATGACAATGGAGGAATGTCACGATGCAACTTAACACTTGATCGATGTTGTAATCCAAGATAGCAATAGATAAAAGTCACTATGCGACGAACCCATTACATAACGAAACACTTCACAAACATTCTAAATAACAAACTAAAAATTTATGTAACAACAATGAAGCAACCTTGCAACGCAACATAGCCTTTAATAATTGTTATGATGTTACAATATAATTAAATATTTCATTAACATTGCACATATGTATCTCAATAGTATTACAAATTAATTAAATATCATATTTAATTAATTTTTTTATAATACTATTAAAAGAAAATAACATTTAAACAAGATTAAATTACACTTTATTTTATATATATATATCAACTTCACTCTATGATAATAATATAATATTAGAAATTTTTAATTTTATTTTTTAATTAATGATTAAATTAGTTTTAGCATGTTTAGTAAAATTACATTACTTTTCTAAATTCATTATTATTTTATAATTAACTATTATATTATAAAAATTTTAATTAACAATATTTTATTTAATTAATTATCATATTATGATAATTAATAATTATATTCTTAATAATTAAGTAAATAATACTCTATTTTAATAAAATTATTAATATTTTTTTATTAATGTGAATATAATAAATTGTAAACAATTAAGATTGAGCATTAAGATTACATTATTAATTCATTAAGAAAAATCACTCATAAAGATTGTTTTATTAAGTCAAATGTTTTTCAATTAAGTATCATATGTCTAGGCTCTCACGTATTACTAGTAACAATTACATTAATTTTATTAATGTATCTAAATATATCAATAAATATAAATTAAATACATATATTTCATATTTTTTTCTATAATATATGCATAATTATTTGTAGTAAGATTAAATAGTTTTAATTTTTTATCACAAAATATAAAATACTGAAATTTCAAACCAAAAAATTTTCAAACTTGTTTTATGTTATTAGAACAAACAATTATTTGAAAATGAAAATTGAATAGTGATGAATAAGTGGTGTTTTACTAGAAGCTCTCTATTTCATCCACGTAATTCCCAAGTCTCTAGTTGCAAATAGAGCAAAAGAATTTCAGAATCAATCTCACTATCCCTACCAACGAAATCAACCCATGATATTTTTTATAAATAGCCACGATTTTATCAACATATGTGTTTATATATATATACACACACTGTGTTTGTTAACGATTATTACATTATAATAAATTTTAAATTTTATATATATATAAATTTTATATATATATATATATATATATATATATATATATTCAGCGTCGATTATTAAACTATAATCAATTTTTAAAAAGCGAGAGAGTAAAATATTAAAAAAAAATCATTAGAATTAGTTTGAAATGAAGTTATTTTTCTATAACTCTTATCGTGTTTTAAAAAGGTGATTAAAGTTGTAAATTAATTTAATTGATCTAAATTTTATATCAATATGATTCCTCTTCTCAATTCTAGAGTACATTGCCTTCCACCCAAACAAATTCTTAATAAAATTTAAATACACTAACTCATTAGGCTGTGTGCAAGAAGTTGAGGGTCTCTTTTGGCACGTTAGATGCAATACAAAACTGAAAAAACAGACATCCATCAACTTGCATGGATATTTTGAGACACTTACACAATGAATCTTGCGATCAGTAAAAAACAAGAAATGTAGGAAATTGAATGACCTTTCCAAATATATATATTTTTTCTATTGAAAATGTTGTTAACTATCTAAAGTTAGATAAATTTTAATGGGCACTTTTTATTTTTGTGACAAATTATAAGGTATATGTTTTTGTGGGTGCAGCGTCTGAGTGTCTAAATGATGGAATAAACTTACGAAAACTGGTATACATATAGAGAACATATAGGGCTAGTGTACGACTATTTTTCCAATAATAAAAATAATATTTTTTAATTTTTTTTTAATTATCTAAGAGATCAAACCTCGAAAACGGTACATCATTTGTGGGTGCAGCGTTTGAATGTCGTAATACAATTATTTGGAAATGGGTTTTTTATAACATGTAGAGATTGGTGTTCTTTAGTGCACCATACAATTTTTTTTTAAATGGTTGAGAAATGAAAGAGATATGGACGAAACACTACCAATGTGTTTTTTGAGTTGAGGAGTGATGACAGAAGATAAATAAGAAAAAAATAGAAAAATTTATGTATTCTTGTTAAAATTTACATATTTAGAATCTGCAAAAAAAACCATATCTGTTTCTAAAATCTCATAAAAATTGGAGGTGTGCAGCATAATCAGACGAACCGCTAAACACGAGCATATTGAAAATTTGGATATAATGTTGAATTAGCCATGGTTGATCATACTCCAAGGCACAGGCATGTTGAATCCGAAGCAAAGTACAAAGCAGACACATAGGCATAGGAATTCCACGAAAGCATAGGTGGAGGCTCGGCCTTATCATTTGGAGGGAATAAATTTTTGAATTTAAATAATATGTGAGCACGATTTAGCTAAACAAAATGCGTGCGCATTGTATAGAAACAAAATGCATGCGCGTTATGTGGAGAAAAATCGCGTGCGCGTTTTGTAAAACCAAAAATAGCGTTCATCATCATCTTCATCATCATCACCATTGTCATCACCATCATCATGATCATCATGATCATCATCATCATGATCATCAACGTGATCATCATCTTCATCATCTTCATATTCATCTTCATCATCATCATCATCATCACCATGATCATCGATCATCATCATCAACATCGCCATGTTCATCATCATCATCTTCATCATCTTCATCTTAATCATCATCATCATCATCATCTTCATCTTCATCTTCATCATCATCACCATCGTCATCATCATCAACTTCATCATTATCATCATCATCATCATCATCACCTTCCTCATCATCATCATCATCATCATCATCATCATCAACATGATCATCATCATCACCATCACCATCATCATCATCATCCTCATCCTCATCCTCATCATCATTATCATCATCCTCATCCTCATCGTCATCATCACCTTCATCATCAACATGATCATCATCATCACCATCAACATGATCATCATCATCACCATCAACATCATGAACATCATCATCACCATCGTCGTCATCATCATCATGAACATCATCGTCATCACCATCGTCGTCGTCATCATCCTCCTCCTCATCATCACCTTCCTCATCATCAACATCATCATCACCATCATCATCATCATCAACATCGCCATGATCATCATTATCATCTTCATCATGTTCATCTTCATCATCATCATCATCATCATCATCATGTTCATCTTCATCATCATCGTCATCATCATCTTCATCTTCATCATCAACATCAACATCATCAACATCATCATCATCAACATTATCACCATCGTCGTCATTGTCATCATCATCATCATCATCATCACCTTCATCATCCTTATCATCATCATCACCATCAACATCATCTTCATCATCTTCATCATCATCATTCATCACCATCATCACCATCATCATCATCATCATCATCATCATCACCATTGCCATCATTTCCATCATCATCATCATCATCATCATCACCATCAACATCATGAACATCATCATCATCATCCTCATCATCATCATGAACATCATCATCATCATCATCATCATCATCATCACCATCAACATCATGAACATCATCATCATTCATCATCATCATCCTCATAATCATCATCACCATCAACATAATGAACATCATCATCATCCTCCTCCTCCTCATCATCTCCAACAACATCATGAACATCATCGTCATCATCCTCATCATCATCCTCATCGTCATCATCATCATCATCATCATCATCATCACCATCAACATCATCTTCATCATCTTCATCATCATCAGCATCATCACCTTCATCATCACCATTGTCACCATCATCATCATCATCACCTTCATCATCATCATCATCACCATCAACATCATCATCATCCTCATCATCATCCTCATCATCATCCTCATCATCAACATCATGAACATCATCATCATTCATCATCATCATCCTCATAATCATCATCACCATCAACATAATGAACATCATCATCATCATCCTCATCCTCATCATCATCATCACCTTCATCATCATCATCATCACCTTCATCATCATCATCATCACCACAATCAACATGATGATGATCATCACCATCAACATCATGAACATCATCATCATCATCCTCATCATCATCAACATCATGAACATCATCATAATTCATCATCATCCTCATCCTCATCATCATCATCACCATCAACATCATGATCATCATCATCATCATGCTCATCATCATCCTCATCCTCATCATCATCATCACCTTCATCATCATCATCACCATCAACATCGTGAACATCATCATCATCATCCTCATCATCATCACCATCAACATCATCAACATCATCATCATCATCCTCATCATCATCCTCACCATCAACATCATGAACATCATCATCACCATCAACATCATCACCATCAACATCATGAATATCATCATCATCATCCTCATCATCATCCTCACCATCAACATCATGAACATCATCATCATTCATCATCATCATCCTCCTCCTCCTCCTCATCCTCCTCCCCATCAACATCATGCACATCATCATCATTCATCTTCACCATCCTCATCATCATCATCTCCATCAACATCATGAACATCATCATCATTCATCATCATCATCCTCATCATCATCATCTCCAACAACATCATGAACATCATCATCATCATCCTCATCCTCATCCTCATCCTCATCACCATCACCATCACCATCAACATCATCTTCATCATCTTCATCATCATCATCATCATCACCTTCATCATCACCATCGTCATCATCATCATCATCACCTTCATCATCATCATCATCATCATCACCATTGCCATCATTGCCATCATCATCATCATCATCATCACCATCAACATCATGAACATCATCATCATCATCATCATCCTCATCCTCATCATCATCACCATCAACATCATGAACATCATCATCATTATCATCATCATCCTCATCATCATCACCATCAACAGCATGAACATCATCATCATTCATCATCATCATCCTCATAATCATCATCACCATCAACATAATGAACATCATCCTCATCATCCTCATCACCATCATCATCATCACCTTCATCATCATTATCATCACCATCATCAACATGATGATCATCATCACCATCAACATCATGAACATCATCATCATCATCCTCATCATCATCCTCACCATCAACATCATGAACATCATCATCATCATCCTCATCATCATCCTCACCATCAACATCATGAACATCATCATCATTCATCATCATCATCCTCATCATCATCATCACCATCGACATCATGAACATCATCATCATCATGCTCATCATCCTC